>CM065482.1:22741165-23239397 GCA_032873175.1 Leptopilina drosophilae
ATAGATTTTGACGTAATGTGAGGCCTTTATTTATTCTCTTTTAAACCTATAGGGCAAAAAATAGGTCAATTTTGACATAATTTTAACGTTATGTGAGGCCGTTATTTATCCTCTTTTTGACCTATAGGTAAAAAATAGGTCAATTTTGACATAATTTTAACGTAATGTTAGGCCGTTATTTATCCTCTCTTTGACCTTTAGGTACAAAAATAGGTCAATTTTGATATAATTTTAACATAATGTTAGGTCGTCATTTATCCTCGTTTTGACCTATAGGTCAAAAAATAGGTCAATTTTGACATAAGTTTTGACGGCCCATTTGGGATAGGGCGCCCTGACAGAATCTTGAAACAGCGGCGGCGGCGATATCTTTTTGTAATATATGTAGATATATGTAGATATATATATATATATATATATATTAAGTATGCAAAAAGTGCCCCCGCTTCTATTTTTCTCAAATTTGGCCCATATGTTACTATCCACATGACTATAACTTTCTGCAATTTTGAACTCAAAATTCGCTTTTTTGGGGGAGTTATGGAGGGGGAAAGCAAAATCAAAAAACTTATTTTTCTCGAAAACTACTGAACCGATTTTAATAAAATTTTAAGAGGTTGTAAATATAGATAAAAACGATTTTAGAAAGAAAATCAAAATTTTTTTTTCAAAAAAAATTTTCAAAAAAAATTATTGAAATTTTCAAAAATTTTTTTAGGGTTAATTTTTGAAGTGACCACTTTCTCTTTTGTTGTAAAAAGTACCTTATAATTTCCCCTTTAACATATATTTTTTTCAAATTTTTAAAAAATATGGTTTTTGAGTAAAATGTCAAAAACCATGGTCATGCTATTTGTCACGTACGGTAATGCACATATATACATATGGGCCATATTAATGTGCTAGGGTATAGCTAAATAAGTATGGAAAAAGTGACCCGAGTATATTTTTCCCATTCATTCCTACTCACTTAAAAATAACTTTTTCAAATTTTTAACTTAAAATTTTGAGTTTTTTGGAACTTATGGAGGGGAAAAAATCGAAAAACGCATTTTCCTCAAAAACTACTGTATGTATTTTAATCAGCTTTGGATATGTTGAAAAGACAATTAAAGAGATTCCAATAAAAAAATTTCAAATTTTTTGTTCAAAAAATTCCAAAAATCTTTTTTTTTTGAAAATTTCAAAATGAAAATTTTTCGAAATTTTCAAAAAAATTTTTTTTAGTTCTATTAAAGTGACATTTTTAAGTATTTTCTCATTTCATTCTCTTATGTGATTTAATTAATAAAAAAATTTTGCTCGACATAATTTCAAGGTGTGTCACGGTAAATAACTCAAAAACCGTACCCAGGAGATTTTTATGTTGTATGCGAATAGTTAACTGATTAATTATTTACTTAATTACAAAATAATAGTTAGGGGTTTTCTGAATGCAAGCCTAAAATCGATGTCAAAAAAATTATTTCCAAAGAAAAATATAAAAATTTTTAATTTTTTTATTTAAAATTTGTTTCTTTTTGGATTTTTGAATCGGTACATCACACATTTTTTATTTAACTTCTTTAACAGTCTTACTTTTTAAAAAATAATGGACAAGATGATTTTAGAGTGCGACACAGTAAAAAAAACTCCAAAAATCCTAAAATTTGATTTTAAAATTTTCGAAATTTTTTTGTTTGTCCAAAAATATTTTTTTATATCAACTTCAGATTTGTATTTATCAACCTTAATAAGCCACTATAGTAATAAGTTGCAAAAATATTTGACAGTTTTTTTAAAATTAACCATTCGCATACAACATAAAAAACTACATACAGTAGTTTTTGAGGAAAATGCGTTTTTCGATTTTTTCTCCTCCATAAGTTCCAAAAAACTCAAAATTTTAAGTTAAAAATTTGAAAAAGTAATTTTTAAGTGAGTAGGAATGAATGGGAAAAATATATTCGGGTCACTTTTTCCATACTTATTTAGCTATGGCCTATCACATTAATATGGCCCATATGTATATATATATATGCATTACGGTACGTGACAAATAGCATGACCATGGTTTTTGACATTTTACTCAAAAACCATATTTTTTAAAAATTTTTAAAAAATATATGTTAAAGGGGACATTATAAGGTACTTTTTACAACAAAAGAGAAAGTGGTCACTTCAAAAAATAACCCTTAAAAAAATTTCAAAAAATTTTTTTGAAAATTTTTTTTGAAAAAAAAATTTTGATTTTTTTTTCTAAAATCGTCTTATCTATATTTACAACCTCTTAAAATTTCATTAAAATCGGTTCAGTAGTTTTCGAGAAAAATAAGTTTTTTGATTTTGCTTTCCCCCTCCATAACTCCCCCAAAAAAGCGAATTTTGAGTTCAAAATTGCAGAAAGTTATAGTTATATGGATAGTAACATATGGGCCAAATTTGAGAAAAATAGAAGCGGGGGCACTTTTTGCATACTTAACCCCCTAAGCCCTTTTAAAGATTATATTACTAACTTTTAACATATAATTCTGTTTAGATGGTGATCAATTTGTGGCTAATATAAAAGAATAAATAAATTATTGTTTTAATTTAATGTTCATTATATGAAATGCATAATTAAAAAAAGCCCTAAATCGTGACTATTATTTCAACAGAATTAAAGGAAAGAAAACATAAATACTTAAAATAAAAAAGTGTTCAATATGCCCTATAACTGGTGCGTGATGTTCAGAGAGGGTGGTGAAAAGCCTAGAAATTATATTAAAAAACAAAAAAATAAAATTTTTAATTTGGTAGGGGGCGACAAAAATAAGTTAAAATGTCGAAATTGACAGTTTCTCGTGTGTGACATTAACAGTTTTTTTCAGTCAATGATGTGCCGCAATTAAGATAAAAATGGAGTACCTGCAAACTTGCGAGACAACTTTTCTTAAATTCCCAGTAAAAAATAAAAGATACGAGATACGTGGATTCCGTATACCAGCTCTTAAGCTGATATGGGCATATTTCTAGAACTTTTAAACTTTCAGGTATTGGAAAACTTAATTTTTCTTTTCAAGGCACAATCTTGAAATGAATTTTATTGTTTTGTGCATTGATCAAATAGTAGAAAAAACCTTGCGATACTCATTTCTACATATTGTTAACCCCCCTGTGTATAAATTTAACCCCAAGAAAATGTTTCTAAATGCATTGATTTTTCATAAAGTTGGATTTTCACATCAATTGGTATCATGGGATTTTTAGGGTAGCTGATTATGAATATGATGTTAATTTTACAAAATTCAAAATGGCGGATTCAATATGTCGGACGAAATTTAAAAAAAATTAAGGGAATTCGACAGCATTGGATGTTTAGAATTTTTTGGGGTCGCTGATTATGATTCTGTAGTCGGATTTCGAAAATTCCAAAGGGCATATCCAATATGTCGGATAAAAATTTAAAAAATAATTTAATTTGCACAAAAGTGGGTATGAAGGGGTTTTTGGGGTCGCTAATTATTGTAAATCTGAATTTAGTTTTTTAAAAATTTTAAAAGTGGTTTCAAAATGTCCTAAAAATTAATAATATTTTAAATACGGTTTTTAAAATATTTTGGGATTAATTATAATTAAAAAGAATTAGAAGTAAATAAATAAATAACCACGAGATATAATTATTTTAATATTCTAAAAAAAATTCTAGTTTTATTTTATATTAAAAGTACAAACAGTATGAACAAAAAATGAATAACATTTAATTGAAAGTTTTACTTCTCTTTCTTTATCCATAATTAATATTATTTAAATAAAATACATAATATCTACATTCGTCAATCAAAACATTTTAACACATTAAAAATAATATTACCATGGAAACTTAGAAAAAATGAAGTTTACAATTCTAAAAACAGAATAAAATTTAAATAATAAATTATATGAATAATTTTAAATTAAATTAAGCTCATAAAAATAAAATGAAATTTAAAATTGATTAATTCTTGTTATCTTTAAAAATCTTTAATACTGTTAAAATTTCTAAAATTTTAAGTCCTTTTATCTATAAAAGTCTAGAAAATTTTTTTTTAACAATTCTTGAATTACATTCAAATAATTATAGGTTGAATCCATTTCAAATTAGGCAAGCCGAATACCTTTAAGTCCTAAAATTATCTGTCGATGAAATATGTTATTTTATATGGAAAATAAAGAGACACGTATTTTTTTATTTTCTGTAAAAATGTTTTTTAACGAAGTTAAAGAAAATTCTTCTACAAATATCGTTTAGCTCACTTGAAACTCATGTAATTTCTTCTTTATATTAATATGAAGTCACTATAAAAATTTGAGTAAAAAAGGTGGTATTTTCAAGAAAATTAACTTTATTTTTTTTAAATCTGCCGCAATTTTTTTAATTTTGAAATTTTCTATACATTTTAAACAGGGTTTGGAAGAGAAGAAGACCCCGAATAAGAATCAAGAAGTAAAATTTATTAACACACAGTAGAAAAAAAATTAAAAATAAAACCATTTTTTCACCGTTTTTTAGGGTTTTACCGCTCAAAGTTTAAATGTGGCTAACTTCGTTAAAAAACATTTTTACAAAAAATAAAGAAACACGTGTCTCTTTATTATTCATATAAAATAACATATTTCATCAACAGATAATTTTACGACTTGAAGTTATTCGGCTTGCCTGATTTGAAATGGATTCAACCTATATAACAACTAGAAGTTAAAAAAAATCCTGCAAAAAGATTTGATTTTTCAGAAATGTATCCACCATATTGGATTCTCTATTTTAAATTTTTTAAAAATTATTTTAAATTAGTAATCAGCAAAACAGGAAACTCTTGAATGTCAAAAGATATTAAAATCTGATAATTTTTCTAAAATTTTGTCCGTTATTTTGGTTTCACCATTAAAATTTTTTTTTAACTAACCTCAGATTTGTAATCAGAGGACCCCAGAAACCTATAAATAATAAATTGTAGGCAAACTTACGAGTTTAATGCTTTCTTTTTCCATGAAGCAATGATTATGACCGTAGAAGCTCATATTATTTCTTAGATAGATTCTTTTTAGGAATAGTGTAGAGGTTAACGATTTTTTTGTATACTTTTATAATACACGAGAAGAGATTACAATGAGTTAAAAGTGATTAGAAGTCAAATTCAACATGTGCCCTTCAAAAATGTAGGTTTTTATTATGAGTTTCGTTTTTAAATTTAACTTTTGAAGTCACTGCACTGCATTTCTAGTGTATAAGTGGCACATATTTCTGTAAGGCTTCAAATTACTTCTTATTATGTAGACAATGTAACCCCGTTTTATGGTTACTTAAAAATCTTCGTTAAAAAAGTTATATCAAGTTAATTGCGAAATTGTCAAAATTTAAGAAAAGTTGTCTCACAAGTTTGAAGGTACAACATTTTTATCTTAATTGAGGCACATCATTGTCTTAATGATTTTTTGGTTCCTTATACTCCCCACTACATCTACTATAAGTCACAAAATATATAATGACTCGTTAAAAAAGTTATACCATATAAACTGAAAAAAACGTTCAATGTCACACACGAGAAACTGTCGATTTCGACACTTTTACTCACTATTGTCGTTCCCTACCTAATTAAAATGATTATTATACACAAGGTATATTTAAAGAGCACAATAATTTATCAAATTATGGTACTGCAAAATTATTTTTATAACTTTTAAAATATAATAATAATCGGAAACATAAAGTTTAAAAGTTCTAGAGATATGCCCATATAACAAAAAACAACAAGATAGTAATAAAATGTAACAACAAAATAATAATAACAAGTCAACAATAATTTGTAACAACGAAACAATAATAAATAATAATTCATAATAACAAGATAATAATAAAATGTAACAAATAATAATTAATAACAAGTTATAATAATGTAAACAATAATAACAAATTGTAATAACAAGTTAATAACAAATTGTAACAACTACAAATAATTAACAAACAATATTAAAAATATAATATTAAATAACGAAAATTGTAAAAACATATGACTAACAGGATATGAACACGTGCGATCTAAATACTGAGTAAACACAAGTGTCTACAACAATAGTTTTCAAAGACTCTATGCTAGAAAACCTTTTCCGAAGAGACCATGCTAAAAGACCTAAGGAGTCTAGTATAAAAAAGGCCACATTATCTGCAAATAAATAAAAGAAGAACTAATTTGACTTTTCTACAAAAAAACGAAAATTTGTGTCTCATTCTTTAATTAATTAGCCGTGTCCGATTTAGCCCCATGGGGTGTCCAGTTTAGCTCCACCAATTTTCGTATTTGAGGTAGTCACCTTCGAAACAATATATCTCCAAAGCTACTGTAGTTTTTTAAAATTAAACAAGTGCGATTTGTAGGTGAAGGTACAAGCTTCAAAACGGTATATTACTCTTTAGCAAAAAAATATGTTTTTGTCTGAGTTTTCTGGTCAAAGACCAAATCCGTCCGGGTTTAGCCCCGGTCTCCCCTACTTTTAACATTCGATGTGTTGTAAATATTACTCGTAGAAATTCTAATAATTAATACTACGGAAAGTAAAGATTGCTTCTGCAAGAAGCAACATTTACAATTGCAGAGCGAATTTTTTTCTCGGAAAAGTAGTAATCCATACCACTACTATTATACACCTGTGTGTGTGTGTGATCACGTCACTACTGTCATGCGCAGCGACCGTAGCCTGACGTCAAAGTGATCTAACATTTCTAAGTTACAAGAAAAATAAGATACTTGATTTAAAAGATACTCATTTAAAAAATCATATGTCAGCAGGTGAAATGATGTGTTTAATTCGAAATTTATTAATGATGATTGGTCATTTTGGTACATTACGTGTGAGTTAAAAGTATTGTCAATTCGGTTGCGTTGACCTCTTAGATTACACGATAAAAAAATATCTATCTTTATTTCAAGAATTATTTCCAAATTGCTTTAAAGCAAAGCACCACTTCCTTATTCATTACACGAGAGTAATGCGATTATTAGGCCCATTGTTGCATGTTGTTTGTATGAATTTCGCAAATGACTTGCGAATTAAAAATTTGTTAGTTACTTCTAGGATCTCCTTCAATGGAGAAGTAGTTAAGCCAGAAATGATTTTAGTTAATTTTAACGAAGATGAACCAGAATTTTACTTTATTCATCACTTAAGGGGAGATTCCACTGATTTTTTTTTTGAATAACGAAATTATTTTTTTTTAATTTTTGGTTAGTATGATAATCTAAAAATACGGGAAAAATAGTCTGAAGCGATAAGAATAGACTCGCTAGCAGGAGAGTAGGAATAACATCACCTTTCCACCTCGAAAAATCATGTTTTTTCATTAATTACCTAACTGCAATTTGTTTATTTTTAAATTTACATTTTTTCTTTTTGCACCGCTTGAAAGAGTAGTTCTTAAGTAATAAGAAATGTCTACTGTTACATATCAAAGGTTATGTATATAACTTTAAGTTAAATTTTTGTATATTTGGTCCTTTAAACTTTAAACGCGTTTTTCTCGAAACTACACATTTTCAACTTGTTTACACTCTCATTTTTACAATTTTCAACGAAATAACTTGCAATTTGGACAGCATGCTCCTTGAATGTGTAGTTTTCGTGTAAACTAGGATATTTAAGATTCATTAATATTTATAAAAGTTATTAACAATTTAAGTTGCAAAATTATGGTCGAAAAATTAAAAAGTCTGCCATTTGGTTATTTTTCAATAAATTTTTTTTGTTCTAGTTTACACGATAGCCATAATGGTATAGATTAAGAAAATTTTTGACTTTTTTAGTTTAGATTAATTGTCGCAGAGAAAAAATGTAAACAACTTTTAGAGGGGACCACTTTCGGCAGCCATTTTCTAAGACTCCATTAAAAAAATAAATAAATAAAAAATGGTTTTTATTACTATAACACAAGTATTTTATTGTAAAAAAAGTTTAACTAAGAAATATTTATTTTACTACCTATAAAAAATTTTTTTTAAAAAACCTTAATTTCTGTGGAATCTCCTCTTAATCACAAATAAAGTTGATGATTTAAACGTCATTGTTTGCTGCTTGGGAACTGTTTTGCAATTTTTCTATAAGCGTGTAATATTAGGAGAGACCGGGGCTAAACCGGACGGATTTGGTCTTTGACTAGAAAACTCATACAAAAACATATTTTTTTCTAAAGAGTAATAGACCGTTTTGAAGCTTGTACCTTCACCTACAAATCGCACTTGTTTAATATTAAAAAACTACAGTAGCTTTGGAGATATATTGCTTCGAAGGTGACTACCTTGAAAACGAAAATACGAAAATTGAATACGAAACTAATCAAATTAGTTCTTCTTTTATTTATTTGCATATACTTCTATACAAAGAATATAATATAAACTGTAAAATCGGTAATTAATATAATATAAAATGAATTACAGTTTTCAGACTTGTCTGTTTGTAGCAACTCGCTTGCGAATTCGATATTTAATATAAATTATTTATTTATAAAATAGTTCTATGCAAAGAATATAATGTAAAATAGTTAATTAGTATAAAATAAATTAAAGTATTCAAATGTTTGGTTGTTTTTTACCACGATGTCCGATTCAGCCCCCCACCGTCATCTTATAATTAACCTGCAATATATTTTTTCTTCTTAACGTTTACCATTAAACTTTTTTTCTACTAAACTCAGTACACCTTGAGCTAAAAGAAAAATTGCAGTATAATATTTGCACTTTAACTTTAACGATAAAAACCCAAAAAAAATGAGAAAAATTTTTTTTTTACTTTTACCTCAAAAAATGACATTTTCATATATTAACGGCAACTATTGTTACAAGAAAAATGACACGTCCCTAAAACCTCATGCAGCTTATGCATCACGAAATTGCGCGTTCATAGGTTATTTACATGATTTAAAATTCTTCACGGTTTCGGAAATATTTGACTTGTCCGGTTTAGCACCGTGTCCTGTTTAGCCCCAGTCTCCCCTAAAGTAATGCTACTGTCATGTAACGGAAATATTACTGGATAATATTAACCATCAGACAGATATTTAATATGACTATAATATTACTGTAATGTTACGTTTATATATCGGAAAGGGATATATGCGTGTAACTGAAATTTTGTTACATAGCGATTGCTTTTTCGAGTAAAAACTAAAAATCTATACAAAGAAGTAATAATTGCTCTGATACATGAAGACCTCCACGGGATAACGATCTATGGCACATTTTAACGTAAATGCAATTAAAATTAAAATATGTGCACGTATTATTGAATGTTGAGCCTAAATGAATGAAATCGAATAATTAAATAAATAGAGAAAATAATTTAGGGGTAAACGGTACAGTGATTGCCAGTTTAAGCAAAATGGAGCCATATTTATATAAATTAAAAGAGTTTAATTATCCTGTTAAGAAATTAAAAAAACTGAAAGATAATCTACGTATTCCATTAGTCTAAAAATGTGACTAAATAATTTATTCAATATTAGTATAAATAAGAAAATATTGAAAAAGTCTTAGCTTGACTGAAAAAATAGTGATTGCCTATCTCTGTATAGTCATTGTTTTTCACTATGATAGTGATTGCCCACTTGACATAAAATATTACTATCACTAATAAATTTTATTAACTTGTAACGTCCTGTGGACTAACCAACGTCTTTTTAGTTAAATTAAACATGTGCACCATAAATTTTGTCTTTATCGCTTTCTTACTTTTCTCTTTTAAATTTTCTTTTTTTATCTTTTTTTTGAAAAACGAAATATGAAACTAAACACTTGTAGAAATAGCGAAACTAATTTTAAGAAACGAAAAGAAACAGAACACTTGTAGAAATGCGAAACACATTTTAAAAGAAACTAAAATTCTTGAAAGTAAGGTGAATTTGTGAGATATAAATTTTCCTAAAAACTCGAAACCCTAGTCCCAGACGAACGGAAACTCTCAAGGACCCCATCTGAGTGGACCCATTAAGGTCTATACCCATGTATCTATATATAGCTATATACCTACAGCAAAGTGAAAGTAAGCATCTAGTAATGTACATGAAATATTAAAATTGCGGAAATATGATTTTTAAATATTTTATTTTAATATTAATAATTATTGATTATTTTAATATTTCAAATTTAATATTAATAATTATTGATTGTTTAATAAATCATTGTTATAAATAATTGTAGTAATAAATATTACTATAATTGACCAAAATTAATATTTTAAAAACCAGATTTCTTTTTAAAAAATAAAATAATAATAAAAATCAATTATTAAAAATAAATTGTTAATAAACAATAATTATTTAAACAATAAATAATTAATACTTTACTAGTAAAATTTAAATAATAGCTTGACTATTGGTTTTATTAATTAATAGGTTATTTTTAACAAATTGTTCATAAATTAAAAATTAAATAATTGTTAATTAACAAATTAAAATAATTATTAACTAACTATTAAATAATAAAACTAATAAACCGAATATTCACTGAATCAGTTACAAATTAATCAAAACTATTAATTTCATTAGTAATAATAATTTTTAAACATTTTTAAACAATAAATATTTAAACAATAAATAATTAACAAATTTATTAAAATTATTATAATATTTCTTTAAATAATACAACAATTATCATTTAATAAGTTTAATTATTAAAAATACCAAGTTTATTGTTATTAACATTAACAATAATAAATTTTTAAACAATTTATTAACAATTAACTTCAAAATATTTTGTTAATTAACAAATTGACTAAATAATTATTGAATAGTGTAATTTACATCGAATTAATTGTAAAATTCTTTAATTAACTATTTTATTGTTATTAACATTAATAATCATCAATTTCAAATAATGTTTAAACAAAATATTCTACTTTTATTATATAAAATAAGTAAAAATTGTACAAATTAAAAAAATAACTATATGCTTGTAAGTTTTAGAAATTGGAGTTGGAAGGGGAGATGAAGTTGAGGAAGGTCAAGACACAGCCCCTTTTTCAAAGATCCTCCCACGCTTTAAACCCCTGCAAAAGGGATGGACCCAAAATTAACCAATTAGACCCATTTTCTTAATACATTTTCTCTCCATTTTCTTTTCTCAAACCAATCCAAAAATAACCAACCTTCTTTTTCCCTTTCTACAACTTTTCACCCCCAAATTTTCCTCCCTTAAGAAAATAATATATATAAATATACGTGTTCCTTAAGGAAAAAGTCAGTTCTCGAACAATTATCAACTAAAATTAGAGTTCTCTTCAAGCTCTAATTCAAGTTTAAAATTCTAATTCAAGTTCAAGATTCTAATTCAAGTTTTCAAAATTTTAATTCAAATTCAAGTTCAAAATTCTAATTCAAGTTCAAGATTCTAATTCAAGTTTTCAAAATTTTAATTCAAATTCAAGTTCAAGATTCTAATTTAAGTTTTCAAATTTAAATAAAAAAATTTTATAAAAAGAATAATAATTCAACATCTACAACTTCATCTCTGCTTCCAGTTCCAATTTCAACTGAAAATCATCTTTAAATTGTTATTAAAAAGTGAGTATTGATTCAAAATTGCTGTCTATTTTCTTTCTAAAATCTTGTCATAAAATCCATATCCTTAATAGGAGTATACTCAATATTTGTATACGAATATTCCACCAATTTTAAAATTCAATTGAATCCTTCAGTGACTCCTTATTTGTTAAACCTTTGAATCCGAGATCAAGTATGAAACTCGATATTTGTTAAAGAAAGATCTCAATCCGTCTTTTATTTTTTATCATCCTTTATTATTTTCTAATTAAATCAAAATAAAGAAGAATAAACGAAAGTATTCCCAAGCTATTGGACGCAAGTCTAGGCTTAAAAATTAATTTAAAATAAAAAACATATATTGTTACTTTTCATATTTTTGAGACGTAACAAACTTATCAAAAATTGATTACAATCTGAAAGTATTAAAGAAAAATGATTTTTTAAGCAACTGTTTATTTTTTTAGCAATAATAATTTACATTAATGGTTAAAATAATTTAACCTAAAATTTAAAAAAAGGAAATTTATGTTTGGCAATCTTTAATTAAGTGGATTTTTTTGGACATTTTATATTGCTTAAAACACAAGCTTTTTAGAAGAATTTGTAATTGTCCTCTTTTCTTTTTAGTAATTTGGTCATCAGCATTTTCCTTTTTAATTGTTTGTACCATTTTCTTGTTATTTATCTCTTCTTTCTTTTTTAATTGATTTAACCTCTTCAATTCCTTTTCCTTTTCAGCTACTTTTTTCTTCTCCTGAATTTCATGTTTCCTCATTTCTTTTCTTTTTCGCACTAATTTCTGTTGTTGAATTTTTTTCTTCATTTAACTTCCATTCTAAGGAAGTTACAGCATACGTTTTACGTTCTGTGAATTTTTTCCCTTTTAGCTTAGGTGTTGGTGGTAAATCAAGAAAATCCTGTAGATTTCGGAGATAATCTCTACGATGAGAAAGAGATAAATCAATTGCCTCGTCGTTTTCTATCGAATCCATCATCTCGAAATTATTGTTATTCAACTAATCAAACGTTTCTTCAGTTTCGTTACCATTTTCTAAATGTTCATCTACAATCAGCACATTATCATTTATTTCATCAACATTATCACCATTGTTTATTCTCTTTCTTTCTGTCTTAATATCAAGCACTGACCCAAAAATATCATTTATTTCAGACTTGATCTAGCGAATCATCCTGTTGTATACTATCCATTTTCTCGAAGTTATTGTTATTCAACGAATCAAACGTTTCTTTAGTTTGGCTGCCATTTTCTAATTTTTTATCTACAATCATCACATTATCATTAATTCCATCAACGTTATCATCATTGTATATTCCCATTCTTTCCGTTTCAACATCAAGCACTGGCCCAAAAAAATCATTTATTCCATAGACTTTATCTTGCGAATCATTTTGTCGTGCACTATCCATTATAATAATAGGTATATCGTTCAAGTTTTTTAATTCAATGGTCGAATAATCAAGAATGCATTCTTTTTCAAGTATTTCAATATTTGCTTCTGAATATGTTACTTGTTCTAGCTGATGCTGGGAAGAGTCAACTTCTGCTTCTGAAAATATTCGTTCATGGTGTTCTTTCTGCGGCGATTCTTGTTTTCCAAATTCTTCAAATAATTTTAAAAGAGCCAAAAATGCATTCGATTTAGTATTACTTAATCTTTCTTCACTTTTGAATGATTCTAGTTCATTTAGTAAATCATGTCCAATTAAGTTCTTGAATTCTTCAAATGAAATTGATTTGCGATCTATTGAACTTTTGACAGGAGTTAGTGCATTTTGTGTTGCTAAAACAGCAAGACACTTACTATAATCCACCGTATCCGGATTCCAAGAATATATACCGCCGGTTGTAACAATCGTGTTGAGTTTGGGTAACAAATAGTTATTATTTGTAGTTTAGAGCAGAGTTTACTAACTTCCATTGTGAGATGATTGCTGTGTCCATCAATAAATAATATAACAGGAAATGTTATTTTTTCTTTTACGGGATAGGGATAAAATATATTTTCAATATATTCACAAAAATGATCTGAATTCATAAAACCGCTAGGTGTAGCACCAATTCCCCAAGTCTTAGGTACTGATTGAGCTACCAAGGAAGGTAGTCTACTGTAGAGATATACAAGTGTAGGTGGAGTTACAACTTCATTTGCACTAAAAGTGAATAATACAGTTAAATTTAACTTAGCATTAACTTTTTCAATTTCATAAACATTTTGCGTTCCTCGAGGAGCTAACACATGTTTCATTTTAGGACATACCATGAAATAGGTTTCATCAGAGTTGAACAAACGTGATGGATCTTCCAAAATATGTAAATATCCTTCTTGTGATAAATACGTATGTATCTCTGTGAACCATTTACGTAAATCATTCTAGCTAACACAAGCACCAGCATTGGTTACACCTTCAGGAAATCTTTCAGTGAGTATGGGGTGTCTTTATAAAAAACTTTTGTACCAGCCATCACCTGGAGTGTTGTCCTTGAAAGGTGTTTTCAATTTTGATTGATCCAAAAAATTTTTGATACTAGACTTTAAATTTTCTGTTCTTCTTGGAAATCCTTTTCGACCACATTCAATAATCCACTTTACCAAATCTTCTTCACTTTTATAACCTAATGCAGGAGGTGGGCCTGGAGTTATTTTACTAAAATTGCTACTCATTTTAAAACGGAGCGTAGATCTTGGAATATTGTATTTTACTGAAGCAGCATGAAATGACATTCCTTTGCGTATATCATCTGTGGCTTTTTCAACATCTTCTTCAGAATAAGACTCTTGGTATGAAATTCCTTTTTATAATTTTGGCATTTTTAGTTGACCTGAAAATCGCACTTTTCTTTAAAAAATATCGATAATAAATTATTAAATTTAATTTTATTTAAAAAATTAAATTACTAAATATTAAAAAAATGTTTTAAAATGATAAAACGTTACTCATAAATGTCATGAAACAAACAGGAAATCACTGACAAAATGTCATCTTAACCAAAAAACAATCATTGCCTGAGGTGGCAATGACTATCATGACTATGAGTAGTGAGGAGGTTTTGAGGTTATGTTTGTCATGTGACCTGTGAGTAGGAAGGGGGTTTTGAGGTTATGTTTGTCATTTGACCTGTGAGTGGGAAGGGGGTTTTGAGGTTATGTTTGTCATTTGACCTGTGAGTGGGAAGGGGGTTTTGAGGTTATGTTTGCCCTGTGACCTATGAATAGGGGGGGGTTGAGATTATATTTGCCAAGGAACCTGTGAGTAGGAAGGGGGTTTTGAGGTTATGTTTGCCAAGTGACCTGTGAGTAGGAAGGGGTTTTAAGGTTATGTTTGACCTTTGAATCTTGAAACAGCGGCGGCGGCGATATCTTTTTATAACATAGACAGATATATATGTATATATATATATATATATATGAGGCATTCCATGTCAAGTGATCCAGGTGTAGAAAAATTTTTCTCCAATCGTAACAAAACTTGGGGCTTTTGTAGTACTAATAGATAGTAATTTTTCGTGAAAATATTTTTTTACCTAGTACAATATTTTCCGAGGGGGAGGGGGTTAAATTTTTGGGATTTTCAGTACAATGCTTATTTCAATAATTTTTTACTCTTAAACTATTAAACATGAAAATTTGGCAAGGTAAATTTTGGAAAGATTTTTTAATGCTCTTTCGATTGAAAATAGGCATTTAAAAAAAAAATTTTGGCCCAAAAAAATCAAAATTGAAAATAAATTTTAATTTTTTGGAAAAAGGGCAGCTTTTTTTTTTTTTTTTTAATCGAAAGCTGAGGTTTTTTCCTAAAAGAACCTAAAATTGAAAAAGTGGGACAAGAATGTTTAAACATTGAAAAAATAAATTTTTTTGTAAAAACCGGGTTTAGAGCGCTCCGGTGAGTAGAAACCTCTGTTTTTCACTGTTTAAACATTCTTGTCCCACTTTTTCATTTATATGTCCTTTTAGGAAAAAACCTCAGCTTTCGTTTAAAAAAAAAAAAAAGCTGCCCTTTTTCCAAAAAATTAAAATTTATTTTTAATTTTGGTTTTTTTTGGGCCCAAAAAAATTTTTTTTTTATGCCTATTTTCAATCGAAAGAGCATGAAAAAACCTTTCCAAAATGTACCTTGCCAAATTTTCATGTTTAATAGTTTAAGAGTAAAAAATTATTGAAATAAGCATTACACCGTAAGACACCTGGGTCACTTGACATGGAATGCCTCATATATGTGACGTGCCGCGACAAAAGGGACCTTAGCTGCTTAGAATTTTAGGTTATGTTTAGAGCACTTTTAACTTCATTAACAATTTATTATTGATTATTTAACATCAAAAGCATATTTTTCTGAAAATATTGCACATAATAATGAATTAAATATTAATAGTTTGTAAAGAAAATTGGTCATTTTTATTTATTTATACTTCTAATTTTAGTTCTGTCAAAAACAGCTAAGGTTCCTTTTGTCGCGACACGTCACACATATATATATATATATATATATATATGTATATATAGGGGAGAGTCAGTACGGTCGGCTCACTTTTTTACTTGTACCCATAACTTCCGTTCTAGGCCGAATTTCACGTTTTCTGACATATGGTTGGAAAGATCTTCTAAAGTGGAATGTTTCTTCTGTACATCAGAAAGTATTTGGGCAAAAATTGGAAAAGTTATAAACATTTTAAAAAAAATGTCGTTTCGGTCGGATCAGGTCTTTACGGTCGGTTCACCGTAGAAAATCAATGTGAAATGAAGGAATATTACTAAAAATGTCCCGTAAATTACAGAAGAATGCTGAAATGCACTTGAAAATGGAAAAAGGAAATAAAAAAATTATATAAAAATTAATCTAAAAACATTCTCAGTAAGCGAAACGTTTACAATACGTTATCGATGGAGATGTAAAGTAAGACTTTTTAAAATGTTTTACGAACGTTTTTCAAACATGAATATTTTTTTTTCACTGTAAAATGACGTTCTTCACACATCTCTACCTTAAACAAATGAATTTCCGATGTCAGAACGCACCATAATTGTAAAATAATGCGTCCCAACATGCACGATATAAAGTGAGCCGATCGTAAGTTTCGCGTCGTTTTTATTTTATTAGCACACAGACATAAACGCACGATATAAAAACCAAATAACATACCAAAGTATTAAAGGACTCTCTAACGAATAAATTTTATCAATTTAATTTATTGTTTGCATCTTCCATTTTGTTTTATTAATCTTTTTCGACACTAAGTAAAAGTTTTGCTTAAAAAATTCACCACACATTTACGTTTTACGTTTGTACTGCTCGCGAACTTCATTGGAACTTAATGAAAGAGACATGAAAAGTTTTCTACCATTACTAAGAAGTATTTACATGCAATGGTTTTACAGTTCTCAAAACTGTAACTTGAATTGTTGATGTTCAAATGTTAAATAATTATTTTTAGATTTCAAAATGTCTTTTTTCAAATACTGCAAGAAATTATAAAGCCCTTGTTACAATAATTAAAAGTAATGTAAAAAATATTATTGAAAAATTTGAACAAAATTGAATTCTTTAGTCTAAAGTAAAAGCCTAGTAAGTCGCATTGCCGGTAAAGCAAAAGTCAATTGCTATATAAGCGACTTTGAACCATACGAAAAATGCGACATACTAGGTTTTTACTTTGAGCAGCAGAATTATGAATTATTTTTACAGAATTATACAATGAGAATGAAGGAAAAATAAGGGATAAAAAAGACACAATATTTTAAAACGAATATGTTGGTCAATTTATTTATATACGTAATTTTTTTGTCACTAAAAACAGATAACAATTTTTCAAATTATCCTCTGTGGATCATGGGCATAAGAATATATATATATATATATATATATATATATATATATATATATATATATATATATATATATACATACACTCCCGCTCAATAACTTTTGCCCACCCTACAGCGATTGAAGGCTTTACAAAAAGTTTTGTATTTTGTTAACTATTAAAGTTACAAAGTTGAAAAAAATATCATTAGAAAATTCATTTCCTGACCTTTAACACTATATAAAATTGAAATTAAAAAAAAAATTTTTTTAATGAGTAAATAATGTTATTGCAAAACAAAATTTTTCGTTTTTTTTTGTTTTTTTCAAAGTGATACAGTTTCATTGGAAATCATCGCATTTTAATAACAAATATATCATTGGAAAGGTAGTTTTATCACCTTTAAAACCCACTTTTTAAAATTTTTTTACGATAATTTTTAAGAAAAATATGATCTTTTGTTTAAAAAATTAGCCATTTTTTCAATTTTTGATAACTCAAAAACGGTTAATAAAAACAAAAAAATTTCAAGGACATGAATTGTTCCTTTTTGCATATACAAACAAAAAAAAATATAAAACAAATTTTTTTTTTAAATTTTCAAAAAATTTTTTTTAAATTTTTCAACATTTTTTGAAAATTTTTTTTTTTTAATTTTTTTACTTTTCAGTTTTAATTGTAGAAATTCGCTCTTTACATTCACAATTATAAGCAAGCAAATTTAACATTCAATTGTTTTCAATTATTTTAACTCTGCAATCTTAGTAATAACTTTTGATATAATACAATAATATTTATTGTTTGTAAACGAATTGAAGATTCCTAATTACTTCGACTATTGTCAAGTAATGTCTTTACTAATGTCAGTCTTGTGGCAAGTGTAATAATTATCGGAAGTCTTGATTTTCATTTGAAAATACGTGAAATTGTTTGAAATAGAATTATTTAATTTATCATTATTGCAATAAGTTCTAAATAATCAATAAAATGAAATCTCGAAATTTATCTAATGATGAGCGTCGTGAAATAGTAATACTTCACAAGCAGAGAAAAAGTAATCGCGAAATTTCGAAATTAATTAACATTTCAAAACGTACGGTCGATTACAATGTCAAAAAATTTTTTAAATTTGGAAGCATTGAGAATAGGTGTGAACCCTCAAAAGCAAAATTAACTACTCCTAGTGAAGATAAATACATAGTGCGAAAAAGTATTTTGAACAGACGTTTAACAGCTTCAGAAATAACTTCTGAAGTTAATGAAGTTTTCAATAAAACTTTAAGTGTAAGCACTGTGAAGAGGCGCCTCAACGAACAGGGACTTTTTGGCAGAATAGCAGTAAAAAAGCCCTTGTTGAGAGAAGCCAATAGGAAGAAAAGACTGCAGTGGGCAAAAGTGCATCGAAATTGGACCATGGATGATTGGCGAAAAGTGCTATGGAGCGATGAATCAAAATTCGAAATTTTTGGAACCAAACGAAAAGTTTACGTTCGTAGAAAAGTAAACGAAAAATTTTTAAATGATTGCATTGTTCCTACAGTTAAACATGGCGGAGGTTCCGTTATGGTATGGGGATGCTTTGCTGGTTCAAATGTAGGTGATATTGTTAAAATTGAAGGAATCCTGAATAAAGATGGCTATAAAAAAATTCTTCAAAAAAACGTTGTACTTTCAGGAAAGAAACTAATAGGTAAATACTTGAAAATTTATAATTTTAGCTTAATAATTACTACATTATTCAAAAAAATATTTCTTTCATGTAGTGATTACTTCAATCACTTATTTAAACTTAAATTCAAATTATGTAATTCAGCACATAACCAACTAATTCTAATAAAATAAATACAATAAAACCTTTTTTTTAAATTATGCAACAGGTAAAACCTTTACGTTTCAACAGGATAACGACCCAAAACATACTTCCAAAATATGCAAAAATTATTTAAGCAATCTTGCGTCAAAAAAAGTTTTAAAAGTAATGGAATGGCCAGCTCAATCGCCAGATTTAAATCCCATAGAACTTTTATGGGAGCATTTAGATCGAGCAATACGAAAAGTTTGTCCAACGTCAGCTTCTCATTTGTGGAACATTTTGATGGAAGAATGGCAGAAAATACCCAGTGACACTATGGACAAACTTCTATTAAGAATGCCTCGAATATGCGAAGCATTAATTAAAAATAAAGGAAGACACTTCGATGAGAAAAATGTATAACGTCGAAAAAATTGTTTTTGAAATTCAAATTATTTTTATTCTTTTCAAATAATTGAAAACAATTGAATGTTAAATTTGCTTGCTTATAATTGTGAATGTAAAGAGCGAATTTCTACAATTAAAACTGAAAAGTAAAAAAATTAAAAAAAAAAATTTTTCAAAAAATGTTGAAAAATTAAAAAAAAATTTTTTGAAAATTTAAAAAAAAAAATTTTTTATATTTTTTTTGTTTGTATATGCAAAAAGGAACAATTCATGTCCTTGAAATTTTTTTGTTTTTATTAACCGTTTTTGAGTTATCAAAAATTGAAAAAATGGCTAATTTTTTAAACAAAAGATCATATTTTTCTTAAAAATTATCGTAAAAAAATTTTAAAAAGTGGGTTTTAAAGGTGATAAAACTACCTTTCCAATGATATATTTGTTATTAAAATGCGATGATTTCCAATGAAACTGTATCACTTTCAAAAAAAAAAAAAAACGAAAAATTTTGTTTTGCAATAACATTATTTACACATTAAAAAAATTTTTTTTTTAATTTCAATTTTATATAGTGTTAAAGATCAGGAAATGAGTTTTCTAATGATATTTTTTTCAACTTTCTAACTTTAATAGTTAACAAAATACAAAACTTTTTGTAAAGCCTTCAATCGCTGTAGGGTGGCCAAAAGTTATTGAGCGGGAGTGTATATATTAACGAAGCTCTTAAAATTTATATTCATAAGTTTGAAATATCACCTCCAACCGCTGCGCCGATTGGCCAATTATATATGGGCAATTCCACGTGAGATTTTAGTCGACCCCTTAAAATCGGACAAAAATATTTTTTTCCAATCCAGTATCCAAAAAAAGATACGTATTTTTTTATTTTACGATAAGATTTAAAAATTTTATTTTTAACAATGTATGTACTTAACAATTTTTAATCCTTGTCTGATTGTGAGCAAACGACGGGATTTGTTTCAACATTTTTAATCTTTATATACGCAGTGAAAACGCCTAACTAACTTTCGCTTTATGAAAAAATTTGGAAAAAATTATGGTAGCTCATTTGAACGAGCACTGAAAGAAAAAAATATTTGAAGAACATTTAAAATACAAAAGGAAAATGATTTCCGATTTGGCGTGGAATGCCCCATATATATGTTTTTATGAAAAAGATTGACAATATTATATTACAATTTCAAATAGTAATTTGTTTTATTTACGAGGCAAAATGTTTTATACGGCAAAAATGATACAAATAAATTATATCGAAATGACATTTTTTTCTGAAAGAGAGCGTGGGGCCAATCGTCGGAGCCGAAGCTACGCAAGAGGTTATCGCTTTAAATTCTAAAATATTAACGAGATTTTCTCCTAAAAATATAATTTCACGATTCGATTTTCGGATTTTTTAATAATCTATATAGCAAAGTCACGATAGTAAAATACCTTCGTATACTACTTTTAAATAGATACTCTTTCGTAATTAGTAACAGTTTTTTGTTTTATTTTGATAAAATAAAGGAAGAAACAGGAGCGCAAATGACGCCATCTTAGGCTTTATTTTAGATACATTTCCATTTTTGCTCAAGTTTCCCTTTATCTCTTTATTTATAATATTTTATTTTATATATTTTTATTCTCAATATCGTTCTCGTCCTTTATCAGCCTTCTAAACTCTAAAAATTATTGCACCGATTGCATATACATGTATACCTTCTTTGTTTCTTTTTTTATTTACAAAAGTTAGCATCGGCACAACATATAACAGTAACCGTGACATAAATTTTGTGCACGGCGTTAAAAATACTGATTTCTCGACGAATCAAATCGTCCATTATTTCAGTGTTCGAATTATAGCGAATTCGGTTATCTGCTCTAGAGTGCTCCCTGAAGGATTAGCCTGTTCGATTTAACAGATTTGCTATAGTTAAAGCATATAAGGAGTACTCCCGAACAGAGCAAGAGCACTCCGAGAGCACTCTAAAGCAGATAACCGAATTCGCTATTAGTGTATTACTTCCACTCTCTTCGTGTAGTGTGTGGGCAATGGAAACGCTACTTCAGACATTTATTATTATTTTTTTTAATAAGCAGTTAACCAACACAATTGTGCCAGTCATCAAGTTGTTGTGGGATGAATTGAAGTCAGTTCTAAGATTGTTGTTTTAAAAATCAATTCTCACTAATATAACGTGAAAACAGTTTTCTTTCTACATTTTTTATAACACGTCTTGAACTTTCGTCAAAGAAAATATTATTCTTAAAAAAGGTCAGAAACAATTTTAGAAACCAATTATATTTTTAGTTTGTTGTTTTTTTAAAGTGGGAAATACCTACGGTTAGAGATTTTACATTGACTTTCAGGGATGAATAAAAATTTTATCATTGAGCAATGAGCATTTTAGGAAACAGAGTCTTTAGATGAATTGGTATATAGGTATATTCAATATACATACTATATATTAAATAAGGTTATTTAATCCTTTTAGAAAATTATAATTTTTTGAAATAATTTCAATTTTCATCTATTCATATACACAAACCACATGAAAACCCATTAAAAAATAGGTATTTAATATTTCAATACTGAACTTTACTAAATTTTAATGTTTAGGAATTTTTAGTTTCTGTTCATTAAAATTTGTAAGCACTAGCGTCATTATAGTGTATTCATTTTCGAAAACACCGAGAGCGCAAATGATGGGGAGACGTGCGAACACCAATCACAGTACTTCCTTCCGTCTACTTTTATCTATTTCTTCACTTAGTATTTTCAACTCAAAACGAGATATTTTTTTACCCTACACGAAAAGAAATCTGGTGAAATAATATCAGTTGAGAAACCGATAGAGTTTTAGGATCAATAAGCCAATAGAATTTAACCATCTAACGCGAGTAATATAATAATGAAAACATGAAAATATTCTAAAAGAGCTTTAGATAGAAATGAAGCAAAAGCTAGTAGTAAAATTTCCATTTATTTGATGTGAAAAATGCTTGTAGGCCTTATTACAGTTTCATCACAAGTCACCTGTTACTATTCCATCGGCCACCACTAATTTTCAGGCTGAGTTTGTACAACACAAACTAACCTTTGTATACCTGCATTAACACATACACATGAACGTTCGCGTTCGAACCTCACTATCAGTCAATGTATTGCTTGTGTGTATATAAAGGTTAGTTTGTGTTGTACAAACTCAGCCTGAAAATTAGTGGTGGCCGATGGAATAGTAACAGGTAACTTGTGATGAAACTGTATAAGGCCAACGAGCATTATTCACATCGAATAGATGGAAATTTTACAACTGGCTTTTGCTTCATTTCTATCTAAACCTCTTTTAGAATATTTTCATGTTTTCATTATTATATTACTCGCGTTAGATGGTTAAATTCTATTGGCCTATTAATCCTAAAACTCTATCGGTTTCTCAACTGATATTATTTCACCAAATATCTTTCCGTGTAAAACGTTGCTAATCTAAAATTTAATATTAAACTCTACAACAAAGTTTTATTTAATCGAATAATTCTACCTAAATATCATTTTTTTTAACGACAATATTTTTTTCCGAATGGGGTTTTTATAGAACAGCATTTATTTCATTTACATTCAATGACATTATTTCTAAATAAGACACTACACTTTTTTGCATAAATATAATAATTTGACTCTCATAAAACAGCTTTTTTGATGCTGTGGTTTGGGGTAGGGTGCCGATTTTTAGTGTAAATAGCATAGAGAATTTATATATATATATATATATCAATTAAAAAAATTTCGATACCCGGACCGTAGTGTTCATATACGAGGTAGGTAGCTTGTAAAAGAAATACGAGAAATCTCTCTTACAAGTCTTTTCCGTAATGAGCGAAGTATATATGGGGCGTTCCACGCGAAATCGGACAGTCAAATGACAAAAGTCAAATGACTTTTGCATCTCAGATTTTTTTCAAATATTTTTTTTTCTTTTAGTGCTCATTGAAATAAGCTACCATGATTTTTTCAAATTTTTTCATCAAGCCGTTTAAGAGATACAGGTTTTTGAAAAATCACGTTTTTTACGAAAATGTTTTATGAAATGGTTATAACTCGGTCAAAAATTGACCGAAATCTTCATATTTCAAATTTTCAATCAGCGAATAAAATTCTAACATTAACTATATATAGCTCTTGACTAGTGATGGGCTTGATCTGAGAATATAAGAAGCGTGTACGTCCAGGCTGTGTTGGCAAGGTGCATTGATAGGCGTAGGTCCCGCGACAGGCAGCTATGAACTGGGGTTCGAGTCCTCACAGATGCACAGTGCATTCGTTTACGCAGCTTATTTTTTCAGATCAAAATTAATTTAATAAAATTAATTACTTATCGACAACCATATCGAAAGTAATGACCATTTGTAACACCTAACTCTAAACCAAAGAGTTCAAATGACATCTAATAGATGTCACTATCTGCTGATATAGTCGAAATCTTCATATTTCATTATCATAAAAAATGTAATTTTTTAAAAACATGTATCTCTTAAACGGCTTGATAAAAAAATTTGAAAAAAATCATGGTAGCTTATTTCAATGAGCACTAAAAGAAAAAAAATATTTGAAAAAAATTTGAGATGCAAAAATCAAATACTGTCCGATTTCGCGTGGAACGAATATATATGTGGCACGGACAGTTAAAAGGGACCTACGGTCCGAAAAAAAGATTTCGAGAAAAACGACTTTGAAGTTTACCAAGTTAGTTTTTTTGCACTGCTTTTTGTCAAAGTACCTAACTTTGAAGTGAAATTGTGAGAAAACTAATGCAGCTAGAAAGCTGCGGTTTATTGCGTTAGAAAGATCGGTTTATTTACTATAAGAGCAGATAAAAAAGTCAAAATCGATTTTTTCGGATCGTAGGTCCCTTTTAACTGTCCGTGTCACATATATATATATATATATATATATATATATATATATATATATATATATATATATATATATATATATATAGATAGAAATAGTATATAGTATATAGATGGTTGTATACGAAGTGACTTTTAAAGCGTTTTTAATAACAAAACACTACTTTAAAATAATAAAGATAATGGAAATCAGTCGTCAAAGTAAAATAAAGCTAAATTTATTAAGAAATATTTTTAAAACAAATAGAATATTTTTGTTCACAAAATCAATTGACACTGAAAAATGGTTAGAATTTAGTAATGAGTTACCCTCCCAGTGGAAAAAACGTTCGAAAAACGTCCCTGATGTTCTGTATGTATCCTTTTGTCTTAAGGCCAGGTGAAAAAAATGGTTTCGTCATCGCGGTATCATTTAAAAAGAAAAGAATATTTTGATATTTTGGTGAATTCTGATACGAGCTGCACAAAAAAAGATTTCAAATCAGTTCTACAATAAGCACGACATGTCTACGTCGATTGTGCTCATTGTAGACTCTACTTAAGTCGGTGAAACTTTATTTCCGTGTATACCGACCTCGATTATGTAAACCGCGGTTCGCGTATCGAAAATTTTTTACTGGGTATATTACATATTATAAATATTGAAGTGATTGTTTGTGAATTTTTGTTTTTAAATTTTTAAGCCTATAGGTACAGACTCATTTAATAAATATAGATTGTTTTTTGCATTTTTGTCCTTTTTTAACAGGTTAACATTAATTATCGACTTGATGCGCATCGATCTGATTTTAAACTTGAATACAACTATAATATCCAACGAGAATGAAACCACGTGGTACAACTAATTCGTCGAGTGACGAAGGAGGTAATTTATTTATACACTTTAAATGTCTTGTATAATGCATGCTTTTTTCTAGAAATTTTTTAGTTTTGTAATTTTTGCGCGAGTACAAAGCTCGTTTTTAACATAATAAAGAATCAGAACACTGTAGATTTGTTTTGTTGGCGGAATTAGCGGAAGAACTACGAATTTATAGCCCTGGAAATGTATAAGGTAAACACACCGTTTATCTACTTTTTATACTATTAGTGATTTTTTTAAATAAAGAAAGGGAGAGAGAATAGGAGACATTGTCATTCAGTGCTCTCTAAGAGATATGTGATTTTTTAGAGAAGAAAATTTTGTTGGAAAATAATTTTTTTTATACTTTAAAGCACGGCAGTTTAAGACTATTACTAATATGCATAGTTTCATATTATAAGTAGTCATTTAGATATAGATTTTAGATTATATGTTAGCAGTTAATATCACTTAAATAAAACTAAAAATTAATTATCGAGGTTGTATAAAAATGGTTATAAATTGCTTGAGGCTTGAGTATAAAAAAACTGCGCGCGCAGTAGGCAAAGTGAGGTGGGGAGTGACGATAGCCAATAACGTTGTTACCCCAAGCAAAAAAGTCTGCAGAATGTTTGAAAACTTGCCACAGGCTTGTGTCTCTCCAAAAAGTTTGCAGAAAGTCTGGTGGTTTAAAAGATTCAGAAATTATAGAGTAACAATTTTTTATATTTTCTAAACCACCAGACTTTCTGCAGATAAGAGTCAGTTAAATGTCCGCGGAAAGTCTGCAGACATTCTGTTAGGGAATCCACACTTCGATCTAAAATGCATATAAGCAATCCTGTAAAAAAAGTATTGGGAGGTACGGGATTCCGTATTGCGAGTGCCTACTTGCCAATGCAGTATTCGCGAAATACCGCATTGGGTGTCGTGGTGAATACGGAAATCAAGGGGTCCCAACGCAGTACAAGTTTTAAACTTAAAAAAAGAAAATACTTGACAGGAATAAATAATGAATGGCAGTGGAGAAAAATGCGAGGTTAAAGGAATGAGAAAATACTAATAGTGAGTGTAAAATTTAAACTTTACACCCTAAAAAAAGTAATCTTATAGTTAGAGGAAAAATTCTCTTTTAATATCCTCTCACGTTTTCCTCTCAAAATAAAAGTTTTCAACTTGAATGTATATTATTTTTATTCTTTGGTGGTTAGTAATAAAACAAAACAAGGGTAGAAATACGTTAATTAATGTAAGTAATTAACTACTTATAACTAATTATATTTATTTCATTAAAAACGCTTAATTCAGTGCATAAAAATATCTTTTTTTATTATCTCATAACCATAATTAGCAAATAATATTGGAGATGAAAATCCTCTAAAGCAAAGTATATTACTTTTGATACCATATATAAGAGGAAAATATGCATTCAGTTTAGAGGAATTCACATCAAATCAAGAATAATTTTTTTAGGGTGTAAGAGAAAAAGGTAAGTTGAACTATCAAATATGAGTCCAATGCGGCTTAGGCTGATTTCAATACGCCCCACAGCAAAAGCAACTTTGACTGGTTTGTATGACGTGAAATTTTCACTAAATCTGTCAACGTACAATTGGTCAGCATCTTCTAAATTATAATAATCGAAAATATTGTTTGGACTCATATTTGACAGTTCAACTTAACTTTTTCTCTTAAAGTTTAAATTTTACACTCACTATTAGTATTTTCTCATTCCTTTAACCTCGCATTTTTCTCCACTGCCATTCATTATTTATTCCTGTCAAGTATTTTCTTTTTTTAAGTTTAAAACTTGTACTGCGTTGGGACCCCTTGATTTCCGTATTCACCACGACACCCAATGCGGTATTTCGCGAATACTGCATTGGCAAGTAGGCACTCGCAATACGGAATCCCGTACCTCCCAATACTTTTTGTACATGATCCTGCAGGTGTTCATGTACTTTACTTTATTTTGCAAGAGTACTCCCTTGCAGGAACAATTAATAGCTAAAGTTCCTGCATTGGATCCTGCACAGGATCACGAGGATCCTTTGAGGATCCATAGTTTTTTACTTCCATATTGTTAATGCAAGATCTTACAAATGATTTTACAAAGGAAGCTGTCCAGGATGCTATGTTGTTGTTTGTTTCGGTACAAAGGATAACACGCTTGATCTTATTAAGTTTCACTAGAGAACAAGGGTACATAAGAACGATACTGCGTTCTTATGTACGAACTTGCAAAGGACCTTACGAATATTCCTAAAACATAATCCTGTATAAGATCCTTCGCAGGAATTTTTAACAGGGACATATGCTTAAATATATACTAGGGGGGCTCAGTCGCCCTGCGCGCCAACCCCCTAAATAAATCTTACATTTACTTCTATTTATAGATAATATAAAGAAGATAAAATGCGTTCTTATGATATTAGCTAATGTGAAATTTTAAATCTTTGTCTTTTAAACCCGTAGCTCAAACAGTCCTTTCTTAAAAAAGGTATGGAGTGGAAACGTCGAATTTATCGAAGTAAACAGAAGTAAAGAATGGGTAATAAGAATGTAAAATCTTAATAGAAGGGTGTTGTCAAAATTATTTTGACATGTGAAGGTGGCGCTGCAGTCGTATGTTATTTAAAAAGAGCGCGAGTATATGAATTTTATTTTTGTCAAGACTCATAATAAATCTTATTTTGCATTGTCAAAAAAACATAAACATTTTAAATATTTAAATATAAGCAAATTATTAATTGAAAAATTTTAATATTATAATGCCTGTATAATAATTAATATTATTATTAATGAAATAATGGACTTGGACAATGGACATGTAAAAACCAGCACCTTAATAATAATAATGTAAGGGCCCACACAGGGACCACTTTTTGACATATAGCTCAAAAAATTTGTCAAATTAAATATCGATTTTGACGTAATGCAAAGACCCATATGGAGACCACTTTTTAACCTATAGGTAAAAAAATAGCGGTAATTCCATTATATCTCGACTAAAGTCGTCGCCGACTAATTTAAAAAAATTGTAATATTCTGCAGGAATTATTTTAAGGGCATTAGAATCACTAAACAAATTTTTTTCCAGTGTCTGTATTTAGTGATCAATTTGATATTGCTCAAATTTTTATAATTTTTCATTTTTCTCCAAGAAAGTTATTTACATTCAAAAATCGTAAAAACAAGCAAAGTGCCAATTTCCATTGCCAGTTCATTCTTGTTTACAAAGAAACAGGAAAGAAGTGCTAAGAAACACTAATTCCTAATCCCAGGAACTTTATATTTGGAAAGGTTTTATTCAATTAAATGACTTTCCTTTTTCACATTTAGTGGATGAAATTTATAATATGAGTTTATTTGACAGGTGAACTTTAAAATCATTTTTCATCTAATATTTCTTATAATTAATTGTTTCTATCAATTTATAAAAATAAAAAATTAAATTATTCTTAATAAATCCCAATAATTTTTTTACATTTTCATAGTAAATTATAAGATTTAATTAATATTTTGTAATAGATGAAAAAGTGTCAATTTTTGAGACCTCATATACTTTACATGCTTATTTTACACTAAATATTAAAAATATTTAAACAATTCTTTTTGTTTAGTGATTCTAATACCTTTAAAATAATTCCTGCAGAATATTACAATTTTTTAAAATTAGTCGGCGACGACTTTAGTCGAGATATAATCGAATGACTCATAGGTGAAATTATACATAGCTTTTGACATAATGTGTGGCCCTTTTTTATCCTCTTTTTCACCTATAGGTTAAAAAATAAGTCAAATTAGACGAAGATTTTGACGTAATGTAGGGCCGTTATTGCACCTCTTTTTGACCTCTACTCTCTAAATCTGAATCAGCGAAATTTCACTGATTCTCAGCGATAAGTATGCCACTAATTTCAATCAGCGTATATGCGCTAATTAATCAGTGAAATTTCACTGCTTATTCAGTGAAATTTCACTAATTCACAGTGCATATACGCTAATTGAAATAGTGGCATACTTATCGCTGATTCAGATTTAGAGAGTAGGTCAAAAAAATAGGTCAAATTGGAAGTAAGTTTTGACGGACCCTTGAAAAAGAGCTATAAAGGGAAATGACTGAATCAATGGCGGCGGCATCGAAATGATTTTATAATTATAGGAATATATATATATATATATATATATATATATATATATATATATATATATATGAGTGTCACGACAAAGCGTCCCGCTTATATGCATTTTAGATGGAAGTGTGGATTCCCTAACAGAATGTCTGCAGACTTTCCGCGGACATTCAACTGACTCTTATCTGCATGTATATGTGTAGAAATCATAGAAAGCGCTACAAAAAAACGTCCTCCTTAGATCGAAGTGTGGATTCCCTATCTGGATTTTTACTTGGGATCCTGCCCCCTCTCCCACTACGTACACATCAATCTCAAATTGCATTTTTTTCATAAATCCAGGGACTAAAAGAATTTTTCATGATTCTCTTCTACTTAATTATACTAGTCTGTCATATTGTAACACGCAAGTTATTTTAAAAATTTACACTTTAACTAAAATTTTAACAACAGTTAAAGTTTTATTTCAAATTTAATATTTCTTCTTTAATATTCCATACTGCACTGTAAAATAAGGGAGTTAGATGAAGGAATTTAAAGTGTAGGGGAGAATGGGGAGTTATGAAGCATGGGGAGTTGTGAAGCACGGCCATAGATCTCGCATAGTAATTGTTTTGATAGATGTCACTTACTCTGAATATTTTTTCACCTAATATCTTCGTTTTGTAATTGGATTCATTCCGATAGAAGATATTTTGCATATCTTTCAAGACAATGTGTTCAATTTTTCTTTTATAAAGTTTTTTTGTGTGCTCCATTTTGCAGAATTCTTACAAAATTCGCGAACAAATCAAAATGCAAAATCGCAATAAAGAATATTTACCAAAAAATATCATTTTTAGCGATTTTTAGTAGTGCTTCACAACTCCCCATGATTTTTAAAAACTTAAAAGCAGCTTTTTAGTCCAACTGAAAAAAATTGTCGATTTTACTTTATTTCATGCAAATTCTTCAACCAGTAAGCATATTTGAAGACCCTCTAGAGATTCAAGTGGAGAAAATTTGAAATAAAAATTTCTTTTTGAAGTTACAACTCATAAACAAAGCGTGCTTCATAACTCCCCATTCTCCCCTACATAGTAAAAATAACGAGATATTAAATTAACTCTCTTTTTGCATTGATTTTTAACTCGCAAAATTTTACTCTCAACTACTGAGACCCTCAACTTCCTAAACAAAAAAAACTTAGTTTAAAAATTTTTATTATTATTTATAATAATTGCATAATATAAGAAAGATTTTTAACTTAGGTACGAATAGTGATTGTTTAGTAATTTTCAAGAAAAAGCTATTAATTATTTTTTAGTTAAATAATAATTAATTTTCAAATTTAGTTTTATTGTTTAAGTTTGCAATACTTTTATAGCTGTCAAAACTCATACCTAAAAATGGTTTCCTTTACTCACAATTTTATTATACGACTATAAGTAATTACCGTTGAAATAAAACAATATAATACGTCCTGTATGTTATTTTTATCTGATACTTATTATATTTAATGGCTTGGTAGAGAAATATTCGATTTTTAACGAGATTTTATAGATTTCCTTTGTTACTTAAAATAAAACTGCGCTGTCTCATTTCGAAACTTTTATTGTAACTCAATATGAGACATCCATTTTCATTTTTGATGTGTATCAAATTCAGTCAAATTCTCACTCACTTTGAGTCTAGGTTTGTTCTGTGTATATGTAACGGTAAAAGTACAAAATTGGTAAATATCCACATTTACCAGTAAAAGTGCACATTTACCAATGTAGTTGGTGAATATGGGAAATTTTTAAATTAATGAAAATATTTCGTGCATTTACCATGAAAAATCGGTAAATGTGCATTAACCAGTGTTCGTTGGTAAATGTGAGAAGTTTTTAAATCAAGGAAAAAATTGTGTACATTTACCAAGTGAATCGGTAAATGTTTACATTGACCAGTGTTGGTTGGTAAATATTGATATTTAATTTTGTAAACATTTTCATTTGCCTGCCTGTGTTTGTAGATCAATTAAATCCACTTGACACCTTGAATTAAATTCTGAGCTAAGCAAAGGTTTCACAACTATTCCTCTTTTTTTACTCTTTGATTTTTTGGGCAAGATTCACATAGGCTTAAATAGAACGTGACTATCTTAATTGTAATATTTGCAAATTTTTCGTTTAATTCTATAATGACTTTATTTCGTCCACCATGTCCAACTTTTACATGGGTATCATGAATGATATCAAAAATATCATCATTCATCACAAAATATTTCATCGTACCATTTTTTGAAAGTGAAGAAATTAATGTTTGTCTTTTCCAATTAAAATAACCGTTTTAGTCGTCTATAATCCACACATGTTTTCTTATCTAATTTCAATTTAGCATCACACACTTCTAGCACAATTTTAATATATTCTTCCTTCGATAAATAAAAAGAGTTAGTATTTTTTGCACTTAATTTAACTTTTTTTTCATTTTAATTATTTCACTCATTATTATTTCACCGAATTCAAATAAACTGCCAATTTAACTATCAAAAGCAAACTGATATAAAAATAACTGAGATTGCTAATATAAACATTCTACTTTTATACATCAGTTCTGTTTCTATTTTGTATTCTTTCTAATTGAAATGTTTTCAAAATAAATTATCAATATTTACCAACCAACACTGGTCAATGTGCACATTTACCGATTCACTTGGTAAATGTACATAATTTTTTCCTTGATTTAAAAGTTTCTCACTTTTACTAACGAACACTGGTCAATGTGCACATTTACCGATTTTGCATGGTAAATGTACGAAATGTTTTCATTAATTTAAAAGTTTCTTACTTTTACCAAATGGCCCGGTGATTGTGTATGTGTGTGTATTGTGTAACATATGTAATGTATTCACCGGTCATCGTACATTTACCGTAACATATACATTACTAATTTCTTTTCACAAACGCCAATGAATATTTTAAGAAATGTAGATTTTAAAAATATTTTATATTCATTGAATTCATATTGGCACATTTGACAGTGTTTAAATAAAAAACAGTTCTTGTTTTAAAATCTGTAATAATTAAGAAAGACTTTTTTTCAGAAACTATATTTTTCTTAGCCTATGAAAAAATACTTGAAAGACTGAATTTGTTAAAAATAAGAGTATTTTAAAAAAATTATTAAAGTAATGTATTTATATGAAATATTAAACTCCCCAGTAATAAAAAAAGTATTGGAACACTGGGTTTTAATCATTGACGTTGCATTCATCCGATGCGTTATCGTAAATTGTACGGATTAGGTTGCATGGTGAATGCGTTTACCTATCATACTAAATGCGTTGTTTGTATTCATAGTATTATTAATAGAAACTCATTGATGTAAATAAATTTTATTTCTTTACAAAAAGCTATGTAATTTTATTTTTACATTTGCAGAAATTATTTCTAAATAAACTTGGGATCATGATAATATTTTACCGCCAGAGAGAATCTATCGTCGGTAAGGCTAAAATACCTCTTTTACCTTCTAACATATTAAGGTTACCAGTCAAAACATTTTATGGGAATATTTAATGATTTAAACAATTTTTTTAAAAGACTCATTACTTCTTTTCCATAAAAAAATTTTTACGTTTGTATAGTCTGTTAGTGTTAAAAATATTAATTATTTGTCCTATTCAGTCAATGAGTTTTTATTAATAAAACTGTGAATACAGACAACGAATTCACCATGCAACCCAATCTGTACTTTTCACGAAAACGCATTGGATGGATGCAACGCCAATGATTAAAACCCAGTGTTTCAATACTTTTTTACTTGGTTAATATGTAGGGGAAGACTTTTGGTTGTAGACACCCCCGCAGAACTTTTGACAGAAAAAGGATTTGTCAAATTTGACAAATATCACGTGTGTGTTGTGACCAAACATTGCTTTTATGAAAATAGAAAAGTTATTAAACTCATGTGCTTTTAACTATGTGCAAATTAATTTTTTGACAGGTTGAATATAACAAAAATGGATTTTTAAACATTGTTAAATGTTAAACAAATCGAAATGAATTAATTAAAATGATAAGTTTAATGTATATTTACACAGTAAATATGTTATGTATTAATGTAATGTTAAAAATGGTAATATATGTAGTAAAGTATTAATTTAAAGATTTTATGGGAAAATTGAGAATTTTAATAAGTTCATCAATTTCCAATAAAAGTTTTTTTTGCGATTCAAGTAATTCAAAATTAAATATCGGGAATAAAAAATTTAGAAAAGGAACTTCAAAATAGACAAATAAAAATTTTGTATGCCGTAGTTAAAGAAGAAGCTTAAATTATATACTAGCACCATTCTTTACATTTACTATATTTGTAGCAAAAAATTGATTTTATTGCTCAGAGGAACTTTCGTTTTTTTGGCAATAATTTAATTATTTTAAATTCAAAATGTTATTCAATTAGAAATGGGAATTTTTTATATATTTGAAATTTATTAAACAAAAGTAGTTTTATTTTATCGACTTTAATTTTTGACTTATTGGTTTTTCTTTTTTTTCTAATATTTTTTTGTAGTAAATATTTTCTTTTACACTTTTTCTCAAAGGCACGAAGTGTAACACAATCCCTTTCATTTAACTCACAGAGTCTACTTGTTTCTTAAAAATGGATAGTGTTACCACTTTATACTTCAAATTTTTTTTGTTAAATCTTCTTTTCAAATAAATATTTTACAATTTGTCTATATAAATTTATAGCATCTATTTATAATTTTCACCGGGAAATGCTTCGATAGTTTTTTTAAAAATATTTTTTAATGCACCTAGCTGGAAAATTTCTTATTATATTATAAGGGAAAATTTTTCATCATATTTTTTTGCTCACAAGTGTGTTTTTTTCTCTCTCCCTTTCCTTTTACTATTTTCGCTTTTTCAATTCAGTTAATTTCAACGATTATTATTTCATGAATGAGCGACATCGAAAAATTATTTTTTTTTCTTTTGATCTCATATTAATTTTGTCGCATTTTCAGTTTGCAAGAGAGGTAAGTTATTCATTGAAGAGAAGATTGTCCCATGCCAGGTTACTAACTTTGACCTTAAACTCGGTCTAGACTGACAGTTACGTGGTATTTTGCGACGAATGATCCGGATGATAATATCGTATTCCATTTATCTGTAATAAAAAAAATATTCTGGATATCAAATAACAATAAAGCAAAATAAAGAAAATACGATATTGGGCGGAATATCACGAAAACGATAAGTAAGAGGAAAATATTTTAAAAATTAGTAACTTTGCCCTCAAAATTTTGCAGTGGAAGTGAAATTTTTTTAAAATTTTGAAGTGGAAATTATGATTTTAAGGAAAACTTACGGTCATGTCATACTCAGTTATATATGCAGGTATCTCTAATTCATTTGGAGACATAACTTCGTAGAGATATTCCACACCAGGTAGATTATGAACTTTTTGCTTTATCGCTGGCGCCATAAATGTTGTGAACCACCACGTCATCATCTGCAAATATCGAGGTCGTGAATAATTATTTTGAATCATTTTATAAATTAGTATCTAAGCTAAGATTAATCAATTTATTTTCCTTCCGTACATTTTTCATATGCAAAAATACTTATTTTAAAAATAGGTTTCATTTACAATTTGTTTTCATATCCGTACTGCACTGATAGAAAGTATAAATATATCACTACATTGTAAAAAATTAAGGGAGTTAACGGACTCGGGAGTTAATTTTTTCGAGTTAAAAAACAACTCCAAAAGAGAGTTAATTTACTAACTCCCTTCATCAAAACCCGTGCGAGTTATTTTTCCATGGGGAGTTAGCATTTGGGTGTTAAATTTTAACTCTCTTTATTTAACTCCCTTCCCATTAACTCCCCAATGGTTGCGACTTTTATAGAATCCCCTGGGAAGTTAAAACTTAACTCCCTTTTTTTACAGTGTAGGGTAAATCCGGGGAGATGGACACAGTTTTTTTAAAGGATTGTAAAAATGAATGAAAGTTAAAATAAAATATTTTTATAATTACAATTTTAAAATTTAAGTTTAAAAAATGTATTTGGCCAATTCTCCCGAAATGTCCGGGAGAGATGACCATACATGTATGCGGGTATATGGGCATTTCCACGTTAAATTTTTCTATGACATTTTAGAATCGGTTAAACATATTTTTTTCTCGTTCCTTATAGAAAAATATTAAATCCGTATTTATTTATTTTTCCATAATTGCCAAAATTTTTGAGACATGAATTTTCGAAATTTTGGATTTTTAAAAGCAGACCTATTTTCAATAGCTTAAAACTTTAAAAGTATTGAGTTTCAAAAAGAGTTGTCAAAGAAAGAAAGTTTTGGTTTTTCTTCAACTTTTAAAAGATTTAAAATAAAAATATTTTTTAAAATTTTTTAGAAAAAAATTATTTTTATTAATAAAAAATTTTTTAAAAAATTATTTTAATTAAAAAATTTATAAAACGAAAACTATGAGTCGGCCCATCTCAGACCTTTTTAAAAAATTAATCGCGCCCAAATTAAAAATAAATTAATTTGTTTATAAAAAAATAATTTTTTTTCTAAAAAATTTAAAAAAATATTTTTTTTATTAAAATCTTTTAAAAGTTGAAGAAAAACCAAAACTTTCTTATGGAACAACTTATGGAAAAATAAAAAAATTCGTATTTAATATTTTTCTATAAGAAACGAGAAAAATAGGTTTAACCGATTCTAAAACGTCATAGAAAAATTTCACGTGGAATTGCCCATACATACATGAAACTTTTGATTGTCATTTTTGGAATCCTGAATGCTCAAAACGAATAATTACACAGCCACACAAAAAAAAGAAAAGTGTCTTGATCTGGGGTCGAGACATGTATATTACGATGTATTTTGATGCGCTGAATCCGAATCCGCCATCAGAATTTGGCCAATGGGTCCTGGTTTCCCTCTAACCTCAAAAAATACCTTAAAATCGCTAAAGTGGTCACTTTTAAATGATCAAACTTGAATCTAAGCGCATATCAGTAAGTTTCTAAGGTCCTTTATTTTTTATAAACTATTCTATAAGCTTTTCAATTGAAAATTCATATAATAAATTAAATCTGTCGAACATAACCTCAAAATTATAACTAAGCCTCCAAACAGACAAATTATATCATATACAGCGCAATAAAAATTTTGTAAGCTCATGAAATTTAATATTCAGGTCTTTCTGTGATTACTGATTACGGACCCTATGTCCAGTTTCCAAAATCCAAAATGGCGGATCCAATATGGCGGACACTATTATGAAAATTTGTTCGGATTTGCTTGAAAATCGTTACTCAGGTGGTTTTCGGAGTCGCTGATGACGAATTCCATGTCCGTTTTTAAAAATTCAAAATGGCGGATCCAATATGGCAGTCTTTATTATTTTAACAATTTTTTTAGATTTATTACTTGCGGTTTTTTGGGAACATCTCTTCAGTCCATTGTCTTGCTACTATACCGTGTTCTTTTTTCTTCAAATGACCAATGTAAAGGGTTTCGCTTACGTTTTTTTCCTTTTCTACTCGTTTTTTTCTTCAACATCCAACAAAAGTCAGTCATCATTACTTAATCCCATCTTCCCTGATATCGTTCTTCCATCAATTTGATATCTTGATGAAATCGCTCTCCTTGTTCTTCGCTGTAATGTCCGCAATTTTCGGAAAACTTATTCAGATGCGAATCGAGGATGTGTAGTTTTAAACTCATTAAACATCCTAATTTTTGAAAGTTTTTAAACATTTGGGCAACAATTTGTTTAGATTCGGGACTCTTATTGTTTCCTAGAACATTTGTTGAAACTTCTTTGTAACTTTCCCAAGCTGCCCTTTCAGTGTCAGTCATTTGAGAAACGAAATTCATGTCTCTAAATAATGCTCGAATCTGTGGTCCATCAAATACCCCTTGTTTTAATTTAGCATCAGAAACAGTTGGAAATTTTTTCGCAATGTACTTAAAGCATGGACCGTCCTTATCTAACGCTTTCACGTATTGCTTAATCCCACCAAGCTTAATGTGAAGAAATGGAAATATAATTTTTTCGAGGTCTACCAAACTTTGATGAATGACGTTGTGAGAACCTGGTTTAAACGAATCTCTTGAAGGCCAATTTTTTTCTTGTAATGATTAGCACGATCTCTGCTATTCCATAGACACAAGAAACACGGCTCTCTCGTGAAACCCGATTGTTGACCCAGTAATATTGTTATAATTTTAAAATCACCACAAATTAACCATTGTGTTTTTGGTAATTCCCTTTCTCTAGAAGCATTTTTTATTATTATATTCTTCTTTGATTTGTGTAGAATGAGCTATTGGAACAGGAGCGTAGACATTTGTATTGTGTAGTAAAACGGCTTTTATACTACGTTTGGAGGAATCGATAAAAAGTCTCTAGTCTTCATCTCTATACACATTTTCTTTTAAATTGTCCATCAAACCTATTATGTCAGTACAATACACCAAAGATGTCTCTTCATCTTTCTTAAAATATTTTCGGAACTCTTTATCTCTATCTCTATTAAATGACACTTTCGTATTCGGATGCAAGAAGTTTTTTTTCTTCATAAATGAAGCAGCAAATTCTGCACCATCTTTTGGTAAACCTAGATCTCTAATAAAATCATTTAGCTCCGGTTGCGATACTAATATTGGCTTTTATTCTTTATTGTAATACGCGGTGAACTCATTTTCCTGATCATCATTGTCATTTTCATCACTGTCACTACTAAATTCTTCTGTTTCATTGTCGACTTCTACTTTTTCGACATATTTTTTTAAAGTAACATCAAGTTTTCCCGCTTTTCGATCAATTTCAGTAGGTCTGATTACTGTTGACACATTTATATATGTAATGGAACTCTTATTTTTTGAGGTAATTCCTTTGATGTAATTCATACAAAAATAGCAGTCTTTTAAATTTCCTGGTTTCTTCCATATCGTGGGTGTAGAGAACTTTAGATATTTTTCATCTTTCAAATTTTTGAGCGATACAACATAAGTCTACAGGTGTTACAAACAATATGAGGAACCCAATTTGTTTCTTGGTGTAATAATTTACGACCAAAACAATTTCCGTATAGATCTTCTACTTCTTTATCTATTTTTTTCCGCAGGGAGCTGGCTTTATATTTGCTACAAATGTAACAAAAGGAATCGGGACTTTGGTTACAATTATGTTGTCGAGAAGTCACTTTTCTTGTAGCATCGGACTCTTTATCAACCAAGTTAACCATCAATGAAGAGCTACGGTTGCCGGATGACGTCGTCGGAGGGCCCGCTTCCCCACCCTGGACCAGACGCCGATACTGGGGTTCCTAATCCCTGCATCGTAAAACATTTTCTTCCTGTATCTGCCATGACGGCATGAACGCCGTTAACCTAGGGACTCAGCCAGTATGGATCCGTTGCCCACCATCACCACGTGGAGGTGCCCTGGTTACAGATACAGGCAAAAAATGCTAACAAGGAGAGATTCTGAACCATGAAGTACTAATAGCATTCTTTAAAGATTGAATACACACAATAAATATATCGACACGAAATTAATTATTAGAAATATTTAAGGGTGAACAATTAAAAATTTAATGTCAGATTCGTCATCAGCGACCCCGAAAACCCCCTGAGTAACGATTTTCAAGCAAATCCGAACAAATTTTTATAATTGTATCCGCCATATTAGATCCGCCATTTTGGATTTTGGAAACTTGACATAGGGTCTGTAATCAGTAATCACAGAAAGACCTAAATAGTAAATTTAATGAGCTTACAAAATTTTTATTGCCCAGTGTATGATATAATTTGTTTGTTTGGAAGCTTAGTTATAATTTTGAGGTTATGTTCGATAGATTTAATTTATTATATGAATTTACAATTGAAAAGCTTATAGATTAGTTTATTAAAAATGAAGGACCTTAGAAACTTACTAATATGTGCTTAGATTCAAGTTTGATCACTCAAAAGCGACCATTTTAGCGATTTTAAGGTGTTTTTTGAGGTTAGGGCGAAACCAGGACCCATTGGCCAAATTCTGATGACGGATTCGGATTCAGCGCATCGAAATACATCGGAATATATATGTCTCGACCCCAGATCAAGACACTTTTCTTTTTTTGTGTGGCTGTGTTATGTTTAAAATTTTAAGTTCTAAGCAATGTGCAGAAAAAAAACAGATACGTATTTTTTTATTTAATTGTCCGACGTGCACGGGCAGCTTAATTATTTTTTTAACTCATTTAACTTGTCAGGCCCACTCTGAAACTTTTTGCAAATCCTGCTTATCATTTCCAGGTATGTTTTGAAAAAAGAAAATTAAAAATTTATAATACCAAAAGTTAAAAAAAATTAATTTGTTAATAAAATTTTTTAATCTATATATATATATATATATATTTTTTTTTTCTTTTTTCAAAACATACCTGGAAATGATAAGCAGGATTTGCAAAAAGTTTCAGAGTGAGCGTGACAAGTTAAATGGGTTAAAAAAATAATTAAGCTGCCCGTGCACGTCGGACAATTAAATAAAAAAATACGTATCTGTTTTTTTTCAATACAGAATAGAAAAAATATATTTTTGCCCGATTTTAAGAGGTCGACTAAAATTTTACGTGGAATTGTCCATATATATATATATATATATAGGACATTCCACGTCAACCGGATCAGAGCTCTGTGCATAATTCTATGAGTTCAATTATAACGTTTACATGGGGGAGAAATAGTAACTTTTGCTTCTTTTTCAAAGACTTTTTACTTTTTTGAAAAAGTATAATTTACTTCAAGTAATCTGAATTTTATAAAAAGCCTAGTAATATTTAAAATGTCCAGAGCAATTAATACTCTGAGCAAATCAACTTTTAATACGAATCAGAGAAATTATTACTATTTCGTAGAGATTTTTACTCGGAGAAGTAGTAATCCGTACCCACACAATGACGCGCCTCACACCGATGGGACAAACAAATGCCAGTGCGCATGCAACTCCCATTTTGAGGGAGGTAAGTTACTATTTCGAAGTAATTTCAATATCATTTACTGCAAAATTAGATCGTTCTAAAAACCACTGGTTCGTTGCTGTAATGATTGTAAATAACCTCTCGACCAGGAGCGGTAGAATTGCTCCAGTATGCGTTGGTAAAATTGCCAACGTGACAAACGGTTCTCTGGCGAATCAAGTACAGACGTCACAGGTACAGTTCTTGACGCCGATCCAATTAAGAAATGTCCAGGAGTTAATGCCTCACAACTCTTTGGATCTTCGTTGAGTTTTACAATAGGTCGCGAATTAAGACAACATTTTATTTGAGAAAATAACGTTGAAAATTCCTCTGAAATCGGAGTAGCGTTCGACAATAATTTGCGTAAATGGTATTTTACATTTTTTACTCCGGTCTCCTAAATGCCTTCAAAATGTGGCGCAGTAGAAAGCATAAAATGCCAGTTAATGCCGTCGGATGTTTAATAAGAGGCTAACGTAGGATCTTTCATAACGAGCCGAAAAGTATGTGATAGTTCGCGATCAGCTCCGCGAAATTTGGTTCCATTATCGCTGTATAAATTAGTTTGGCAAACCCCGACGTGATGTGAAGCGCCTAAAAGCAGCGAGAAAGGCAGCTGATGTTGAATCATCGACGAGCTCTAAGTGAATAGCTTTGACAGCGAAACAGATGAAAACCGCAATCCATGCTTTATGCGATTTAGATCCGCGGCCCGAACTTGAACGAACTAAAAATTAATCTGCATAATCTACTCCCGTATGAGAGAATCGACAGGAAGGCGAAACTCTAGAAGCAGGCAATTCTCCCATGATCAGAGCCGTTTCTATGGGAGGGGGCCAAGAGGGCGCCAAGATTTTGGGCGCCTAAAGTTCCACAGCATGAAAATTCCGATGAGCATAGGAATTCGTACATTCAGTGGAAAGAATTAGAAAGAAGACTGAAGTTAGGTTGAGTTATAGAATCTGATTTAGAAAAATCTATACAATATGAAAAAATTAAATGGCGGAATATTTTGAAGGCTGTAGTAAATTCTATTCTCCATTGCGTAGAAAATAATTTAGCATTACGTGGATCTTCAAATAATATAAATGATCATAACTGCGGCGTTTTTTTAAAACTATAAAACTAATATCGAAGCATGATCCAGAAATACGCTGTCACATTGAAGAATCAATAAAACGCCCAGGAAGAGTAACTTACTTTTCAAACACTATTCAAAATGAAGTTATATGTCTTCTTTACCATCAAGTAAAAGACGTAATTATTCAAGAGATTACTAAAGCTGTATATTTTGCCATTTCATTTGATTGTACACCAGATATAGCTCATAAAGAGCAAATGACACAGATTATTAGGTATGTTAAAATTGCTGAAGATCGAACTTGTTCTATTAAAGAGAGATTTATTGATTTTATTGAAACAAAAGAAAAAACCGTTCCGTTGTAAAAGCATTGTGACACTCGATGGTCAACTAGAAATCAGGCTGTATGTGCAGTGTATAAAGAACTGGCAAAAGTCATTTTAGCCTTAGAAGAGCTAATAGAAATTATGAAAAATCCAGAAACCTACTCAAGAGCTAAGAACTTGATCAAGCAAATTAAGAATTTTAATTTTATATGCTGTTTGATTGTATGGAAAAACATTTTGTCAGAAATTGACGCAGTCAATGTTCTTCTACAAAAAAACAATTACTATTTCATTTGCCAGTAATTTAATTCAAAGTCTTCAAAATACCATTACGATTATAAGAAACGAAAAGTTTGAAATCTTTCAAAAAGAAAGTATAGATTTGGCTAAGACTTTGAATGTTGAGCCTGTAATGGAGAAAAAAAGAAAAGTGTGAAAGCAATTTGACTACATTCGTATCACATTTTTAGAATCAATTGATCTCATCATTCAGCAACTACAATGGAGATTTGAAACCCTTCATAAGATTTCACAAGATTTTGACTTTCTTACAGGATTGAACATAAAATCATTGCCTGACAATGTACTTGAAAAGCATGCAATGGACTTAGCCATAAAATATGCTGCTGATTTAAATGGTTAAGAATTTTTAAAAGAAGTTTTAAGTGCAAAAAAATTGTTTCCTTCGTTGTGCGAAAATCTAGAGAAAATAGACCATTTACAAATGCTTCAATTAATTCATAATTTTGATTTGTCGTCAAATTATAAAAACATGGAGATAGCTTATAGGATATTTTCAACCATTCCCGTTAGGTCAGCGTCAGCAGAACGATCGTTTAGTAAATTAAAGTTGATAAAAAATTACTTGAGATCTTCGATGGGACAGGAAAGACTTACTAGTATCAGTTTATTGTCGATTGAATATGATATAACAGAATCACTAAACATTGAGAAAATTATTGATAATTTTGCTTCGTTGAAAGCCAGAAAAGTAAAATTTTCATTCTTATGTTTTGATTTAATTCGTATTAAGGTTTTTATTGTATTTTTTGTCATTTGAAATTTTTTTAAATAAACTATTTGTTTAAACCTTAAAATTGTTATGATAGATTATGAAAATACAAATTTTCAAAAATCTGTTTCATATTGCTCAAGTTAACTTTAACATTTGAAAATTGAATAATTTTTTTTCAAGTTTTTAATAAGGTGAGTATATTAACATTTATTAACAAAACTGTCTTCTGATTTTTAAAAAATTGCATAAGGGGGGGGGCGCCGGCAAAAGTTTCGCCTCGGGCGCCAACTTTCCTAGACACGGCTCTGCCCATGATTTGATTGACAGCACGAGCTTTGTCTCTGATGCAGACAACACAGTTTTTGATAATTCCTTTAATCAGGTTTCGTGCACCAATAATCAAATATTGAGTTCGAGTCATATAGAGCGTCAATTAAACACCTCTATGTAATAAGTTACTATGGAGTTGTCGCAAAATTAATAAGACTATCGGATGGTTCGGCAAAATTGCTGGCTGTGTTTAATATGTTAATAATTTAGACTGGCGTAATCGTCCACCAAGTCGAGTAGTGTTATTGTGGTCAATAAAAGGTGTAAACTTTTTCAAAGAAGAATTACAGAATTCTTCTTCAAAGAAAGAATTCTTCAAAGAAGAATTCTTTAAGACACTGAATTTCGATGCGAAAAGATTTTGCCTAAACATAACGAATCCAAAACAACGTAGCATCGTTGATATCTGTTGCCAATAAGTGGTTGGGAAATAAAATTTGACGCTTGAAGGCTTGAACAGCTCGCAAAACGTAGGCCGTTACTCGCAGTAAACGTGCCCATGATGAATGTCGAAACATCAGTTTTGATTGAAAATCAGATTCAATTTCATTGTCCACATGCTATGATTTAACTCGCATTAAAGTGTCCTCTATCCGAATATGATATTAGAAAATTAATAAAAACTTGTTTAACAATATTTTTTTGCATATAATTAAAAAATTGAACGATTTTTTAAGGTTTTTTATTACAAATTCTTAAATTTTAAAGTCAAAATTTTTTTGACAGCTAAAAATGTGACCCTCAAAATTATTTATCGAAATAACAAAAAAAATTCATTTATATATCACAAAAAATATAACCTCAAAAAAATCAAACTAATGTTTAATTATTGACATACAAGACCACCAGATTAAATGCCAATCAATTAAATAAACTAAATTAAAAGCAATAAATAAATTTCAGGTTACACTGGCGTTGCAAAAATAAAAAATTAAATTATTACAAATTAAATAAAAAAAATTATTGTTGGGCGCCAGACTGAGTTAAATTACAATATATTTATTATAGGGATTGGTCAAAACACAATTTAAGGAAAAATAGAAAAATCACAAGAAATTATAATTAAACCATGTTATAGAATCGAAAATATTAAAAAGAAAGAAATAACAGAAAAGAATTCAGTGAAGGAAATCAATTATCAAAATAAAGAAAATGGACACACAAAAACCACATCAAATATATAAATCAATGTTTAACATAAGAAAATTCTCACTGAATTCCTTTAAAGAATAAATCTGCTTACCAAAGAAAAGAACCAAAAATCCAAAAAAAGCACACACAAAATAGTAAATTAAATTAATAATTCTTTCTTCAAAGACTGTCGAGTAACGAATGAATATCAAATAGCAAATTTTTAACCGTCTATTTTGTTTCCATAGTGATGATCTTCATTTGTCGTCTGCTTCCAAACGCCGAAAAAAAATCAGGAACGTAGTAATTTAAATTTGGGCCCCAATTCTTGAATTCTTCTCACAAATTCACATTTGCTTAATCCAGATGTTAGAAAATTGTCAATAATTTATCACTCTTTTCCATTTTCTTCTAATACTTATTTTGATATAGAAACCACGATATAATATTACATAACAAATATAAATTCATAATCCACACGTATTTCTTGGTATCCAGTAAGTATGACGATTCAAATGGGCCACCAGCATAGGAGCTTCTCGTATAGGAGACGGAAGGCTCAATAAATTCTACCAAGGATGTAAATTAATTACATAAAAATTGAGAAATCCAATGCAGAAAGACATTAATATTTGCAATTCATTGAATCATCTTCAAAATAATGATAAAATATCATTGGGCCATGGATCAGAAGAAATCAAAAATGGTTCAAGTGATTTCATTGGTTGAAAGAAAAATGAGGTGACATGAGGCGGTAAAATTCAAATTAAGTCGAAGTCTTGTAAAATAGTATTGTCCAATTAATAAATAAATTGCATTCAATTCATTCATAATTATAGCCAATAAAATCCCACGATGACTCAGGAAACAGTAAATAGTTACAGGAATCGGAAACGGAATATTACAAAAATACAAAATTAATTTACTTAAAATTAAACATAATCTAAAACTCAATCTTGGAATATCCGTTACAACCTTTAAATAAGATAATTAAACAAAATATTATTTAACTTTATAAGCAAAATTATAAAAATTAATAATAAATTAAATACAAATAAAAAATTGTGACTTGTAAAATTGAATAAAATTTTACAACGTCACATTTTTTATTACAAATTCTTAAATTTTAAAGTCAAAAATTTTTTTGACAGTTAATATTACCATAAATTGTGCACTCGATTATTAAACTTTCAAAAAATATATTGACTTTTTGAATTTACACATTTTATTTTCTAAAATGGCGCCTAAAAATTCAAAATTTATTTGAAATTTGATGCTCGATATACATTTTTTTTAAACTTTGGCTTGAAAATGTTTCATCGGTAGTTTTCGAGGTCGCTGATTATGAATAGGATTTTAGTTTTTTTAAAAACAAGATGGAGTATATAATATTATGCTAATAATAATTATTCAATTTTATTCAATTCATTTAATAAAATATTTGGATTATAAAAAAATAATGAAAAAATTATAAAAGTGAATATAATAATAATAAAAATTAATAATTATTAATTAGTACCCAGAATTTATTAATATTAATGACGACAAATTAATTGTTTGATATTAATTAATTTTTTTACACTTTTTTACATGTAAAGTATTTATCATTTTGAAAAATTCGCGCGTTTTTCGTTATAATTCTCTTTTCGTCCGCCAGGTGATAGAGTTGTATTTCTCCCGCTATGTAAATGCGTTATCAAATATATAATAGTAGGAATCTTTCGTCTTTAAATAATACGAATTTTTCGTTTTTTCAAAGGTAAGTGGAATTTTTCTTTTATTTCTTCAGTTTTATAAAATGTAATAATTATTATTAGCATAATAATTGCACGACATTAGATCCGCCGTTTTGAATTTTAGAAAGCTAAAATCCTATTCATAATCAGCGACCCCGAAAAATCCCTGAGTATGGATTTTCAAAAAAATCTGACTGAATTCTGAAAATTTTGTCAACCATATTACATCCGCTATTTTGAATTTTTGAATACTAATATAAGATTGGTTATCAGCAACCCCACAAACCCTCATGTACGGATTTGTAAGAAAACCCAACCAATTTTTAAAATTTTCATCCGCCATATTAGATCCGCCATTTTGAGTTTTGGAAAACTAATATCAGATTCGTAATCAGCGATCCCAAAAACTCACGAGTAATGGAACCCCACCTGACTTTGTAATTTAATTAACTTGATCTCTCAATTCAAGTGTAGGGCATATATCTGATCCACCAAGAAAACAATCATCAACGTAGGTTTGTTTTAAAAAAACTGAAACTGCCAATGGATAGTTATTCTTTTTGTCCTGAGCCAAGTGTTGTACCACACAAATGGCAAGATATGGCGAAGGAGCCGTGTCATAAGTAACTGTGTTCAATTTAAATACTCTAATTGTTATCTCAGATGTTTCTCGCCAAAGAATACATTGATATGTTCGATCAGATGGTGTGACGAGTATCTCGCGAAACATGTTGTCAATATCAGCGCACAACACAAATTCAAACACATGTCAATTCTTAACTTTGGTCTAATGTAAAGAACATCATTAATCACGACTTTACTGGAAGTGGGACACGAACAATTAAAAACGGCTCTAACTTTCATGGTTTGACTTATGTCACGAACAACAGGGAGATGCGAAATATACAGTCGAAACGAATTATCAGTGCCAGTGTCAACAGGAGACATATGTCCTAATTTTTCTCATTCTTTTATGAAGTTTCGATATTTTCCGGCAAGTGATGGATTGCGGACAAACCTTTTCTCCAGTCGAAGCAAAGAACTAAGAGCAATTTCGTAATAATCGCCCAATTCATCTGGAAAATCACAAAAAGGTAATTGCTCAGTATATTGCCCAGTCGAATCTCTGGAATGTGTTTCAACAAAGTGAGTTTCACACTTTAAATCTATTTTGTCTGACAAAACAACAGAAGACAACTCTTCTAAATCCCAAAATCGACGTAAATTTTCATCGACCCTATTTTCCATATAAAAATGAACATTAATGTGGTAACTTTGGATTGGAGATCGTCGTAATGTACCTGATAGAACCCAACCAAAAATAGTGTATTAAGTGACGAGATTTCCCGGCGTTCCTGAACAAATTTCAGGATTGAGAGTTTGAGCGTAAAGATCAGCTCCAATAAATCAATTCGGTCAATTTCCCATGGATTAGGATCAACAAGTTCAAGATCACACAGATTCTTTGGAATTTATAACACTGTAAATTCTGCGGGCATGTATGCAGTGATCTTTGGAAGCACAAATGCTTGAGTGTGAATCGTTGTTGAATAAGGTTTAGTTGATTCAATTCTTATAGAAACCGAATGAAGAACATTATTCGAGCAATTCCCTCCTCCCAAACCCGATACTTTAACATTGGTATTTTTACGTGGTAGACTTAATAACTGGAAGATTGATTCGGACAAAAATGTAGCTTCTGACCCTTGGTCAAACAAAGCACAAACATAAACACGTCGGCCATCAGGCGCCTCAATCACCACCCGGGCAATTGCCAACAGAACAGCAGAACGACATTCTTTTAAAGAATTAAAATGAGACGAAACAGCAATTTCATCAGAGGGTTGAGTTTAATGCGAAGTATTTTGACTATACTTTGAATCTTGTAATTGAGAATTATTATCTCGGTGAAATAAGAAATGATGAAGCTTCCTGCAAACATTACATTCTTTTTGGCTTTGACACAAATTGCGATTATGTTTTCCTAAACAATTAAAACAACGAGAATTAGTTCGTAAATACTCAAAGCGGTCATCAATGGTTTTTTTCTTTAAATAATGGGCATGCATATAAGTTATGTTCTATTTTACATAAAGGACATAATAATTGCGTAGAATTTTGATACTTATGTACCTTTTTGATACCGATTGTAAAGTATTTAAATTTATATATTTGTAGAACGTTTTTTAATATCAACAGTAGCTTCTAAAGCACAAATACAAGTATCAAGAAATTTTACAAGTTGACTTATAGGAGGTGGATCTATTTGTTCACTAATCGACAATTCCCACTGATCTCGGAAAGTTCTATCTAATTTATTAATCAAAAGAAAAACTACCAGAACATTCCCCTCATCAATCGGACGTTTAAGACTTTTTGATGTGGATGTAGCAGTGATTACAGCATTGCGCATAATTTTCAAATTATTTAACCATTCTGAAGTGACAGATGGCAATTCAATAACTGTTTTTAAATATTCGTATATTAGGACTTTAGAATTATTGTTACGTTTTTCAAGACTTGACCAAATCTTTTGAAAATTGCCATCTGTCCCTGGTTGATTTTGAGTAACAATTAAGGCCTCACCTTGAAGCGACGACTTTAAATAATGAAGACGTTCCGCATCCGACAGAAGATCATTGTCAATTACAAGAGATTTAAAGAGATCTCGAAAAGTAAGCCATTCACAGTATGAACCTGAAAAAATAGGGATAGATATGCGAGGAAGTTTTTCCGCTGACGATGTTCTTCGATGCTTTGAATCTGGAGTTGATAATTAAGTATGTCTATTATCCGGAACAGGTTGTTGATCAGGAATACTGGACATTATAATATCCAAAGTCTTCTCGTACAAATCTTCAGCCTCGAAAAAAGATCCCGTAGATACCCGAAATCTTGTAATTTTGATAGTCGTCCCAACAAAAGCGATCGAGGTGGATTTTCATAGTTTAAAACAAGAATAACAATATTTTTAATTGATGCACATAGAGCTTCTTGCTCTTTTAACACACATTCATAATTAAACGAAGCCATTTTTTAACTGAATGAAAAAATGTCCGACCATGTGCTCACTCGCTCGTGGCAAAATTTTGAAATCTATATCATTCTCAATTCTAAGCGAGAAAAACACAAATACCACTAACTTTTTGTGATCGAATAGAATTAAGACTTTTAAAAGTACTTTTACACTACAAGTTACTTAGAAAAGTGGAGAAAAATAATAAACATTAAGAAGTGTATGCGCCTTTAGATGTTGTTATTGATGTTGTGGACAAGTATAGGTTATGTGTCCAAAACTTTGTATTTTCCCTTTTTCTACAACGAAATTTTTTTAAAAACATTATTGTATTTTAAGGATTATTTCAGTAAATAATATTTAATAAGCTTAAATAAAAATTCTGTGAATATTTGTAATAAAATCGTCAAACAGGAAGAATAGTCATTTTTACCAAGTGAATGATCTACAAGTTTCTGCTAAAGGTAAGATAATAAAAATAAACGAATAGAGTACAAAATATTTTGTTTTATTATCAATTTTTTTATTATTTTGCTATGATAGATTATCACTTGAACTTATCTTTTGTATTTAACATTTTCTAACATAATTTCCAATATTTCGATATTCAATGGTTAATTTTTAATTTTAATTCAATTCTTTCTATTTTTAGTGTTTTTGTAAGTATGGATAAATCTATAGATTATAATCTTCTATATAAGAAGTATCAAGAAGCGTTTCCTGACAAAAAAGGTAATGAGGTTCAGAAAGAAGTGAACAAAATTTGGAATTTCATAAAATTAGAAGAAAACTACAAAGAGTTGTTCAGAAATAAAATCTCTGATTTAACAAATATAAAATTAAAAAAGAAGAGTAAATTTATAAATTTCTGGAATAATGTAAGTTGATTAAATAGGTATATCTATCTAATCGGGAAATCCAGGAAAAAATGACAAATAGCCGGGAATTTGAGTTGATCGGGAAAATCCGGAAATAATCCACAAATTTTATGCCAAACCAGAAATTTTTTTTGATTAAATTAACATAAATTTTATTATTTTAATTCGATTTTAAAAAATCGATTTTTATTAAAATTTTTATAGATATATACTGTTCTCTAAATTTGAATTGGTTGAAAAGAATTAATTTAATAGTAAAAAATTAGTCAGTGGTTTAAATATGTTATGTACATTGAAAAAAATTGGTTAGAATGTGCTTTCTAATCAGGCAATTTTTGCCTAAGAACAAAAATAATACACGCAAAGCAATTGTTTCTTTAAAAAAGCAATTTATGACTAACAATTAGGACAAAAATTGCTTATTAAAAAAAAATTTTTCTTGCTTTTGAACTTAGACAAAAATTGCCAAGGTAAAATGTGTATTATTTTTTTCAGTGTAACTATTCATAAAAATTTTATTAAAATTCGTCGAAAGAATTCAATTATTTATAGAAACTGAAAAGAAATCTTCTCAAGGATTCGATTGTTTCCATAAATAGCAAAATTCTTTAGATTTACTAAATTCTTTTGAATATTATAAAAAAATCGGCAAAAGAATTCAAATATTTTCATAAATTTCCATAAAAATCTAAAAAATAATTCAAATGTTTTCAAAAGTAATAAATTCTTTGCAGAAATTAAATTAGTCTCAATATATTTTAATAAAATTGAATTAATCAAATTTTCAATTATAATAATAAACACGCATTGTTATTTTAAAAATTTGAAAAAATTCTTTATTTAATTCAATTATTTTCTAAATTTTGTAATTAAAATTATTAAAAAATATTATTTTAAAAAAATTTAAAGAAACTTGCCAATAGAATTTAATTATTTATAAAAACTGTAATAAAAATTTTTGAAGATATTTGTAGATTTATTTATGTTTAAAATCAAATAAATTTAAATTTAATGAGAAAAAAACGGGAGAAATTACTACAAAGCCGGGACAAAAAGGGGAATTTTGTTGATCGAAAATAGTAGACACCCTGATTTATGATATATACAATTTTTTTTAAAATTTTGTAAAATAAAATTTATTTCATCTTTTAGTTACCAAGCACTTCAACTCCTGAGGCAACTGTACATGTTTAAAACAAAGATCAGCCAGCGTTAGAGAGTAATTCTAATGTTTTCCCAACAAATTCTAATTCAGAATCTAATCTCATCGCAGAAAAATCAGTATCTTTTGAAAAAAAATATGATGCTCCAGTACAAAATGTGCTGAAAGAAAAAATTGTCATTTTGGATCAAGAAATTTCTCTTTTACGGAGACAAGATGCTGCAAATTTGTTGACTGACGATGAAGCAAAATCTCTTAAAGCTAAAAAATTAGAACTGGAGAAGGCTAGAACAGATTTGGTTCTAAAACAAAAGCATACTGAAAGAAATCAAGTGTATAGAAGTAGAAAGCGAAAGATACTGGAAAATTTAAGTAACGAAAATCCTGAATTTGCAAAAAAATTAAAACTCCGAAACAAAACTGGACGACCAAGAATTGAAGATGACCAACCAGATTTATTAAAAGTAATAACTGAAATAGCAACTCATGGAGGAGCTGCAGATGAAAGAAGACGTACAGAGGGTATTCGATCTGTCAAGACATTAGATCAGTTGTGTGAGGTTCTTGAGTCTGACTTTGGTTTGAAAATCAGTCGAAGCGCAACATATTTAAGATTAATACCGCGCAGATCGGATACATCTGAAGGAAAGAGACATGTTAAAACGGTCACCGTCAAGCTTGTCAAAGCTCAATCTGATAGTCACAAAAGTCATATTGATTCTAAATTTGCAGCAGTCACGATTTCTCATCTAGAAGAATTAGCGTCAATTTTGGGACCTTGCGAAATTGCTTTTATCAGTCAAGATGATAAAGCTCGAGTTGCATTGGGAATCACGGCAGCTAAAAAACAAAGTCCTATTTTCATGCAAGTGGATTACCGCGTCTCTTTGCCTGATCACGACTGGGTTGTTGCGAAGGCCCATAAACTTATTCCATCTGTATATGCTGGAATAGAAATTAAAAAAATGGTTTAGGAAATAAAGAAGCTATTGGGTATTCTGGTCCTACATAAATAGCGATTCGTTCTGCAAAACATTCGTCATCAACAGCGTATTCACATTGCGTCGACATCGATAAACTTTTTCAATTACCTGAATTTAATAATATCACTAAAGATCCAAGTGGCAATGTAAAACCAGTCGTTATTTTTAATGTGGATGGAGGTCCGGACGAAAATCCTCGATATAAAAAAGTTATTAATGTTGCAATACACCATTTCACAAAATTCGATTTGGATGCATTAATTATCGCATGTAACGCTCCTGGACGTAGTGCGTTCAATCGCGTTGACAGACGAATGGCACCACTTTCGAAAGACTTAGCTGGTGTGATTTTGCCCCACGAGCATTATGGCAGTCACTTAAATAATGCAGGAGTAACAATCGATGATGAAAAGGAGATCGAAAATTTCGAATATGCTGGAAATACATTAGCAGAAATTTGGAGTAATTAAATTATAGATCAGCATCCTGTTGTTTGTGAGTATATAAAACCCGAAAATTCTGAATTTGAAGAGGATTTATTATTTTCGAAAACAGAAGAATGGAAGAAAAATCACATACGCAACAGTCAATATTGTTTGCAAGTTATAAAGTGCAAGGATCAAAATTGCTGTTTAATTCCTCGAAGTTCAATTTTTTCTGTGCTGCAAAATCGATTTTTACCTCCTCCATTGCCAATTTCATCAAGCAGTAATGAAGAAAGGGAACTTCACGTGGATCAAGAAAATGGAAAATATCCATCATTATTTGTTTCGCAAACGATATGTGACACAGTTTTCAAAAAAACCTTGAAAATTTTACGAAAATACCATATGATCTCACTTGTCCATCGATGACATCTGAAGACATTCACAGAAGAATGTGGAATCTATATGGCATCTTTGACTATTTTGAAGGATCACAAAAACTTCTGCGGTGTTCCAGTATTTATTCCGAAAATACGTCCGACTAGGATTGCTGCTCGACGTCAAAAAGAATTACTAGATGTAATTATGAGGTATGAGAATCAAGATGAGGCAGAATGGTTGGAAGATGACCTAATTGATGAAAGTTTGGTAGACAAGGAAAAATTAGATTTTAAGGAGGAAGAAAACGCACCACTGTTAAGCATCAAAGATTATCTGGAAAATCCTTGGTGTGAAGATAATGTGTAACTCAGAGAAAAAAACAATATTTTAAATAATGTATATTAAATTAAAGAAATAATAAAATAAGTATTAATATTGAAAAATACATTTAAAATTGTTCTTGCTGAAAAACGTTTGATATTTTAATAATATTAAAATTTAAATTGATTTTTTTCACATTTTATAGGGGGGGTAAGTAAATTATCACATGCTTTTTGAGAGGGGGTTTGTGAATATCATGACCTATCACAACGGGGGGTGGGGGTAAAACATCGAAAAAAAGATATCACATGCTTTATGGATGGCCCCTTTAAGCGTCACTTCGAACAATAACTGACATTTTTTTATTTTCCTCTCTGGAATTATCCGGCTCGAAGAACCATGTTTGGTGTTTATTTGAAAGCGGTGGACACAAGTAGCCAGAAAAAAATGACAGGAGAAATGCGGTTACATGTTTCACTTTAGTTTTATTAACAAATTGTCTCTGGTGATTTTACAAAAAAAGAACGTGACTGCACATGGCGACTACATAACCAAGTAAAAAAAGACAAGTAGCTCAAATTTGCATAACGGCGCTATCATTCATTCTCACACTTTTGCCCTCTGTTAGACAAACCCTTGAAACATTTTGAATTTAAAAACTAAAATTACATATATTACAAACACGGTTACTCGCATATATCTTATTTTGATAAAGTGAATCATAAATTATATTTATTTATATAAGTTACTAAATTAAAACATAAACATTTATAATAATAATAAATAGTATTATTAATTTAAAATTACTTATTTTAATTATTAAATCATAATGTTAATGATTTTATTTATGAATGTATTTTTTATTAATTAATTAGTAGATCATTAAAAATTAATTAACTAATTATTAAGCTATTATACATGAATTACATGTTTAAGAAATTGATAAATAATTAAAAAGATTATTGAAATTAAAACTAAATAACTTAAAAAACATTTTTCTTTGTTTTGTAAATTTATTGACAATATTGAATGTACAACAAAAAGTACACTTAATGAATATTATATCGTACATTTGCAACATAATTAATATAATTATTATATGTATAAACTATAAAATTCAAAATAGAAAATGTTAAATTAAAACCATTTTTTGGCAATGTACTCTTGAATATTTCAAAGGCGTGTCATATACGTGATTTTTGCTTGAGATATGTTTCGAAAGTAAATATTTCAAATTTTCAATTAAAAACAAAAATACTGATTTACAAACAAGCACTCGAATCTGTCCCACAATATAATATTACATTATATTAGAAATCAAAACGTTTAAGTAATTTTATTTTGTGAATTATATTCTTTATTTTATTTCAATCATTTTATTAAATATTTTATTATTATTATTACTTTTTTTTGCTTAGGGAATTTTGGGAAATCTGCCTACAGATACCTTGGATTCCGCACTCCAACGTTATGTGGGGTTGGTATAATAAAACAATAGAAAGTAAAGAAAAAATAAATAAACAATATAGTTAGATTTAAAATACTGGCGACCTACTGCCAACCCGACCCACTAAAATCCGTAACCCTTCTTTTGGAGCCCTTTACCCTCCCTCGGAACTGTCGTAAGACTTAGCCTTCGATTTCAATATAAAAGGGGAATAAACAGCACATCAAAAATTAAAAAAACCAATGTTAAAATATTTTAAAATATCAATAGCTAAAATATTAAACGGGTCTAAAACAGAAACATATAAAATTAACAGATATATAGTGTCAAAAAGTAAAAATTGTATAAGGTCAAATAAAACACAAAATAAATTAAAATTGTAAAAGGACAAATAAATCACAAAATAAATTAATAAAAAACAAACAAATTAAAAGCTGTTTAAATTACGCTTTTTGGCGGCCGTCGAGATCCTTCCTCGACATGACCGAGATTATGAAGTTCTCGACTTGCCGCCAATTTCCTTCTGACTGGGTTAAAACACCCGTCGCCTGTAAACGCTTGCGTCAAATAATAGGAAACCTGACTGTGTTTCCTATGTATCCAAGTGGCGAGTGCCGGGATAAGGTGATAAGTCCATCGACCTTTTTCCTCACCATCCCATCTTTCTATGAGCCTGTGCCTCGCTTCTTTGCGTATCAGGCCCTTGCTTGGTCTTATTTCCTTAACCAGGGAACTTCTTTCTTTAGAAAAGAGAAACAATTCTTCCCTTTTCCTCGCCAAAAGATCTGCTGGCGGGACACTTGCAAGGACCTGCACAGCACTCGTAGATACCGTCTTATATGCAGAGATAATACGCGTTGTTATCGATCTCTGGGCTGACAGTATCTTCTCACAGATGGTCACACATCTTTTACTCCTCAGGGATGGGGCCACGTTGGTGCTGCATAGAGCATTTTATAATTATTATTATTGTTATTATTATTGATAATAAAAGATTTGTGTTAATTAATTTGGACATATTTTTTTAATTATTTCTATTAAGTGACACATTTCATGTTTTTGAATTTAAAATAAAAGTTAACGGCTTGAGACCTTATAAACTTTATATTAATAAAAAAATTTTAAATTTGTCCGGATAATCGAATATCCGGATAATAGGGGTCCGGATAATAGAGTCTCTACTGTATATCCTTATTAACAAAATCAGACGTCTGTCTGTACAATGCTTAAAACTTAAAACTTTTAGCATAAATAGTTGTTTTTGACATAAAGGATTCCAGAAGTAGTCGTAAAAATTTTAATGTATGTGTGTATGTATGAATGTATGTCTGTCACAGAAACTTTGTTCCCTAATAACACAAAAACGTTTTTACCGATTTGAACTAAATTTGGTACATTGTTAGGTATTGGCCCAAGGAAGGTTTATAAATTTACAGATTTGAAAAATATTAATTAGAACTGAAGATGTTCAATTTTTTCAAAAAATCGAAAATTTTCATATTTTACATTTTTTTAAAAATGCTTTTAAACTTTCTATAATTGAGTATAACATGTTATTTAGCCATTATTCAAAATAATTTTGCCAAAAATAATGCCTTATAACCAATATGTAAGTAAAAAAATGTTTTCAAAAAATTTAAGAAATCGAAATTTTTCAAATTTTATATTTTTTAGTGAATTGCTTTTAAATTATCTATAATTGAGTTTTACACGTCATTTAGTCACATTTTAGCATAATTTTTGCAAAAAATACTATTCCATATCTAAGATGTAAGTATAAAAATGTTTTCGAAAAATTTTAAAAAACGAAAAAATTATAATTATTAGCTCCAATCAATATCCAATAAATTTTTATATTTAATCCTTATTAATAAAATCAGACGCCTGTCTGCACAATGCTCCAAACTTCAAAATTTTAGCATAAAAAAATATAACTGATACTAATTACTATTAGTATCAGTAGTATGTTTGGGATCTTTGATTAAGATTTTAACGTCAAAATAATACAATTCAAAATTATTTATTCATACAATTTTTTTACATACATACATACATTAAAATTTTTAAGATTATGTCTGGAATTATTGATATCAATAACAACTATTTATGCTAAAATTTTAAAGTTTGAAGCAATATACACACAGACATCTGATTTTATTAACCCTTTCCTGTCCCCCAAGCAAGCTGATTCCGAATCTGAGGCCAGATTTCCAAAATTCAAAATGGCGGATCCAATATGGCGGACTTTTTTTTAATTGATTATATTTGTTTGAAACTCATCACTAGGGGGTTTTTGGGGTCATTGATTCCGAATCTGAGGTCAGATTTCTAAAATTCAATATGGCGGACTTTTTTTTAATTGCTTATATTTGTTTAAAACTTATAACTTGGGGGTTTTTGGGGCCGCTGATTCCGAATTTGTGGTCATATTTTCAAAATTCAAAATGGCGGATCCAATATGGCGGATGCTGTTTTGAAAACTTAATTGGATTAGTTCGAAACTGATAACTTTAGGGTTTTTAAGGTAGTATATTTAGAATACGATATTTGATCACCCTCCTATAGGTTAGTAATTTGTTTACCAAATGTTTTTGAATTATATAAAAAAATTGTCCAAGGGGGAGGGGGTAAAAATTATGAACTTTTTCGTAACACGCTCTACTTTAAATATTTATTATTCTGAAAAGAAAAAATTTTAAAAAAGTTGCTATATGGTTTCTTTTAGAGTTTTTCATTAACTTTCGAATGGCTTAAAATATTTTCAAAAATTTTGTTATTTTGTCACAAATTTTGAAAAAATATAAATATATTTTCACTTTTCTCATTTTTTTCTTTTATATTTTATTTTTTAAAAAAAGCTGAGATTTTTTCTAACGAAATACTTAATTTCCAGAAAATCGTTTCTTTATTTTCGAGTAATTAATTTTTTACTATTGCGTATCACATCGTCGCGCCACAATGTGCCGCGCAGCCATTCGCGGTGTTCCGTTCAGTGCCGCTATTTGGCGGCGCGACAACATGATGTGCAATATGCAAATATTAATTATTCGAAAATAAAAAAACGGTTTTCTATAAATTAAGTATTTCTTCAGAAAAAACCCCAGCTTTCTTTTAAAAATAAAATAAAAAAGAAATAAATGATGGAAAGATGAGAAATGTGAAAATATATTTTTATTTTTTTCAAAATTTGTGTCAAAATAACAATTTTTGGAAAATAGTTTATGCCATTCGAAAGCCGAGGAAAAATGCTAAAAAACCCATATAGCAACTTTTTTAAAATTGTTTCTTTTCAGTATATTAAATATTCAAAGTAGAGCATGTCACCCAAAATTCATAATTTTTTTTACTTGGTAAAAAACTTACTAACCTATATGACTTATAAAAAAAGTTTCAAAATAATTGAACAAAAAAAATTTTTTGGGTGGATTTTTGACGTGATTCTCACCATATTCATTCTTCCACGTTCACATAGTTGTTTGCAGGTATAATTAAATATGAGTGATTGTAAAATAAAACACATCTCAAGCTTCTATTGAATATCGATTTTCAAAATTAAAGTTCAAATTCAAAATTAGCGTATCCAAAAACCCTTGAGTAGTAAACCTACATCCTACAAGCAAATAGCAATTTTGGAAAAAAAAGTCCGCTATATTGAAATTTGAAAATGTGAGCTCAGATTCGTAATCAGCGACCCCAAAAATCCCCAAATGGTGAGTTTTAAACAAATATAAACAATTAAAGAAAATTCAGCCGTATTGGATCCGCCATTTTGAATTTTGGAAATCTGACTTCAGATTCGGAATCAGCGACCCCAAAAACCCCCAAGTTATAAGTTTTAAATAAATATAAGCAACTTTGAAAAAAAGTATTTTTCTCAACATTATACCTATTGTTTATAATAATTGTTATTGTTTCATGTCATTTATTATTTTTTTACATGTAATAGTAACCCTAGTGAATAAATCAAGCCAAAGTATTTGTTGTTTTGTTGAAATGCATAAGAGTTATAACATATTTTGTAGGTGGTACATATATGTACCGGAGGCACGAGGGGGTTAATAAGGATGGTAAATGATATTAAAAAATATTCATTTATAGCATTAAAATTATTTTTCAATTATTAAAAATGAAGATTTTTTATGATAAATAGATACTGCAGACATTCAAGAATACCTGTGATACGATACTTGGATCATACTACTAGGAAAAAACTTCAATACTAAAATGTTTTGCTATTTTAATTCTAGATTTAACTTTTAGAGATTTTTTGAGCATTGTAAAGGAGCCAAAATAAGTGAAACCGGCTACTTGAAAAATTTTTGTCTCCAATTTTCAAGTTATCTATGATTTTTGGTAGATATATGAGTACACTTTTTCCCCCTAAATTTTTTTTTCAAAAAAATATATTTTTGAAGTAATCTGGTGTTGAAGTTTTGGGTCATTTTATTTTCATTTTATATAATACTTTGAAACAAATAAAGATAATTAAGTGAATTTTTTTTAAATTACAGCTTAAAGTCTATACTTTAAGGATTAAATAAAGCGATTGCTAAAAAATGAAAATTTATAATTGTTATCAACAATTCTTTTAAACAATTGCAAATTGAAGAATGTTCTCAATGTTTTTCAAAGATTAAATTACGATGTATTGATGCGTGAAACTCCAAGCATTAAAATAAAAAAAAAGAAAAATCAATAACCTCCAATATTAAAGATATTGTGTAGATTTTTCTGCAAAAATGCAGGCAAAATTAGACTCGAGTTACTGGAAAAAGATAAAATTGCAATCGAATAAATAAGATCGTCTTTTGTTTTGTTAGAAACTTCACGCTTTCAAGCGGATTTTTATTATTAAAAGTCGATTTTCGCCTATATTTTGTCAGAAAAATCTACACAATATCTATAATATTGGAGGTTACTGATTTTTCTTTTTTTTATTTTAATGCTTGGAGTTTTACGCATCAATATATAGTAATTTAATCTTTGAAAAACATTGAGAAGATTCTTCAATTTGCAATTCTTTAAAAGAATTGTTAATAACAATAATAAATTTTTATTTTTCAGCAATCGCTTTATTTAATCCTTAAAGTATAGACTTTAAGCTTTAATTTTTAAAAAATTCACTTAATAATCTTTATTTGTTTCAAAGTAATAATAAAATGAAAATAAAATGACCCAAAACTTCAACACCAGATTACTTCAAAAATAATTTTTTTTAAACAAAATTTAGGGGGAAAAAGTGTACTCATATATCTACCAAAAATCATAGATAACTTGAAAATTGGAGACAAAAATTTTTCAAGTGACCGGTTTTACTTATTTTGGCTTAAAGGCAAAAGTTAAACAGGGTGTCTATTATTATTTCTGTTTTACAAACTATCCGGTTTTTCCCAGCTTTGTCAAAATTTTTTTAGGTGTATTTTTTTATCAAATATAAATTTTCTTGATAAGTCTTAACGATAAATAAAACTTTAAATGGCTACAAAAATTCACATATTTTATGAAAATACTCTTTGATGGGTTTTTGTTTTTACTATAATACTTTTAACAGGGGTACTACCAACTGGGAAAAATGGGAAATATGCTGGAATTTAATTTAATCGGGAAAAACTGTGAATTCAGCTTATGCAATATAGGTCTTATTTTAGATTTTAGCAATTATGATACAATTAGTTCGAATTCGACTTTTTAGTCGAAAATTAGTAGAAATTTTGGATTAACTTATAATACTGTAATTAAATTTCTACAAATAATTGACAAATATTGTTTTCTGCATTTTAATTAATTAAAAATAAATTATTTGATGATAAAAAGTCAATCACTGATTTAAAATAGTAATATTTTTCTAATGAAATAGTTGATGGTAGCAAATTATTATTTTTTCCTGTCGAATTAAATTCCCCACTATTTCTTATTTTTGGAGACTGGTAGACACACTATTGAATGTATTTGAAAAAACTAAAACCCGTCGAAGACGGGTACAACAGCTAGTATATATATATATATATATATATATATATATATATATATATATATATATATATATATAATTAGTTAAAAATTATTTCCCCTTTAATGATTATTATGAAAACATGTGCAAACCTTTGTCCAGAATGTTGGATGCACGATATAAAAGTGCTTCAGATTCTTCTTGTACCTAAAAAATAAAACGATTGTTATAAACAGTAAGTTTTTTAATAAATAACAGAAAGTAATTATTTTTCAAACCACCCCTTAAAGTAGAGTTTAGAAGTTTTGCAAACTTTAAAATTTTTTATTCTACATATTTGGTCCGCTGATTAAAATTTTTTAAAATTGACTAGATTTTAAAACAGCAAGCTAAAACCTACTATGCATTTTTAAAGTTTAGAAGTTATTTTGCAAAATAAATTCAACAATTTTTTAAAATATTTTCAAAAGTAAGTTGTATATTTTATCAATCAATAAACTTTCATTGTAAATCAAAATACCGAAGTCTAAATATTTTTTTAAGATCATCAAAAATCATCTAAAAGTTTTCTAGAAATTATGATGTAATTATATTTTCTAAATTTTACCAAACTGGGCAATCATGGCAACAAGGGTATTGATAATACACGGTATTCTGGAAACAATTTCAACCCTCAAGTTGCATCCTTCAGACGATTCCTATTGTAACTTGTTTGGGGTTCTTCACTGATCATTTTTCAGAAAGAAAAAGCAAAATCCATCGGGCGGATTTTTTTAAATTTCAATTTTTGTGTTTTTAACAACAAATTTGAGAAAAAACTGGTTTTTACGATTTTATAAACCAACATATGAGTTTATTACTGCTACTTTTTGATTCAAACAGTTATACAATAATATAATTCTTTAAAGAAGTATTTAGTACAATCGAAATCTGATATTAGTTTATTAATTTAAGGCAGAGAAGTAGCAGGGAATCTTGAAAACTATCTTGACTTTGGAAACAAAGTCACAGGAGATTTTCTGAAGTTGTCGAGTTTTTTGTTGAATTTTTAAAAAATTAGAACAGTTTCGAATACTGCTGAAAATTTTTCTACGAAAAGCCTCTATTTGAACATTTTTTCTTAACAATATCGTCTACTCTACAATAGCATTTGTTTTAAAAATCTGATAGTATATATAAAATCATATAAATTTGTTGAATCAAATGATTTTTAAATTTAAAAAATGAGCTAATGTCTGTTTTACTGTAAACTTCATGTTTATTTATACACGTCAAAATATGTCGCTATTTCGAATCGTTTTTTCAATATTGAATGGAAAATTCATTTAATTAGATACCTGCAGTATATTTCAAGTCTGGTAATTTTTATTTTCAATTCTGTATGAAACAAATTATATTTAATTTTTTAATTGTTACTATACATAATGGATATTAAAAAATTATACATAATTTGTTCGTATGATTTGAATTGATCTTTAATTTCTTTATTATAATATACTAGCATAGGATACACGCGCTAAAGCGCGCGTTCACAGTCTATTTCAATTGTTAAAAGAATACAATTATAATCATGAATTAAAATTAAAATTTTTTTTATTAAATTAAAAAAAATTAAAATAAATAAAACTATTAAAAAACAATTATTTAAGTATTAAATATAATATTCACTGAATAGGTTAGTTCAGAAAAAATCTGCTAATATAGAACAAGTGGCGCCAGAAAATGGGCCTACTTTTTGGCGCCACTAATCTAATATTAGAGGAATTTTCTGGAACTAAACAACATTTTTTAATAAATAGTTTATTTCGTTTTTTGTATTTTTTTGTAAAAATGTTCGTTTATTTATTTAAATTATTAATTTAAGAATGTCATCCAGCAGTAAAAACTAATAAAAAACAATTATTATTTCAGAATTAAATATAATATTTACTGAATAGGTTAGTTCAGAAAAAATCTGCTAATTTAGAACAAGTGGCGCCAGAAAATAGGGCTACTTTCTGGCGCCACTTGTCTCATATTAGCGGAATTATTTGGAACTAAACAACATTTTTTACTAAATAATTTATTTCGTTTCTTTTATTATTTTGTAAAAATATTCGTTTATTTATTTAAATTATTAATTTAAGAATGTCATCCAGCAGTAAAAACTAATAAAAAAGAATTATTTAAGAATTAAATATAATATTTACTGAATAGGTTAGTTCAGAAAAAATACGCTAATATAGAACAAGTGGCGCCAGAAAATGGGCCTACTTTTTGGCGCCACTTGTCTAATATTAGCGGAATTTTCTGGAACTAAACAACATTTTTTAATAAATAATTTATTTCGTTTTTTGTATTTTTTTGTAAAAATATTCGTTTATTTATTTAAATTATTAATTTAAGAATGTCATCCAGCAGTAAAAACTAATAAAAAACAATTATTATTTCAGAATTAAATATAATATTTACTGAATAGGTTAGTTCAGAAAAAATCCGCTAATATAGAACAAGTGGCGCCAGAAAATGGGCCTACTTTTTGGCGCCACTTGTCTTATATTAGCGGAATTTTCTGGAACTAAACAACATTTTTTAATAAATAGTTTATTTCGTTTTTTGTATTTTTTTGTAAAAATGTTCGTTTATTTATTTAAATTACTAAACAATTGTTAAAAGAATACAATTATGATCACGAATTAAAATAAAAAATTTTTTTATTAAATTAAAAAAAGTAGTTAATTGTACTAAAACCATTATTATCGCAGTGTTTTTAATTTTTACAAATAAAATTAAACTTATGTTAGTACGCAGTACAAACATAGCTTAATAGCAATGATCATTAAATGGAAATTATAATTATTTATATTATTTATTTCCAAAAAATCAGATTTTTGTTGAAAGTCCTGATTGAAAAATTAAGAAAAGAAATTATTTTAATTTTTTTAACCTTTTTCTCAATACAATTTAACATTCAATGACAATAATTTTAAAAATATTCAAATTTTTCATTAAAAATAGAGAAAAAAGTTTGCAGATTTTCTATTTTATGAATTTTCATCATTTTCACCTCATTTTAAAAATTGACACAACACCTTATTGTTCGTTCAAAGAAAACAAACTTCAATGCTGTCTTGAAAATAAAAATTCAATGATAATCAAGTTAAATTCATATAATTTTTCATATTTATTAAATAATTAATGAGTAGCATAACCAGTTCAAAATTGAAAAAAAATTATTTAAAAGAATGTAAAATGTATTTAGTGAAATAAACATTTTGTTGAATAATTTTCAAATTTTGTTAGAAATAAATAAAAGAAACTATAGAAATTCGATTTGTCCGACAAAAGATAATTATTTTTTAGATTTATTAAAAAATAAATAAGACTTAAATTCAATTCATATTATTAAAAAAAATACAAAATAATTAATTCTTATTATTTATTAATCAATATTTATTTTAAAAATTGTGATAAATAAATAGAAAATTATGCAAAAAATGCTACAAATTTTGTAAAAACAATATGATTGTCAAAATTAATTACAAAATGAAAGTTTTTAAAAAAAATGTTGATGGAGAAATATAAATAGTTCTAATTACTTTATTTTTTTTCGATTTTAAATAAAGAAAAAGAAATTATGCAAATTTTTTTATTAATTTTTAGATGAAACTTAAAATAAATTCACTTTTAGAAGGTTAAAAAATTAAATCTTATTAAAGAAATTCTTCAAATAAAATTAAATATTTTGTTTTTTAATAAAAAAAATGTGAATTGTGAATAGACATTATTATTAGATTATTATATTATTATACATCTATTATCATTAGAATGAGAAAATACTTGAGCGTTTTTTAGCTAGTAAAATATAAAATATCTTTATATGCATAAAAAAATAAAAATTCTAATTATGAAATACACAAATTCTTCCTACACATTTTTTTTATTAATTTAAAATGGAAAAATTTTTAAAAATTGTAATTAAAAAACAAAAATTTCGCAACTGTTTATTTCAAAAGAAACTAATAATTTAAAAAAAATAAACAAAAAATAATTATAAAATTTATAAATCAATATTATGAAAATTTCTTACCTTATTTTATAAAAACAATATCTTTTAACCTTCTTTCTTCTTAAACAATAAAAATTTTGATATTGACAAATCGAAAAACTATAATTTCGATCTGTCAAGCAAAGTGTTTTGAATAAGAAAAAAATACAAAAGCATTTACAAATACATTTCGCCGTTCGATGATATCGCTTACCTCGCGCGTTGTGTGAATCTTGTAAAAGAAAATTGTATCATTTTGATACGAAAATATGCCGAGTAAAAAAATATTGATAAAATGGAGCTGCCTGATTATGTTCTCACAATAATCGAATCGAAAAGGCTGCGCAATAATAATTCGAAAAATGCCGAAGTTTGTTGCAAGATTTGTGAAATTGCTACTGCACCCGCCAAAAGTAATTTACTCACCGGTAACATTGTTCGTAAAAACTTTGAGAAAAAAACAAAAAGAAAGGAAAGTCTTCATCATTCAACAATTTTACGACTGCAGAAAGAGAAATGGATATGACTGGATTAATTAAGAACTCCATTGCTGAGCAAAATTTAAATTCCAACGAAAAGAACATCAAATTGTCTCTCAAACAACCAAAAGGAGGACAAAATTTAGGTATTGTTGTAAAACCCAGCGTAAAAAATGAAACTAAGATAACCCACATTTCAGCAGACAATGTGAATAATATTGAAACAGCGTTCAATGTTTCGAATAATACCATGACCGGTATTGTGAAGGCGTTTCGTACAGTCAGAAAAAATCAGAAACTCTTCGAGTCTGGATTAAACGAGAAACTTGTAGCAAATAATCATGCTTTAGATAGTTATTTTAATTTCAAAAAAATGAAATCTATTGTAAAAATAAAGAATGAAGTAACGAAATCTGAAAAAGTTGCGATTTATTGTAACAATATAGAAAATCTAATAGAATAAGTGATGGATCATCGTGATGTATCTGAAGCAAGTTTAAAGTTAGGCATCGATAGTGGAGGAAACTTTCTCAAAATTTGTTTAAGTATTCAATCTGAGGATGGTCCGAAGTTCGAGCAAAAACCATCAAGGAAACGATCTTACGATGGTAATTTTGAAAAGAAATTTAAAGGCTCTAGTGTAAAACGTTTATTTGTGATTGGTTTAATTCAGAGTGCACAAGAGAATTACGATAATTTAAAAGAATTATGGGCCTTGATAAAACTAAATAATCTGCAAGCATTTCTAGCAATTGATTTGAAAGTTGTGAACATGATTGTAGGTCTAGGTACACATTCCAGTTCCTGTCCATGTACATGGTGTGAAGTACCAATGCAGAATTTATTTGAAAAAGGATCTCTACGAACAATTGCAAATATTCGCGAGAATTATGTCAAATGGAGCAGGGATGGGTGTCAGAAGAAAGATGCAAAGTTATTTAAAAGTTGCATTCAGGATCCGCTATAAAAGAATTGCAAAGATGACACAGAAATCATTGACATCATACCACCACTAGAACTTCATTTGCTAATTGAAGTTGTAAATAAAATGTACACAGAAATGTCAAAAAAATTTCAAACAATTAGCGAAAAATTTGCAGAATTATGTTTCGTACAACATGAAGTCAAGAAGAGTGGTTCTGCTTTTAAAGGCAATTCATGTTAAACACTGCTACATGACGTAGATAAGTTGAGACTTCTTTGCAATACTGAAATTTTGTGTCTCAAATACGTTGATTATTTTCAAAAATTTCGAGATGTTGTAGAGTCGTGTTTTGGGAAGGAACTTAAATTCGATTATATTGAAAAAATACAATTATTTAAAAGTAGCTACAAAGAGTTAAACATTAGTGTCACTCCCAAGGTCCACGCAGTATTTATTCACGTTCCAGAATTTTGAAAAAGAAAACAGCGAGGATTAGGATTTTACAGCGAGCAAGCTATGGAAGCCGTTCATTTTAATTTCGCGAAAACTTGGGCTAATAAATTATAAAACGGATGTCAGGAAAGAACACAAAGCAGAGAAACTCTTAAGATCTGAATGTGAATACAATAGTAATCATATGTAATCGTTTAATTTTAGTATAAAAACTACACTTCAAATACAATTTTTGTAAATTATAAAACTTTTCGATATTTAAAGTTATTATAAAAATTGAATAATAGAATTTTTACTATTTATATTTTTAACAAATAAAACCAAGCTCATTCAATTTAAAAATCTTTAAAGTTTTCAAGATTTCCTGCGACTTTTTTGCCTTTAATTAATAAATTAATATTATATTTTAATTCTACTAAAAACTTCTTTAAAGAATTATATTATTCTATAATTGTTTGAATAAAAAAGTACCAGTTACAAACTCATATGTTGGTTTGTAAAATCGTAAAAACCAGTTTTTTCTCAAATTTGTTGTTGAAAACACAAAAATTGAAAAAAAATCCACCTGACGTATTTTGCTTTTTCTTTCTGAAAAATGATCAATGAAGAATCCCAAACAAGTTACAATAGGAATCGTCTGAAGGATGCAACTTGAGGGTTGAAATTGTTTCCAGGGTACCGTGAATAGTAGCAAATAACAATAAAGTAAATTAAGGTAAATTAAAACGAAAACATTCGGACAATGAATAAAATATTTATTTACTCCAACGTTTCGAAATCTAAATGATTTCCTCTTCTGGGAGTCTATCCAAAAAAATATACAAAATTAAAATAATAAATTAAAGAATTATATAAGAAAAAATAATAAAAGAAAATGTAAATTAATTTGACAATAAATAAATAAATAAATAATTATCATACCAAAAATTAATAATTAAAAATAAATAATTATATTACCAAAAATTAATAATTAAAATAGACGATGACTTAAATTTCTATGCCCTGACGATGGAGTAGAGTCTGGAGTCATAAAATTATAAAGGAACTTAATATTTAAAACAATTAACAAATAATTAAAAAATAATTTTAAAAAATTTTAACATATCAATGACAAAAAATGGAAATGACTTTGAGAAAGTCATTACCAAAACCTTCTCCTTATGTAAGAAATTCGTTCCATTTTAAAGAATCGATTAATGACCTAAAAATCCCACAGTCCTATCGTTTGTTGTCTCTTGATGTTTCGTCCTTAGTACCTAATGTACCTATTGAACTTGTTATGAAGGGTATTGAAAGCAGATGGGCATGTATTGAAAAATGCACTAAGATTCCTAAAGATGAATTTAAAAATTGTATTGTATTTATTATGAACAATATGTTTTTTCAATTTAATAATAAGTATTATAGACAAAAGTTTGGCAAGCCCATGGGTGCTTCAATTTCTCCAATTCTTGCTGACATAGTTATGCAAGATTTGGAAGAAACTGTAATTAATAATTTAGAATTTCCAATTATTTCATACAAAAGATATGTAGATGACACTTTTTTATGTGTTCCAAAAAATAAAGTATTTACAGTTGTTAATGCCTTCAATTCCTTTCATAGCAGACTACAGTTCACTCATGAATCAGAATGTAATAAAGAAATAAATTTTCTAAATTTAAAGATTATAAGATCAGATAACAATAACGTCATTACTGATTGGTACAGAAAAGGTACTTATTCAGGAAGACTACTAAACTATTATTCAAATCATCCAAAACAACAAAAAATTGAAATTATTAAAAATCTCGTTGATACTGTTTTAAAACTTTCCGATAAAAAATTTCATCACAAAAATATAAATTTAGTTAAACTAGATTTAAAACTTAATAACTATCCTGACCAGCTTGTTAACAAACATGTGAAAAAAAGACTCATTGAAATTAATAGCAGAAAATCTTCAAATAATATTAATGACAACAATAGTAATAATAATACATTAGTATAGAAAATAATTTTTCCTTATTATGGACCAATATCGGAAAATATCAAACGATTACTTAAAACTTTTAACATCCAAACAGTTTTCAGTGTCAATTCAGAATTTAATAAATTCATTAAACTTGGTAAGGATAGACTCGAGAGACACAATCAATGCAATTGTGTCTATAGATTCCAATGTAATTGTGGTAAATCATACATAGGACAGACCAAAAGACCGTTACATATTCGTACAAAAGAACATATGAGCAATTCTGACTTAAATGACAAATATCATAATGGTATTACTAATCATTTGACTAATTCTAATAGTGATTCCTCTCCACATTTTATAAAATGGGATGATTTTGATATTTTAGATGTTGAACCAAATCTTAACAAACGATTACTATCAGAAAATTTTTTTTTTAAAAGGAAGGTGAAAAAAGTCTAAATAAAATGACTGATTTAGATAATTTTGATAAATCGTACGAAATGATTTTGAATTTTATTTCCAGCAATTTAGCGTAATAAATACTTATTAAGTTTCATTCTCTGTTCTTATTTAACTGATTGTTTTTATTTGTTTTTGTTGTTTTCCGTTTAATATGTGTTCATTGTAATGACTAGATAGAGTTTGGAGCTCAGTTTTAAATTTGACTTTGCAGTTTGCAATACGTTTTTAATTTGATTTGACAGAATATTTGTTTTAATTTATTGTGAACTGTTATTTATTTATTAGAGTAGAGTGGCGCGAAACCACCATGGGGCGAAACCACCAATTCGCTTTTATTTTCGTGTTTTACGTGTTATCAACTTATCGTTCGATGTGAATAACAGTTCTGACATTCTCTGCTGGTGTCTGAAGTTTCAAGCCGTTTACCAAAATATCTGCCGAATGACAGTGACATATGTAAAATGTTAACAATTTTCAAAAAAAAAATTTTTACCTGATTATTGAATTATTGTTAATATAATGTAAAAATTAATAGACGAATAGAATTTCTTTATTCATTTGAGTGTTCTGAACGCATTGGTGTAGTTTTTTTAAAATTTGTTTAAGTGTTTTGGAAGTTATTAAATTTTTTCGAAAAAAGTGGTGGTGGGGCGAAACCACCAACAATGGCTTTTAAATGGGTCAAAATTAAAAAATTTCTATTTTTTATTAAAAATTAATTCAGTGAAGATTAAACAAGTTGTAAATCCAGATGTTCATTACATGAACATTTTGCTTCCTCTATACGATCAGCAAAAAAATTTGCTTCCTCGTGGAGGAAGCACTAACTTATTGTCACGTATTGACATATTTTCCATGTTGTTGTCTTCAAATCTAATTAAAAATTAATTTTAAAAATTTGTTATATTTATTATAATTATAATTAAGTATATTAAGTATATTTAATTTTTAAGTAATTTCTAATACGATCTAATATTTATAAAATCAAAAAAATATTTATAAAATTGGTTTTAATCCTAAATGAACAAAATAAAATTTTTAATAAAAAAATGAATTTTTCATCTTTAATTGTAATTAATTCTATAATTTTCAATAGAATATATATTTTACATACATCAATCGATTCGTCTTGATGCAAGGAATAAGATTTTAGATTTATTTTTCAATAAATAATAACATTTTATTGTACAGCAACATGATTCTTAAGAAAAAATGAATTTTTATTAAAAATGCAAATTTTGTGTCTGTAATTGGTTTTAATTTTATAAATTTAAATACAATATATACTTTATATATACCAATCGATCCGTCTTGATGCAAAAAATAAAATTTTAGAAATAAGTGAGTAAGATTTTCTTATACAGCAACATAATTTTGCGGAAAGAACTCATTTTTTGAGAAAAATGCGAATTTTTCAGCTTTAATTGTGATTAAATCTATAAATTCTCATACAATTTATTTTTTTTATATACCAATCGATTCGTCTTGATGCAAAGAATAAGATTTTATTATATATTAACTTCAATAACCAACTTAAAAAAAAATTTTTGAAAAAAAATGTTTTTTAGAAAAAAGTCAAAAAAAATTTTTTTTCTGAGAATTTTTTAAAGTCTATCAATCCAGTTCGAGATATTTTTACGATAAATATACCTGGTAAATTTTAGCCAAATTCGTTAAAACCTCTTCGAGTTATCGTGTTCACAAAAATCGGGATCTACACACACACACATACATACATCCGGACAATTGTTCAGGGTCTTATATAACATAGTCCCATATAGAAGAAAATTTGTTAAAAGGATTTTTAAAAATTTTGTAAATTAAACGACTACAAAGCTTCCTCACGAGGAAGCAAAAACAAAAAACTTTCTGATTTATTAAAGATTAAGTCGGTGAAAATAAAAAATAAAAAAAATTATTTATTTTTATTTTACTGATTATTATTTATCATTTATTAATTTTCTACTATGTATTTTCTATTTTTTATTCAAAAATTATTCTTATTAAATTAATATTTAAATTTGTATTCACTTGTTACTAATGTTATTGGTGATTATTTTTACAATTTTTAATAATTTTTGTCATTGATATGTTAAAATTTTTAAAAATTATTTTTTAATTATTTTTTAATTGTTTTAAATATTAAGTTCCTTTATAATTTTATGACTCCAGACTCTACTCTATCGTCAGGGCATAGAAATTTAAGTCATCGTCTATTTTAATTATTAATTTTTGGTAAGATAATTATTTATTTATTTATTGTCAAATTAATTTATATTTTCTTTTATTATTTTTTCTTATATAATTCATTTATTTATTATTTTAATTTTGTATATTTTTTTGGATAGACTCCCTGAAGAGGAAATCATTTAGATTTCTAAACGTTGGAGTAAATAAATATTTTATTCATTGTCCGAATGTTTTCGTTTTAATTTACCTTAATTTACTTTATTGTTATTTACTACTATTCACGGTACCCTGGAAACAATTTCAACCCTCAAGTTGCATCCTTCAGACGATTCCTATTGTAACTTGTTTGGGATTCTTCATTGATCATTTTTCAGAAAGAAAAAGCAAAATACGTCAGGTGGATTTTTGGATAGACTCCCTGAAGAGGAAATCATTTAGATTTCGAAACGTTGGAGTAAATAAATATTTTATTCATTGTCCGAATGTTTTCGTTTTAATTTACCTTAATTTATAAAGGATCTCGGACGTTAAAGATTACTACTACTACTACTAGTAGTAGTAGTAGTAGTAGTAGTAGTAACAACAATAAAAATGATAATAATAACTATAATTATTTACTTGTAAGGAAGTACGTTGTAGACTTCACGAAGCCAATTGAGGCTGGGGTAGTTATTGTTGGTCGTCAAAGTGTGAAAGTAAGCAATCACATAATCTCCTTTAACGATAGGATCCAGAAGCTGAATCAGGTACAATAAGGCCTAAAAGAAAAATGTGAATTATTATTGAGGACAAAGTCGGAGAATTGTTTCAGGTCTTTATAGTTAAGTATTCTTTATACAGATTAATAAATTTCTTGTCAAGAGCAGGTCAACATTTTATTAAACACTTGATCCAATTTTTAAATTGTAAGAATGGTGTCTAGTTTTTAATTGAAAAGGAACATCAAGACGCTAAAGAGTAAATTTTATTTTGAAGAGTGACATTTAGTTGTTTGAATCAATAATTTCCAATTATCAAAAGTTGTAATTATTAAGTTGTAATTATTACTTTTCAATTAGGCGTATTTTTTAGTTACTCATCACAGTTAAAAGTAAATTTTAATTCAAGATCAGTCTTAAATTTAGCACTGTCTCCTATAATGTTAAAGGATACAAAATACGTACGCAAATTCAGCATTGACTGCCTTAAAATTATTGCATCCTAATTTAAGACTACTTTCCTGCCTTAAAATAAGACTTTCTTTTTACTGTGAATACTGTGTATGGTCGATAACTATAAAGTTAACTAGTAGGGGTTAGTGAGGCAAGACGGGGTACTTGATGTTTAAAGCGCAAAAAACAAAATTTATCGAATATATACATTATTTTTAATTATATTCTTTGGGAATCAGTCTTTCGTAATAAAGGCGTACAAAGGCCATCTGCTTCTTAACAAAGCATAAAATTAATAATATGTAAAAAATTGCACATCTCATCTTTTAAAAATTGCTCGCATTTACTAAGTTACTAGTAAGTTTCTAGGTTAAAATTATGCCTTCATAGCAAAAGTAGGTTTTTATGATGGATATTAAAAATTCAAAATCACAAAAAGTTTTTGACATAATCAAAATTAGTTTCCGTGTTTATTTATCTTTTTTTCTATTTTTGCGACCAGGACACCTCCCCGTGGTAAAGACGGGCAACGAATTTTCGGCTAAGTTTCTAAGTTAAAATTATGCCTTCTTGGCAAAAGTAGAAAAGAAGTTTACGATGCAGAGGAGAGATACCTCAGTATCGGCGACTGGTCAGGTTGAGAAAGCGGGGCCGCAGGCGTCGTCATCATATTAAAACGTTTTATTATTTTTCTTTAATTTTGGCATTGATTTTTTTTTGACTTTTTGGAGCCACAAACTTACTGCAAACTAAGCAGAAACAGTTGGCATTATCTACACAATCGTGGAAAACATTGCGGTTGTATGATAACGACGCCTGCCGTCGTAAACTTCTTTTCTACATTGGCATAAAGGCATAATTTTAACCTAGAAACTTAGTAGTAACTTAGTAAATACGAGGATTATTTTAAAATTTTGATAGCCATATTGGATCCGCCATTTTGAATTTTAAAAATCTGATGTCAGATTCGTAATCAGCGACCCCAAAAACTCCTAAGTAACAAGTTTCAAAGAAATCTGAACAATTGTTTTTAATCCGCCATTTTTAATTTTTTTTATATTCAATTCTTGGGGCAAAATTCCTCAACTTGCCCAGGTTAAAAAATAAATGTTATTGAATTTTCTCGAAACTTTGCTCAAATGGTCCTATTATTAGAGGAATTGTAAAAATAAAATATTATTGAATTTGATAAAATATTTTTTGTGTTACAAAGTTTCAAAATTTTGACTTTTTTGAAAATGTCTTTTTTCAATTTAACATATTGATAAGTAAAATTAATGAAGTTTAAAGTGTGAATAGTGATTTTTAAAAGGGTTTTCACGGACTATAAGCTGGTAATGAAAAAAAGTTGTTTTCTTTCAATTTCACCTTAAAATTCAAGGTCAAATTCTTAATTTTAATATATATCTCAAAATCGATGTTTTTTATTTTGTTTTAACCTATCCTAGTCGAGAGCTTACCTTTTTTCCTATGAACTATGTAAAAATCAGAGTGGGACCATGAAAATTTTTGAGGAAAATAATAATTTATCATTATTTTGCATAGAAAATGATCATTTATCATTAATTTCTTTAAAAAGTTACTTGGTCCCACTCTGATTTTTACATAGTTCATAGGAAAAAAGGTAAGCTCTGGACTAGGATAGGTTAAAACAAAATAAAAAACATCGATTTTGAGATATATTAAAACTAAGAATTTGACCTTGAATTTTAAGCTCAAATTGAAAGAAAACAACTTTTTTCATTACCAGCTTATAGCCCGTGAAAACCCTTTTAAAAATCACTATTCACACTTTAAACTTCATTAATTTTACTTGTCAATATGTTAAATTGAAAAAAGACATTTTCAAAAAAGTCAAAATTTTGAAACTTTGTAACACAAAAAATATTTTATCAAATTCAATAATATTTAATATTTACAATTCCACTAATAATAGTACCATTTGGGCAAAGTTTCGAGAAAATTCAATAACATTTATTTTTTGACCTGGGTAAGTTGAGGAATTTTGCCCCTCTTATGTTATTAAAGTCACTGAATTAAAAAAAACATTCAGAAAAAACAAAAATTTAGCATTATTTATAGAAATGAAGTAAATTTCTATAAAAATCAATTTATGAAAATTCCCCCCCCCCCCCACCAAGATTGTAAAATGAGAACACGAACTAACTTTTACGTCGGACAATGTTTTTCTCTTTAGATACACCTTTACCCATTTAGTCTCAAATGTCCGTATTTCTTAGCACAAGTTCGAGCTTTCTGTTCTACGAGCTACGATTTTCAAAAAATCGGGAAATAGGTTTTTAAATGGTTTGAGTGTCCTCTTTCAGAATCTGAAAAGAAATTTAAATTTCAAATTTATAGTAAAAAAGTATAATTGTTTAAACAAAAAAAGTGCCGTTTTTAAGTGTTTTTTTCTTTACAATCAAATTATTTCATCAAAATCGGTTTGGAAAAAATCCGGGATATGATAATATCGCGGCCAAAGTATTGGGACTATCAAATAGACATGATACCGAAAATAAATTTTTTCAAATTTTAAAATGGCGCCTCAAAAATGGCCGCCAAAATATTCAAATTTGGAAAAATAATTTTAAAAAATGCTAAAATGTTTTTTTTAACTTTAATGCTTCATTTGAATAAAATAATGTTGCTTCACCAAAAAATATTGTTATATGACGTTAATTAACAATATTATAAACACAAAAACGCTTCTACCGATTTAAACTAAATTTGGCTGATTGTTAGGTATTTGCCCAAGGAAGATTTATCAATTTACAGATTAAAAGAATATTAATTAGAACAGTATAAATCAAAAAAATTATTTTTTTTAATTTTTCATTTTTTGGTAGATTGCTTCTAAAAAAAAAGTTTCATTTGATTTAAATGAAACACTACTTTAGTCATAAAAATTTAATTAACGTTAATTTTAAATTTAAATTAAACAGAAATATAATATAAGTAATATATAATTTTTCGGAAAAAAAATTGAAATTTTTTTATTTTAATTGATTGCAACTATAAACAATCAATTTATTTATGAAATAAAATTTTCATTGATATATTTCCAAGACAATAAACACTTAACACATTTAAAAATATAGAAGTTTAACAAGAAACAAAATTTTTAATGTTACCATAGTAACCAATTTGACAAATAGCTGTATTTGTTTTGCTTTAAAAACGATTGCTGGAGCTGTCACGTTGATTTCGACAAAAACAAATATTCAATTAATTTGACCATTTGAGGACGATTACGATTAATTAGTTGAAAAGAACCGTCAATTATTAAAGAGGATTAGTATTAAAGATTACTAAATTACTAAATAACAACATATAAGTATCCGAGTTCAATTTAATTGGAAAAAAAGAAGAATTTATTTTATTATACAGGTTTGTTCATTATTTATGAATAATTAATTTGTTATATTAAATTAAAAAGTGTATCAAAAACTTTTTTAATAATATTTTTTAGAGTAAATTTTTATTCATTGAATTATTAGTTTAAATTATTTAAAATGGAGTATTGTTTCCAATATTAAAAAATTGTAATTAATTGATAATAAGTAATAATAAATATTATATTAATATTTACAAATAGCTGTTTTAATTTAAAAATAATTAATTTAATTAATTTAATTAATTAATTAATTTTTAGTTTTAATTTCCTAATGATAATTTTAAATTTAATTACTTTAATTAACAATTTGTTTTAACAACCGATTGCCAATTTTTTTAAAAATATTTTTTAATAGAATCAAAAAAAGAATATTGTGGGATTTGAAATATTTTTTTTATTTAATCATGAATGTTGAAATATTAAATTGTACGAGTAATTAATATAATTTAAAAAAAATTCTGGTCCTTTCCATTGAGAAACTATTGAGATAAAAGTATTTTGTAACCGAATCACACTTTTTTATTTATTTTATTTGATTCGAAAATTTTTTTATTTATATTTAAGTTTACTTTATCTATATATGCTATATATATGCTCTACTATAATTGAATATATTGAAAGGCTGCACTAAAAAGTCTTTTACAGTATATAATTTTTTTCTTATAATTATTAAACGAATTTTTTCAAAGTTCGAAATTGATTTTTCAACCAATTTTTTTAATTTATAAGATTAAATTTTTTAAATTATAATATTAAAATCGATTGCAAAGAAATAAAAAAAACTACTGATAACAATCTACTGATAATTTACACTTAAATTTGGAAAGTAAGCCGAAAAAATAATTTTATTTTTATTAAAAACAAAAAATTGATCTAAAGTTATCAATATCACTACAATTTAAATACTGTGTGGAAAAGTATTTTGGTTCTATTATCTTCTTTATATGAAGATTTCAATAATGATTTTATTAATTTAAAATCTAAAAATTGAATATGTCCAATAATGTAGGTGGCAGTCATGTCTATGAGACGAAAAAGTAATTTAGGCAGAAATACTAGGAAAGCAAAGGGAATGAAATTAATAAGAGCAAGTAATGAAGAGTCTCATGACAATTCAGAGGACATTGAAGTAATGGATTTGAGAGACGAGAAGATTCGTGTGAGAAACCGCGACAGACAGACAAGTCGAAGAGAGAATGAAAATATTGAAGAAAGACGGAGTAGACGTTTAAGAGATCGAGAGAGACATAGAATTGCCAAATAAAATGAAAGTGCGTTAGAGAGAGACGAAAGATTGGTAGCGAATAGAGAGCGTATTGCTTTGTTGAGAGAAAATGAAACTGAGTCGGAGAGAGAAAGAAGGTTGACAAGTAATAGAGAATATAATGCTTTTATGAGTGAAAATGAAAGTTTAAGAAGAATGAATGAGGCAAAAAGAATACAGGTGAGAAGAGAAGATGATAATGAATAACAAATTTTAATCAGACTAGACGGAGACAGAGAAAGGCATCAGATTCTAAGAGAACTAGAGACAAATATGACGAGACAAAACAAACTTGCAGGCGATACAGTGAGGCGTCGAAGGAGAAACAACAATCAGTGGCAAAATAAAACCAATAGTGGTTTCTCTTGCAATCCCGATATAATTTATTCCTCGCTATATGCATTCACGAACTCAGGATGCTTTTTGTTATGTCAGGAAATTTGGTCGTCCTGAATTATTCATTACGATCACCACAAACCCAAGATGGACTGAAATTGATAATCTTCTTTTCGAAGGACAATCTGCCCAGACAGGCCCATTGTCTCAAGAGTTTTCCATTTAAAGTTGAAATTTTTAATGGCACTCTTGCAAAAAGGGGAAATATTTGGTCGTGTACGTTGTTTCATTTATACAGTGGAGTGGCAAAAACGTGGTCTTCCGCATGCTTACATTCTTCTTTGGTTGGAAGAGCAAATTCGTCCAAATCAAATTGACGAGGTAATAAGTGTTGAGTTGCCTAATCCGGAAGAGGATAAAAAACTTTTCGATATAGTAAAAGGTCATATGGTGCATGGCCCATGTGGGCCTTTTAATCATCGGTCAGGTTGCATGACAGAAGGTCGTTGTACAAAACGATATCCAAAGGCATTTGTTAACGAAACAAATTCCATTGAAAATGGTTACCCTACTTACAAAAGGCGGTCTCCAGACGTTGGTGGGATTTCGGTACCCTTTAAAGTAAGGGGAGAATTCATTGTGTTAGATAATAGATGGATAGTGCCTTTCTCTTCTGTTCTATTACGAACATTTGAAACGCACATTAATGTAGAGTTTTGTGGTGGAGTAAAATCAATAGGATATGTGTGTAAATATGTAAATAAAGGAAGTGACCAAGCCACTATTGGTATAACTGATGAAAATGATGAAATTAAGAGGTATCAAACAGTACGATATATCTCTACCTCAGAGTCAGTTTGGCGAATATTAGAATTCCCAATACATAAGATATATCCTCCTGTGATACATCTTGATGTAGATTTGGAGAATGGACAGAGAGTGTATTTTAGACCCGAGAATGTTTTGGAAAGAGTGGAAAATCCCAAAAACACTACATTAATGGCGTTTTTTAAACTTCGTCAAGTAGATAATTTCGCGAAAACCCTATTGTACTATGAGTTCCTTCGTATAACACTTTTAATAAATCCGAAGGTCGATTTGTTCGAAGAAAAAGAGGTAAATGTGTGACAGGTCATATTGGAGTCTTCAGAGACCCTGCAATTTGTAGGGTCTACACTATCCATCCTCAGAATAGCGAGTGTTTTCATCTTCGCTTGCTTCTTTATCATTTTCGAGGTCCAACTTGTTTTGAAAATATTAAAACTGTCTTGGGAGAAATTCATCCTACATTCAAAGCTGCTTGCAAGCTTTTGGGTTTTCTGGAAGATGACATTCATTGGGAGGACGCATTAAGAGAAGCTGCTTTATGTAACAGTTCAAAAAAATTGAGAGAATTGTTTGCTATCATGGTAGTCTTCTGTGACTTGAGTGATCCTACAGACTTATGGCTCAAGTTTCGTGATTCACTTGCAGAAAACTATTTAAGAGATGCGCAAAGATCAATTAAAAGTACCGCTTTTGAAAATGCTCCTCACCTTTATGGTTTGTGCTTGGCAAGTATAGAAGAGGTTACTATGCGAATTGGACATAAAACTCTAAAACATTGTCATCTTCCTTCATCAGCCGTAACGAATCAGCAGGGGAATGCAGATTTTATTAGAGAGACGAGTTGTAATGTAAATAAGCTTTTGTCATATATAAGTGAAAACGAGCCTAAACTTTCAAATGAACAAATCGCTGTTTATGAGAGTGTAATTTTTAGCATTGATTCTGATTCATCGAAAATGTTTTTCCTTGATGCTCCTGGTGGAACTGGAAAAACATTTTTGATAAAACTGATTCTTGCTAAAGTTCGAAGTCAAGGTTAAATTGCTATTGCTGTTGCGACTTCAGGAATCGCAGCCAAACTTCTTCCTGGTAGACGAACTGCGCATTCCATGTTCAAAATACCTATTAACATTGAAGAAATGGAAACCCCAGTATGTTCTGTGTCTAGGAACTCTACAATATCCGAAGTGCTTTAGGAATGGGTTCTTATAGTATGGGATGAATGCACAATGGCTCACAAAAAGAGCATTGAAGCATTAGACCGTACTCTTAAGGATATTCGTTGCAACACTTCTGACATGGGAGGTTTAACGATATTATTTTCCGGCGATTTTCGACAAACCCTTCCAGTAGTCACTAGAAGAACTAGAGCAGATGAAATCAACGCATGTATTAAAAAATTTTTAATTTGGCCAAAAATACAACGCCTTTCTCTATCAATTAATATGAGGGTACAACTTCAAGGAGAGCAAGAGGCTCAACAATTTTCTGATCTTCTGTTGAAAATTGGCCAAGGGGATGTAGAAGAAAATAATGGATTTGTCGATATACCCTCATCTCTTTGTACTTCAGTTACATCTCAGGATGAATTAATTTACAACGTATTTCCAGGGGTTGATCAATTGCCAAATATTGAACAAAATATTGTCTTCTTTTGAGGCGGAAGAAAGACAATACCTTTCAATAAATACGCCTATAAATGATGACAACTTCATTCATTATCCTGTAGAATTTTTGGAATCAGTAACTGCTCCAGGATTGCCAGCTCACGAGTTAAATATCAAAATTGGAGCACCGATAATGCTTCTGAGGAATATTAATCCTCCAAAGTTGTGTAATGGCACACGTCTTAGAGTGAAGGCTTTGCATAGATTTGTTATAGAGGCCGACATTTTAACAGGTTGTGCAGCCGGATAGAGTGTCTTCATCCCGCGTATTCCTCTTATACCCAGTAATTATCCATTCGAGTTTAAACGCTTACAGTTTTCAATAAGCATTTGTTCCGCTATGACAGTAAATAAATCTCAAGGACAGACGTTATCGACAGCAGGAATTAATGTTAGTATGGTTAAATGTTTCTCACATGGGCAATTTTATGTAGCATGTTCAAGAGTAGGGTCATCAATTAATTTGTTTATTTATTCTCAAGAAGGAAGGACCAGAAATATAGTATACAAAGAAGTATTATCTTAAAAATTTACACCTTAAAGACATTAAAGGTTTAATTAAATTGGTTAAATATAAAGAATTGTTTACATATTTCATACTTCCATATTTTCTAAATTGTTAGTTTTAAACTTTAAGACTTAACTTAATTATTTGATATTTTAAGAAGGACGTTACTCAAAATAATCAGACGGAGAAAGTGGCTCCACCGTGATATATGGTAATTTTCTTTTATAAATAAATAATAAACGATTGTTACAAGTAAGTATTTTGTTTTAGACGAAATTACAGATGAAGAAATGTGGGAAGCATATGAAATGAAATTGAATTTTGATGAAATTAGACGAGGGAAACATGTAATTGAATGGGAAAATGAAAACACCTTAAAATTTAGAGTCCCAGGGAATCAAAAATCATATAAAAATTTTAAAATAAGGGCAGAAAGTAATAATAATATTTTATTAAGAAATGGAAACCAAAGACAAAGAAGACATTCAATATAATTAAAGGATTACAATCGGAGTAAGGGGATGTGTTGTTACTAACTTATTAATTACTAAAATTAATTATAACATTCTTTAAAATAATTTAGTTTTTTTTGGGTGTGTGTAATTTAAGTTTCAATGAAATTGGCTAAATACCAATCACGATTTTATTTCCATTTAATTTTTCTGTTTTGAGCAATGTACAGACAAAACTTTTAATCTCTGTATCTGAGGAGAATAAAAACCCGTCGAAGACGGGTGCGACAACTAGTTAAAAATAAACTTTTAATCAAGAAAAATCTAACACGACCCTAACCTATAATTCGTTTGCTTCTTAGGTACCTTTCTTCGGAGCGTGTCACATATAACAATATTTTTTGATGAAGCAACATAATATTATTCAAATGAAGCATAAAAGTTAAAAAATAATTTTAGCATTTTTTAAAATTATTTTTCCATATTTAAATATTTTGGCTTCCATTTTTAAGGCGCCATATTAAAATTTGAAAAAATTTATTTTCGATATCATGTCTATTGGATAGTGCCAATACTTTGGACGCGATATTATCAAATCCCGGATTTTTTCCTAACCGATTTTGATTAAATAATCTGATTGTAAAGAAAAAAACACTTAAAAACGGCATTTTTTGTTTAAACAATTATAACTTTTTACTATAAATTTTGAAATTTAAATTTCTTTTCAGATTCTGAAAGAGGACACTCAAACCATTAAAAAAACCTATCTCCCGATTTTTTTGAAAATCGTAGCTCGTAGAACGGAAAGCTCGAACTTGTGCTAAGAAATACGGATATTTGGGACTAAATGGGTTAAGAAAGAAAATCTACCACATGGCAGTCCTAGCAATCCAAATTTTTTTTGTCTTACGGTGTAATTAACTTACTTAACATTATATCATTAATTCTCTATAAACTAATTTACTTAGTTATTCACTAATATCTTACTCAACTTTATATTCACTCACATGTAGTGAGTTTTTTAATATGATTAAATAACATATTCTTAAAAATTTATTTTTATTCAGGAAGTAGGCCCTAAGCTTAAATACAAGTGAGTGCTCATTTTACGACTCATACTCTGAAAAAAAAATTTATTTGATTTAAATAACCGATTATTTGTCTATAATCAAATAAATATTTACTTGAATCAAAAAAATTTTTATTTGAATCAATTAATTAGTATTTGCTTCAAATATTGAAATATTTGATTCAAATACAATTTATTTGATTCAAATACAAATTATTTGATTCCAGTAAATATTTATTTGATTATAGACAAATAATCGGTTATTTGAATCAAATAAATTTTTTTTCAGTGTATGAGCGTTCTTTTTTACACTCGTAGACCGATTCATTGACCAATGTTTATATATACACTACCGGCAGAAATTGTCGGTGCGAATGATAAGCGAGCTACGAAAAGTTGCTGCTGAAATGAAATTAACATATTTTATTATGGAAAAATGATAGAAACTTGGTTCTTAAATCGTTTGAGAGCCAATTAAATTCTGCGTCGTTTGATATATAAATGAAAATTATTTGATATTTTTGAGAGATTTTATCACTTAAAAGATTTTGAAAAAAATTGATTAATTTTTCTATTTTTGTGCACCATGTTTGTGTGGCTGTACATTCTAGAAAAATTTAGAGAAAAATTTTAAACTCTAGCAACATAATCTTTAAAGTCTCAGCTTTGATTTGAGCCTAGAAAATTGAAAATCCGTTCAGTAGTTTTTGAAATATCTAAAAAATGTTCAAGCATGTTGTTTTATAATTGAGGCGGTGATACACACTTATTGCACTCTCGCTGATCACCTGGTTCGTTGCGGCAGGGCCGAATAAGCGGCATATAGAATCCTGGTCATATTTAGAGCCCTTTTTAAGTTTTTTGTAATTTTAGATTTAATATACATTAAAAATTTAATAATTGTTAAAGTTAATTATTATATATGGCTTATTTCATTTAAAAGGTAAAATTAGTTTGCAGAAAAGTTAAAATGTCAATTTTCGATTTTGTGTTTGTAATCAAATTTTCTATTTTATTTATTGTTTTAGAAAATAGATAGGGATAATGGTTATAACATTAGACGTAAATATTTTTAATGTCAGACAGATTTTTGGCAGAATATGATCATTTTGTTAGGTTTTTGTTCAACTTTATTTTTTTTAATAAATAAACCTTTTTTTGTGTAAATGTTAAGATGCGTTTATATAAATAAATATTAATTCTAATGCGTAGACAACAAACTTTTTTATTTTTATACAAAAACTGAGAGAAGATTGGTTACGGTACTTGGGAACAGTAGGGGACATTTTAAACAGAAACAGTATATAAAAAAAGCCAAATATTATTCCAGTAAAAAACTAATTCAAACGGATTGAAATGAATTAAGTTTTTTGGTAGAAAGCGGAATTTATTTAAGTTCTTTGTATATTCGATTAAATTTGCCTCAATTTGTGCAAACGAATTCGCATTTGAAAGAAATGACTAAGGCATGCATTGAATTCATGCTGACAAATTAAAAAAAATTAAAGGCTCTAAAACTTGTCTACTGAATTGGTAAGAATAGAAAGTTTGGAAGTTTAATACAGTTTGACAAATTCATGAAAATTGCAACATAGCTCCAATTCGTATTTGTCACAAAGCGGGATTCACTGAAGCTCTTTGTGAATCCTTTTTAATTTATTTCAATTAGTTTTTGTTTACTGGGATATTAAGAATATCTATATTATATTCATATAAATAACTTCTTATTAAATAAAACTAAGTTTCTATTTTTTACACATTGAATTTAAAAATTTGTACCCACATAATAAAAATAAAGCTAATATACGGGACAGCACTGTAAAAACACTGCAAAAACAAGTATCTTAAAATACATTATAATCACTTTTAAAACGATTGAAATATCTTATTTTTCCATCTTCTATCTTAGAAACTAATGCATTTTAAAATGCTTTGGATAACTTTTTGGAAACAACTTAAAAGTGACTACCAAAGTATCTTAAAATAAGATGCCTCTTTTTACAGTGAGTAGGGGACATTTTGCTATTTTTGTTATTCAGAAAATAAATATGTTATTTAGAAAGCAACGCAAGGTATCAGCTTTCTTGAAGAATTGAAACTTTTTGATAATAATTGCCGTATAAGAGATATAAAGTATTTTATTACCATTTTACAGAAGGGACAGTAGTGGACAACTATGTTACAACCGTTAAACCATTATTTTTCTGCTCCACTATATAATTTGCATGATAGAGACCAGAACATTCTTATTGCTTTGATGTTTTGAGGTAATTCATTTATTATTGTAGCGTCAATAAAACAATGAGTGTAAGCACGTAATCTATTCGTAGTAAGTGTGCAAAAATGAATACATTTTGGCAGAATATAAAATATGAAAATAAGTGACACGTATTTAATTATTTTTAAAATGATATTCTTCAATTTTATATAAAGTAATTAATGGATTTTAAAATATAAGACTTAAGAAATTATAAATAATTTTCGTTTAAATATAATAAAAAAGAATGTATATATCAATTATTGGAGGCAATGTAGTACAAGTGCCTCGAGGACAGGGACAGTAGGGGACATTTAGTCTGCTTTACAGTCCGTCATTTCGTTTTAAAGCACCTCAAAATTCTTTTAAAACGATAAAGAATTAGACAATGTTAGATATTAATAAAATAAATTAAAAAAAATATTCATTTGCTATATAAAAACTTTTTTTTTGACCAAGGGACATAGATTTTACATTTTAAATTAAATAAGCCATGTATAAATAAATTATCATTTTACAAACTTTTATGATCAAGTAATCGTTTATTTCTACGTACAAATTTTCACGCTTCTAACTTTTTTCACAAAATAAACAACTATTTGGCTCCAAATATGACCCTCATTCTATATGCCGCTCTTTGTCCCTGCCGCAACGAACCAGGTGATCAGCGAGAGTGCAATAAGTGTGTATCACCGCCTAAATTATAAAACAACATGCTTGAACATTTTTTAGATATTTCAAAAACTACTGAACGGATTTTCAATTTTCTAGGCTCAAATAAAAGCTGAGACTTGAAAGATTATGTTGCTAGATTTTAAAATTTTTCTCTAAATTTTTCTAGAATGTACAGCCGCACAAACGTGGTGCACAAAAATAGAAAAATTAATCAATTTTTTTAAGAATCTTTTAAGTGATAAAATCTCTCAAAAATATCAAATAATTTTCATTTATATATCAAACGACGCAGAATTTAATTGGCTTTCAAACGATTTAAGAACCAAGTTTCTATCATTTTTCCATAATAAAATATGTTATTTTAATTTCGGCGGCAACTTTTCGTAGCTCGCTTATCGTTCGTACCGACAATTTCTGCCGGTAGTGTATATATAAAATTTTGAGGACTTCGGTAATAAATACTAAGAGCCTGCAACGTATGAACTCAAGTCATTTTTTTAATTTTAAAATCATGCTTATTGCATTCTTTGAATGTACCTGATTGCGAAACCGACAGTCTGCTGGGTGGCAGATGATGCATATCCTTGTTTTTATAAACAAATGAATAAAAAAATTTACGTCATTTTCTCAAGGCTGATTTTTCAATATGATTTTTTTCGTATCATTCTCAATCAAAATACACAATGGCAGATCATTAGGACATTGCTAACACAGTGACAGACTGTTATGGTTTTGAATTTATTTTGTCCGCTTACTGTATACGTCATTTTCTCAAAGCTTATCTTTCAACATGTTAGTAAATAAATGTTATAAAACTCATAATTAATTTAATAGACTGTTGTTTGATCGATCAGTTGATTTCAGACTATATTATTTTGATTTCGGTGCCTTGAAAGTATCTCTCATACTTTATTTGATAGCAGTTCAGTTTTGTGTTTAATGTGATGAGCATTAAAGTATTGTAATGTCTGATAATAAAATTAAATGTGTTTTTTGTGATGTTAATGTGCAGAAAATTGTCCCTTTCACTGAGATAACATTAAAAAATGTGAGAAAATTTTAAGTGCGCGAAATACCACGATACTAATTTACCATGTGTTTGTAATTCGGTTAGTGGATATCATGTAATGTGGTATAGAAGATTTACTGCATCGAAAAGAAAATTTCGAGAATAGGATCCTCAAATTTTATTTCACACAGAATCATTGCAATTAAGTAGATAGGCTATGAGAGTTCTGGATAGTAGGGATCTTTTATCGACATTACCGGCATTGCAAAATGGGGTTGGTGACTCAGAATTTTGCAATTTTTTAGCGATGACATCATTTTTTGTTTTTTACAGGGTACATTTTTTTGACGATGATTTAACCAGATTTCTCAGATTCCTCTTTGTTATATATATATATATATATATATATATAATTTTAAAAAAAGTTAGTTATTTTTTATTTATTTATATTATTACTATTATAAGAAAAACATATTTTTCAAAAGTCCACTTGTTTTCCAAAAATCCACCTGTTTTCTCAACCTGCTCCACCTGTTTCACAAGTAATAAAATTTGGGTATTTTAAGAATAAAGGGACAATGCCGGCTGGGGTCGAATTGCGTAAAATGGTCAAATATTTTCCGAATTGCGGAAAGGGTCTTCTTTTATTTTTCCGAGTTGCGTAAAATGGTCAAATCTCAAGCCCTTCTCCCACTCTTTTGCCATGACTGTAGAAGGAGGGGCTGCCGAGAAGGAGGAGTGATCGACTAATGAGTTCATTAGGTCACACTTCTCTCTAAACGTGAAGCGGAACTAGGTGCGGCGGGCTTCGCCCGCCTCTGAGTGGTCTCTTCAAGGGACACCTGTCAAAATTTTTTTTTTTTGTTGTAAGGGGGATTGGTTCTGGGTTCTAAGTACCTTCTAGTACCAACTAGAAAGTCAATTTGACTCCCTTTCTACATAGAAAAGCAAGAGGACTTCTCTCTAAACGTGAAGCGGAACTAGGTGCGGCGGGCTTCGCCCGCCTCTGAGTGGTCTCTTCAAGGGACACCTGTCAAAATTTTTTTTTTTTTGTTGTAAGGGGGATTGGTTCTGGGTTCTAAGTACCTTCTAGTACCAACTAGAAAGTCAATTTGACTCCCTTTCTACATAGAAAAGCAAGAGGACTTCTCTCTAAACGTGAAGCGGAACTAGGTGCGGCGGGCTTCGCCCGCCTCTGAGTGGTCTCTTCAAGGGACACCTGTCAAAATTTTTTTTTTGTTGTAAGGGGGATTGGTTCTGGGTTCTAAGTACCTTCTAGTACCAACTAGAAAGTCAATATTTGTATATAACATTTTTTGAAATTTTTGCGTTTTTTACGAGTTAAATGCAAAAAATCAGACTTTTATGGTGTTTTTTATGGTTTTTACTATGAAGCTGAACTATTCGACTATTTTTACTATGATTTTCGTAATTACGCACCAAAAAACATTATAAGACTTTATTTTTTTATAATTAGATGTCCTTTTAGGTGAGAGTATATTTTAACCACATTTTATGGAATTTCATGGTTTTTTGCATTTTTCTCGAAAACTATCAATTTTAGAAAAAAATGGTGAATACAAAAAATGTGTATATATATATATATATATATATATATATATATATATATATATATATATATATATATTATACATAAATATACATAGATTTACTGTATACACCCATTTTTTTAAACACGCCAGCTAATTAATATGAATTGCTAATTTCGGTCAAATGCTGACAGTCCTAAGCCTGTACAAAGTGTGAAGGAAAAAGTGTGAGACAGGGAAACCCCTTTCTCAATCGTCTATACTTGAGGGAAAACCGCTGTATCGTCCCGCCTTTCTAGCAACTCCTGAAACCGACTGCAGAGTAGAAGGGGAAAGAAGGAACGGAGGAGTAATAAGGCCCTTTAACTTACCGCCTTCCGCAATTCGGAAAATTTTCGGTCCTCTTTTGACCGCCTTACGCAATTCGACCACGCCGACAATGCCTGCGTTGTCCTACTGTATTGCACTTGTTAATCCCTCACGCTGCGGGGGAGGCCTAGACTTTAGATTTATGACCCATAATATTTTCCTGGCTCCTACAACTACTTGGAAGTCCCTCGCTGCGGGGAGTCTCGACCCAAATTTCTCATAACACATTATTATTCAATAAAATGCAATTTTTTTTAATATTGATAATTTAATATTTTTATTGTTTAATTCAAATTCCTTATTTTTTTACGATTACAACAGTATGTTGTTGATAAAACATCATACTGTTGTTTATGTTGAAATTTAAAAAGAAACAAAGCAATTTATATATATTTATATTGATATTAAAATAGAAAATAAAATACAATATATATATATATATATATATATATATATATATATATATATATATATATATATATATATATATATAGAAAACATTATGTTTAAATGAAACACAAAAATAATATTAGACAATTTGGTTTAATTGAAATTAGTTTGTAAGTTTAATCTAAATATACAGAAAAATATCTACTGCGTTGATTCAAAAGTATTATTTGTTTGAATAATTAAACTTAAATATATTTGACTGTTTAGCAAAGATATGTTAAGTTTGATTTAAACAAAATTTGTTTGAATCAAATAATTCTTTTTTTCAGTGTAAACTATTTAATTTCATTTTGAATAATTTCAATCTTAATTTTTCTTAAATTTAATATTTAAAAAAAATTTAATAAATAAATTATGCATTTTATTAACATTTGTTTTTTATTATTTAGTAATTTTTAATACTAAAATATGCATTTTATTAACATTCTTGTTTTTATTATTTTTGTATTTTTTTAATATTAAATTATGCATTTCATTAATAATTGTTTTATTATTTAGTAATATTTTTTAAAATTAAATTATGCATATTTATTAACAGTTTTTTATTATTCTTTGTTTTCAGAATGATCACAATTATATTGGCTTTTACGTGTTTTTCCACGTTCCAAATGAATGGATTCAATGTTGTGTTGATATTTAAAAGCTGATCGACTTTCTTACATTAGCGGCGGGTGTTAGGCGGTATGATTTGTTCAACGAGAATCCCTCCGAGATAGACCAATACTTTTTGGAGCATTTAAATATAGTCGTTGAAGTGAAAGAGGTCAATAACTACATTTTCCTGTTACAAAGAAGACCAGATATCCCCACAATTTATTAGGAAATGGATTCGATTTCGACATAATTAATTCTGAAGCTGCAATTATTGAAGAAGAAGAAGAACAAGTGGAGGAAGGAAATACAGCAATCACAACATGGGGACAAACGGATATCGAGTTTCATAATACTCAACAAAATACCTTGCTCGCTATTGAAGTGGAAAAGGGGGAAGAGGATGAGGAGGAGGAGGAGGAGGTGATGAAAGAAGAAGGAAAAGAGGAAAAAGTTGGCGATGATGAAGACGTTCTTCCCCTGGATTTATCTATAAAAAAAGAAGCAGAAGAACAAAAAAATGAAGAAGAAGAATACTGATTTTTGTTTTTGAAATATTCATTAAATTTTTTACTTAAAACATAAATTTAATATTTGTTTTCTTTGAAAAATTCATTTTTTTGTTTTTGAAATATTCATTTAATATTTTTCATTAAAATTTAATTTTTTTAAAATATAAATTTAATATTTTTTCTAAAAAGAAAATATAAAAAAATTTCTAATTGTTCTTATTATGTACTAATAACATTTATTATGAATTTTTAAAATAAACTTTTCCTTTATAAAATACTTTTAAAAATCTTTATTTCCTGTGTTTAACCCTTAATGTTTAAAAAAATTATAAAACAAAGAAATATATTATAAGATTAATTAAACAAATATATAAATAATTCAGTATAAAAAAATTGTAAAGTTGATAATAAACAAACATTAAAATATTTTTTTCGATTCGAGAAAATAAAAAACTTTTTTAAAATCTTTTAAATTTATCTATAAAGTATTAATTATAAAATTTTGTTAATTACATTAATTGTCTTTAATTAAAACACTATTAGGGTTGTTAACTTCTTACATCCTTTAATGTACTTAATTTTTCCTATGAAATAAATAGAGCTAAAATAATCATCCATATTTATAACTTTAATATTATTTTCAACAGTTATATTTTCTATCCACTTTTTTTTCTCGTAGCCTTTAACAAAAATTGTTCTTGCATTTTTCAAAATACTTTTTAATATTTTTTCCATAAAAATATACGGAATATCACCATCATTCCAAGAAAGACCATGATAATTAATTTCCAACCAGCGATTAGTACGTTTATATTCATTAGAGATATTATCCCACGGACATGGTGGTTGAAAAACTAAACTAAATGGCTTAAAACTATTGTTAATCGAGGCGACAGCTAACTCCTTTACAATAAATTTATTAATAGGCAATTTAAATCCCTGTACGTCTATCAAGTACTCCATTTTTACAGCAACTAAAAACTATTTTTCGAGTATTGTAATTTATAAGCTAAGCATGACGTAAGCGGGGACATCTGGAGCAGAAGTGTTGTGTGTGTCAATGAACTTACTTCTCAAGTTACACATAACTGACCTAAGACAAATTCCTTCGAAGGTCGATCACTAATCATAGGCGTGATATATAAAAACTCTTTTTTCGTTATTTTAATCATTAATAGTAACAATTATTAATTATTAATTATTAATTAATTATTAATTATTATTATTAATTATTAATTATTTTTAATAATTAATTGTTTTTATTTAATAATACAATTTTAAAAATTAATTCATTAGAAAAAATTTATTAAAAAAATAGTTAAAGAAACGGTATTTAATGGATTAATTTTTGCAAAAAATTATAGCAAAATTTAAAAACTCATTATTTAATAGGTAGATTTTTTGCAAATTGAAAAAAACACATTGTTTTGAATGTTTAGTAAAATACGTATTTTAGCAAAAAAATTTATTTATTATTTTTTATAGAAATGCAATTTTTTTTGCAAAAATTTAATTGTTCTTTAAAAAATAGATTTTTTTTGCAAAAATTTAATTATTCTTTAAAAAAATATATTATTTTTGCAAAAATTTAATTATTCTTTAAAAAATAGATTTTTTGCAAAAATTTTGTGAATTAAACAGAATGTTTTAAAAAATAGATTTTTTTTTTGCAACAAAAGAAAATATGTCGATTGATTTTTTATGAAATATTAAATAAAATTAACCCTTAAAACAGTAGTTACTAATAAATTATTATTTTTGCAAAAAATATTGCAAATTAGAAAAATTATTATTTATTAGGTAGATTTTTGCAAAAACTTCACAGGTTAACAAAAAGTTAACTGTTTACAAAAAAATTCGTATTTTGTAAAAAAATTTTTTTGCAAATTAAAAAACTGAATGTTTGGACAAATAGATTTTTAAAAAAAAGAGGAAAATATGTAGACTGGTTTTATGAAATATTAAATAAAATTAACTCTCAAATCATTAGTTACTAATAATTTATTTATAATAGTACAAAAAATTTGTTTAATACATTTTTCAAAAGTTAGACAATTTTTTTTACAATTCCACTTATTGGTTTATACTCAATAATCCTGTCATGCAAAATTAAACAGTAGGCTGACGTATTTGCTGGAAAATTATCTTGCGATTCAAATTCCAAGCGAATGTCAACAGGACCACTTTTTAATGACTAATTTTGTTTAGAACAATCCACTACAACTAAAGGAGCGTATTGTAAAAATTCTTTTTTAGTTAAAATTGGTTGTGATTCTTTACCATAATATGAAGTTTGAAAATTTGTAAACATTTCATACAAAGTTGAGTATTGATTTCTACCAATATTAAGATTCATATTACCATAGGGATAACATTGTGAATTTAAAAACAATTTTACATCAGACAAATTACAATGATCAAAATAGCTAGAATTAAGAACAGTATTATTTTTTCTATTTCTCTGAAAACCTAAAATAATAAATCTTGGTTTCTCTAATTGTGTTGAAGTTTTTACACTCCAAATATGCTTAGGAGTAATTGGTAACAATGGATATTCATACAATTCCCAAGTTCGAAAACTGATAGGAATTGATGGATCTTTTTCAATATATTTTAATAATTTAAATTTTCGAGCATCTGATAATTTAATGTATGGTAATAACCATTCAATTTTCTCAATAACAATTTTATACTCTTCTAAAGGCGCTACTTGCAAAACTGCATTATTATCAGTCCTTGATCTAGTTAAAATAAGCTCATGTTTAGCGTTAATTATAACTTTTTGGTAATCTTCTGCAAAACCAAAAATCAGACTTAAAGGAATACAAACATCAAAAAAACCTTGGGCATTTGTTAAGGTTGGTTCATTGGTAAATTCTAACCAGCCAACATTTTCAAAAAATTTATTTTGACTGGCATCAAGAGAAATATAATTTTTAATTAAACTTGTAAGGCCTACATTTTTATTCTTATTTATTTCTACACCATTAAGTTCATATTTCGCTTCTTCAAATAAGTGACATATGCCATTAGAAATTAAATTTGTACGCTCGAGAGCTGTTCCATCAGGTTTCACAAGTTTTCCTGTTATGTGAATTGAGCTTTTGCTTGGGAGTAAGCAATGATCTTGGTTTTGTACAGTAATGCGAATTTCATCGCTATTGTTGTATGTTGATGAGGTATATGGTTGTTGTGCATGCACCTCATAATGTGCAATAGATTCATCAAAAATAATTGGTGAATCAATATTTAAAATATCCCCTTCCATAGCAAATAATACGTTGAAATACAAAGGCACAAATACAAGAAAAGATAATCTTAAATCTTCTTATTTTCTTCTTTTTTTTACAATCTTTAGACCGAGATTTTTCAGCAATTGCAGGTTCTGAGGTGTTAATCTCTTCAGGATTCGTTGTTGACTGATTCGCTTTTGGCATGGTGTTTTAATTTTATAACCAAAACCAATTTTTTTCTTTTTATTATAAAATACTATACCCATTATTTAAGAGACTTAATATGAAGTCTTATTGTAATAGTTTCTCCTCTAAAATTAACCAAATGTCCGTCTTGGTCTACAATTCGCAACTGTATATAGTCTATTGTCTTGACAGCGACTGGCAAGTAAATGACGTGATTTGGCACTTCTACTATTTTATATCCAGGTGGAACAATAAGAAAAAATGCATGAATTGTATGAACTTTTTCCCCATTTATGTATGCTCCTGTTGTAATGTTACATTCTACTCTTAGTGAATTTATTTTAATAATTGATACTGGTTGATCAGATTCATGGTGTTCGTGAGCTTTTAATTTACGAGGAGAAAATCCTAACAAAGTACCTATAGAATCATTTGGTTTAAAATTAATTTCTTCGTCACAATAAACTGTACATTTTAAAGTATTATTGTTTGGTTTAATTCTAAAATTAATTCCTTTATTTTTTAAAATTATATGTAAAACTTGATCAATATCACTTATTTCATAACTTCCTGTAGGTATAATAATTTTTTCTTTGCCTACATAAAATTTATTTTTTCCTTCATCAATATTAGGAATAGAATTAAAAGTTAAAAATTCAACTAGACCAAGAGCATAATTTTTAAAATTAGACAACTCAATTGGTGGGAAAAATTGAGATTCTAAGATAGAAGAATTTCCAGATAAAGTTACTATAAATGAATCGTCCATGTTGAAATATAAATATTAACCGAATAAATTTTTTTAATTATTTGTCTTTTATATGTATAGAATACATAGCAGAAAAGTTTAACTGATTACATAAAAATTTAAGACATAAATGACCACATATAAATGAGTCATAATTTTGATATTTTTCATAATTATACATTATGCTACCAACACCGAAATATTTAATAATGTCTAAAGGTGGTCGAAGATTACCAAAGCTATCAAAATAAAAAATTTTATCTTTATCCTTTTTATAAGCACACCAATGTGTACCAGGACCATCTTTATCATCTAAATTAATAATTGCAAATTCATTTTCTCTAGGACCACCCTTAGGTAGTTCATTGCGCATAAAAACACCTCGAAAATATGGTATTTTTAAATGCTTTGCAAATTTAAGTAAATCTAAGTCGGTTAGGGCTCGATGAGGTAGCTTCACTTCAAGTTTTTTGACTTGCATCCTTGTCCTGCTTTATAGGGTTTTAAGTGTAGCCCTAAACCTGTCCTATATGGTTTTAAAAAGAGCCCTTTTCCTAAAGCAATAGACTCCATTGTTTGATTGTGACGTTTACTTTCCTCAAGTTGACGTTTTGCAGAATTTGCATCATTTACAGCTTTAGCTATGCCAGCTGCTCCCCCTGCTAGGGCCCCTGTTGCACTTAAACCAGCAAACAATAGAATAAGAAAAGGTGAAAGTCCTCCTACTTTAGAAGGCATCGGTAAAATTCTAGGTTTATTTATTTTTCGCTTGCCACCAGCATTTTTTACTGCCAAACGTGCACCTTGAAGAGCTGATTTAATAGTAGATTGTGCACTTTTTCCTATTTTCATTGATTTTTTAGCTGCTGTTATTATTTTTCTCAACGCTGATTTTTTGTTCTTTTTATTATTATTATTATTCTTCTTCTTTTTCCTTATATTTCTTTTTGATTTAATTCCCATTCCAAGTTTAGACTTAACCTTCTTAACCTTGCTTTATTAGCAAGTACTCTATCAGCTGCGTTTCTCGCTTCTACACTTTCCCTATTTTTTGAATAAGAAATATCGTGCTCTTTACAAGCAGCGTCAAGAGGGTTGATTCCTGGGTCACCTCATGCTAATCTTTTCGCTAATTTTGTTCCAGGTCCACAGTATTGATAGCCAGGTATATGAAGTTCGAAAGGTAATTTATTTATAATTTTGTTCAAAATACCTCTACCACGTCTTACTCTTTTCGATGTTTTTTTTAAAACTAGTTTGTTTTTTATTTACACCCATATTTTATAATCTTTACGGGAAATGTTTATGTTTACTCAAAATCATTATATCAACCAAAATACAAATTTTTAGAAAACATTTTGCAACCAGTAGAGAATGTAGGTTACTTTCCATTTAATGAAAATTCTGACGTTGTAGCACCAAGTAATGCACTACCTAACTCAGTATTTATATTTGATGATGTAGCATGTGAGAAACCAGATAATATTAAAGCTTTTTTTTCTATGGGAAGACATAAAGATGTAGATTGCTTTTATTTATGCCAGACTTATGCGCGCATTCCAAAACATTTAATACGTGATAATGTGAATTTATTAGTTTTATTTAGACAAGATGAAATGAATCTTAGACACGTTTATGATGAGCATGTTAATACTGACATGACTTTTACAAAATTCAAAGAACTTTGTAGTTCTTGTTGGAAAAATAAGCATGATTTTATTGTAATTGATAAAGATCGTGAAATTAATCAGGGTAGATATAGAAAATGTTTTGATTGTTTTATAAAATTTGAAGAATAGTAGAGTAAAATGGCAGTATAAATTTAAACAGAGAACCAACAACATGTCTTTTTCTGCAAAAGAAAATTTGCAACAACAAAAAAACATTCTTTGTGAAATTGCTAAAGCAAGCGAAGCAATAAGACGAAAACGTACATTGTTAAAATTAGGCAGGGAACAAATTGAGCAGTCTTAAAATGAGACCTTTAAGCCACTTGTAACACCTATTCAAAAAAAAGTTTATGACATTGAAATTGTGAAAAACATTCGCCCAACAAAAACAGAATTAAAAAATGAATATGACGAAGATTTAAAAGACGAAGATTTTCATGTTAGCGATTTTTTAAGTAATGAAAATGGTAAAATTTCATTTAAAACAGCAGCTTTAGATGAAGATATTAATAATACAAAGAATTTGAAAAATTTTAGTTCTCCAAAAAATTTAAAGGAAAATATTATAAATGTATATTTAAAATTATTAGAAGATAAAAAAAGGACTTAGATAATGTATATGGTGTTAGAAAATTAACTAAAGGAAATTTAATGATTGGTGATTCACCGATGAATTTTGAAGAAAATGACATTTTAATTAACAATTTAAGTTATCCTGCTACTAAGGGTTTACTTGAACTTTTATTCAAAAAAACACTAGAAGAAAATTATATAAGTTTAAGTGATCGTGAAAATTATTTGAATATTATTTTCTCAACAAATGCTCATAAAAAATATTACAAAGCAGATGGCGCTGTTCGTGATAGAAAAAATTTAAAATTTCAAAACTACATTGCAACACATACTGGTAAAGGGTTAAATGAAGAGTATATGATTGATCGAAAAGATAAAAATATTGATTATGTTTATTGGGATGACCCTAATGAATTAGTAGAACGTTTAAGATTACTTTTGGCTTCTCAAGCAGCTGGTAACCCCAGTCATAATAACGAAAGAATATCAATTATTGAAGAATTGAGAGAAGCCAAAATTGTTTATTAATTCATAGCTTGTTGGAATTTTCACATTTGCAAAATGAGTATCGATATATTCGGTCGTAAATTTAAGAGCACCGAGTCTTCAAGTCGTGGTCCTCCAGGACTTGGTTTTAAACTCACATCTGAAGGAGATTACAACATGGAAAATAAAAAATTATGTAACGTAGCTGATGCTCAAAATGAGAGTGACGCCGTTAACTTAAATATGGTAAAAAAACTTTTAGAAACTAAATCTAATGCCATATATGACGTAATAGGTTCTGTGAGAAACGATATTAATATGAACATTGTAAAAGTATCGGAAATGGAAGACTCTATAAAAAAGTATTTTGATAATTTAAAAATAAGTATTGAAAGAAATATAGAGATGCTGTCTATTAACAAACATATTATTACTCAATTGGATGGCAGACTGCGTGCACTTGAAAATAATTAAAATCATGGAAGCTCAAAAAATCCAATTGGTAAACGAGCTACACAAGCCAGCTAGAAGAAATTATAAACGTAGAAATGTTGATATTCGAGGTATAGATGAGACTTGGCAAGCTGATTTGGTTGAAATGCAACCATACTCAAAAATAAATAAAGGCTATAAATATATGCTAACAATCATAGACGTATTCTCCAAGTTTGCTTGGGCTGTTCCTGTGAAGTCCAAAAACGGTGATGAAGTTACAGCAGCAATGGATTCTGTTTTAAAGAAGAAACGCGTTCCGAAAAATTTACAAGTAGATAAAGGAAAAGAATTTTACAATTTTCATTTCAAAAATCTTATGAATCATTATAAAATTAATTTATATTCAACTCATAGTAATTTGAAAGCGTCAATTTGCGAACGATTTAATCGTACTTTAAAAAATAAAATGTGGAAGCAATTTAGTTTACGTGGTAGTTATAAGTGGATAGATATTTTAAACGATTTAATATTTTCTTATAATAATACTAAACATCAAACTATTAAAATTAAACCATCAGATGTAACAGCTCAAAATGAAAAAAAAATTGTTAATTTATATTTATAAGAAAAAAATATTTTCAATAAGAAACAACAGTCTTAAATTTAAAGTAAGAGACAAAGTGCGTATAAGTAAATTTAAGCATATTTTTGAAAAAGGCTATACTCCAAACTGGACGACAGAAATTTTTACTATAAGTCAGATAAAAAATACGGAATCAATAACTTACCTTCTTAAAGATTACCAGGAAAATCCAATTGTTGGTACATTTTATGAGGAAGAACTTTCAAATGCTAAATATTCAGATATTTATTTAGTGGAAAAAGTACTTAAAAGACAAGGTAAAAAATTATTTGTAAAATGGCTAGGCTTTGATAATAGTCATAATAGCTGGATAAATGATTCAGATTTGTAATGTATTTTTGAAAATTTTCTGAAATAAAAAATATGATGGTTTGAAAAATGAAAACAAATTGTCTATTATTTACACATTTTTTTTAATGATTTTTCAGAAGTTCATTATAAAACATAATTACATACTCTTTTTTCTTAATCTCTACTTATGACAAAATTCTAAAATTTTCCATTCTACTTTGTCAAGTGAAATTCTTGAAAGAAGATCTACATCTATATCTTCATATTCAAAACAAAAAATTACTGACCAATCGAAAATGTCTTGAAAAAATTCAAGGAAATCGTTAGAAAATCTGTAACCTTTGTATTTTAATGAATCAATGGTATCATCGGCTATAATTGATTTTAATATTTTTAAATCAGACTTTAAATAAGGTAATGCTAATGCCTTAGATAAGTTATAAGAATCTATTAATGCTAACATTAATTTTGTATAATCTTTTCCTTTCCAAAGATCTAGCTTTAAATCAATTAATTTTTCCCGAATTATATACAATAATTCCTTTTTTTTGTTGCAACGTCGTCTTATACTATTATTTTATTATCAATCCAATTAATTTCACGAATCACTTCACAAATATTTTTTGCTAAATGTCTCAAATTAAAAGTAATAATATCAACAAAGAAGATATTAAATTCAAAACGTGATGCAAAAATACAATTCTTTTTTTTTTAGTTTTATCATTAACTTTTTATAATTGTTTTTAATAAAAACTTCAATTTCTTTTTCACTTAAAAGATTTGCAGGATACAAAATTTGTGCAACAGATTTAACAATTAAACAGTACACTTTTTCCAAATGTAAAAAAAAATAATTGTTCAAACCGGTGATCCACACATAAACTTAGATTATCCAAAATTTTTAAAGATCCTTCCTTTAAAATGAATGGGCAGTTAAAGGTTTTATCGCTTCTATCCTCCAGTGCTACTTTGGTAAAAATATTTGAAATTGTCTTTTAATTTCAATAACAACTCGAGGTCCAAATCTAGTATTTACAATTTTCACATCCAACACGTTAAAAAGTTGATTCTTCTCTAAATCACTCAATCTCTTTGTAGGAAGAAAGCTCATTCCTCGGCCAGCACTGTTTAATTTAGCAAAACTCATTTTTTTCAGAAATAGTTAATTTTCTAAAATCTCTTATTAGTTCACGATAATCTTGTAAGTTTTTAATACAACTCTTTACTTCGTTAATCTCCTTTAAAAGATTATTAATTCGACACTGAAAATCTGCTCGACTTGTATTATGAGACATCAGGATCGTTACATAAAAATTTAAGACTGGCTAAAACACCCACAAAAAGGCTGCTTTTATACCAAAAGATTACTCATAACTAAATTCCAATAGTATGAAATAATATCTATTAAAAAGAAAAAAAGAAATAGGTAGACTAAACAAATTACGTGGCATCCTTAATTCATCAAGGGCTATTTTTAACAATTCTAAGAATTATTAATAAAAGACAAAAGAACAGATAACGGTTTAATAATTTCACAGAATTTGAATTGTGTCATCAGAAAAGAATGCACCCTTAACAAAGACAAGAGATTCCGCGAAAGAAGAAAATACTCAGAATTTAAATTGCATCATCGTCAAAGAATGCACCCTATAAAACAAAAAACAGGAAATGAGTCATCGATAAAAAAATTTCAAAAATCTGAGTCACCAACCCCATTTTGCAATGCCGGTAATGTCGATAAAAGATCCCTACTATCCAGAACTCTCATAGCCTATCTACTCAATTATTCAAAAATATTCTCGAAACCTCATCTCTGATTCCACAGGAAGCTTCTGCACCTATTATAACCTATTATAATTCTCATCCGCGCTTCGCGCGGGGGGCTCGCAAGTTTCAGCGCGCCTCGGGGCGCGCGAACATCAATCGTCGCCCTTCGCGTTCCGTGTGTTGTTGCGCGCTTCGCTCGCGATGTGTTCTTCGACTGTTGTTCCTTATTTGAGTTCTCCTTCCTGTTTCAGAATATATGTTTCATAAAACATTTTTTTTCTTAAAGTTACTACGACTTTAAGGATTACATTCTCATTACATGTTTTGCTGATGATTGCGAGATTGAGTAGACTTTAATGTAGGGGAATAGGTTCGGTTGTGGGTATGGTTTCGTTCTTGACTCATGATTTGTGTCCTTGTAGATATTAAGCAAACATATGTATATGAATTTTAAGCTAGGGACCTTAGCTAACTACTCGTGAAGAAAATAATTTGATTCTGTTGACTAGAAAATTTTTATTAAAAATGCAATGAATTGGTCATTTTTCTAACAAAGAGAATTTTGGTTCGGTTGTGGGCACTCTTGAAAAATCTATTAAAAATGCAAAAAACAATTTGAAAATTATGTGCCAAAGTGGTAACGAAAATTTTATTTTCATCAATTCTTACTTCTTTTTCTACTTTTACTTCTACTTCTTTTTCTATGAGCATTGTTTATAACATTTTGAATCATTGTAAAATAATTTTGAACAAGGTTTTTTTTCATTATATATTTTTTATGCAAAAAGAAGTAAGCATTGATGAAAATAAAATTTTCGTTACCACTTTGGCACATAATTTTCAAATTGTTTATAATATTGTTAATTAACATTATATAACAATACTTTTTGTTGAAGCAACATTATTTTATCCAAATGAAGCATAAAAGTTAAAAAAAAATTTAGCATTTTTTAAAATTATTTTTCCATATTGAATATTTTGGTGGCCATTTTTGAGGCGCCATTTTGAAATTTGAAAAAAATTTACGGTATTATGTCTATTTGATAGTCCCAATATTTTGGACGCGATATTTTCATATCCCAAATTTTTTCCTAACCGATTTCTATTAAGTAATCTGATTTTAAAGACAAAAAACACTTAAAAAACGGAAGTTTTTTGTTTAAACATTTATAACTTTTTACTATAAATTTGAAATTTCTTTTCAGATTCTCAAAGAGGACACCCAAACCATTAAAAAACATATCTCCCTATTTTTTTGAAAATCGTAGCTCGTAGTACAGAAAGCTCGAACTTGTGCTAAGAAATACGGACATTTGGAACTAAATGGGTTATAACAATAAATTTAAAAAAAGTTTTTAAAATCTTTGTTTCATTCTTAAACATGTTAAACATGTTTTGCTAAAAGATATGAAATTTTAAAAAATTAATAAAATCTTTTTCAACCCAGTTGAGGTTGCCTGGCCCAAAAACATAAAAAAATAAACAAATATCACAACAGTTGATAATATATTTGTACATTTATAAATTGATTAAATTAATAAACAAGAAGTACACTGTCAACATTGTCTCAATATTGTGAATATTTCTTCCAGCTTGTTACAATATTTAAGTATTCAGATAATGTTGCTACAAGTTTCAGTGATAACTGAATTAAAATCAAACGAAGTAAATTATTCAATTACTTTGACCTAATAAAGATATAAGTTAATTAAAAATTGTTTAACTTGATTAAAAAAGTATGAAAATGGTTCATTTTCTAAAAATGGTTAAAAATAATAAAAATGGTTTATTTATAAAATGAAGAAGCGACATAAATAAGAAATGTTGTATGTATTTGTGTGTATATCAAGATGTCTACAAACTGGAAAATAGCAGGGAATTTAATTTGACCTGTTATAAGCGAGGAATATAATGACAAACATGGAATTTTCTTACTAAATAGAAAAGTTTTTATTATATAAATTAGTTTTTAAAAAATTGCTTTCTACTTTAATTTTTATTAATGTAATATTTATGTAAACAGCCCCAAGTTGAAGTTTAACCTCTACTTTTAACTTACAATAGATATTTCATTTAGGTTTAGCAGTCGTATTGTAAGGTTTATCTACTAATTATCTACTAATATTTAGTTATTTTCTAATAATTGTTAAGGCAAAAAGTCACTTACCATTTCATTCATAATTAGTTATTTTTAACTAATTCAGATTTAGAGTGTTATGTTTTATAGCATCTATATATACACTACTAATAATTGTTAAATCAAAATGTTAATTTAAAATAATATTAGTGAAATTTAAGTGCTGTATTTACAAACAAATTTTTTTTGAATATTATATCTTTATTAAGAATATGTACTCATATTAATATAATAATAGTAGTATAGCTAGGCCGGTTCTGGGACAGGTTCTGATCTCGGCTAAGTACCTACGGTCGGTAATATAGATTCCTACTTTATAAGTGGTTGTAGGGGTGTTCTACATTATCGACTGAGTTTTAGTACCGGCTTCCACCGCTAGATGGCGCCATCGCGGAATTCAAACCCTCTTTGCGGGATATTTAAATTTTATTTTCGAAATTTAAAGTCTATTGGAAAGGGTGTGAACAAATTATTATTAATATTTATTTGCAAACTACTTATTTAATTAAGGTAAGTTCAATTAATTTTTTGTTTACTAATATTATTATTAATGTTTTGTTTACTAATATTATTATTAATTTTTTGTTTACTAATATTATTATTAATTTTTTGTTTACTAATATTATTATTAATTTTTTGTTTACTAATATTATTATTAGGTAATTATTTTTTAATTTTAATAGCTTATTATTAAACGTAAGTATTTATTACTTAAAACTATTTAAAAAATATTAATTGTAAACATTTGTTTATTATTAATATTTATTTGCAAACTACTTATTTAATTAAGGTAAGTTTATTTAATTTTTTGTTTACTAATATTATTAATAATTATTTATTAATTTTAATAGTTTATCATTAAAGATAAGTATTTATTTCCTAAAACTATAAAAGTATTATGTCAATTTAAATTTAAATTCGCGCCAAGAACAATTGGACAAAATTGGTTTGTAATTTCCACACTTTTCTGCTTGTTTAATGTGTGACGTGAATTTTTAAATTTGATTTCTTATAATACTTTAAATTTATTATTAAATATATTTATTAAGTAATTTTATACCTAATATTGTAACAAGAAAACACTTAAATTTTTAATTATAAAAAAAACATAGTTGCTCATTAAAAAAATTGGAACAATTGTGAATACTGTGAAAGCATGTGAATTAATTATGATTATGACACACCTGAAATGCTTAGCCGACATATTTTTTATTTAACCAAACCTTTACCATAGAAATTTAGTGACATTATCATCATGATAATCTATTTTTTTCTACTTTATTATTATAATTATTAAATTATTATTATTAATTATATATATATATATATATATATATATTTTGTATGTATTAATATATTTTTTGTTTTGTACAGAATTCCAAAAAATACAAATTTATTGTTTCTGTCGAGAAGAGCAGTGCCAATATCGAGCTCAGCAAACAGAAATTGTAAGTTAAATTTATTCTCAAATTCTGAATAAATTTGCAACTTCATACCAATGTTTATTAGAGTGTATGCTTCGTTAAAAATCATCAGTGACAAAATGAATTTCTCAAATTGTTCACTTTTTGTAAAAAAATATCAGTGACAAAGTGAAATTTCTTAAGTTGTTTATTTCGTAAATTGTTTATTTTCTTGAAAATAATAGTGATAAAGTTAAACGATACTTTGAGTTTAATGATAATAATAATAATAATAATAAGCTAAATTAAGAATAATATTTAACTTTTAAAGTAATATATTTAAAATAATGTTTTTTTTCTTTTAGAATCAAATTGAAAGGGCGATTGAGGCGATGAGGTCCATGCATTATGACCCTGCATGCCCGAAGATGTTTGTAAGGAGAGGACGTCGATGGGATGTGCCACCTGCAGAACCCAATCAGGTTCAGCAAATGGTTGTGATGGATATTGGTATTCGTCGTAGAACTAATCCAAAAATGACATCATCACGTCATTCATCTGTAATTTGTTCACAGTCTCCTGCACAACTAGTTCCAGATGTTGAGGAGTCTGAAAAATATCCAGCACAACCAAAACGTCGAGTAGCACATCTTCCAAAGCCGCAACCACGATCCACTTCAGCTCCCATACCACCACCACGATCAACTTCACCTCCAATGCCTCCACCACGTTCCACTTTTGTTCCCATACCACCACCGCGATCCACATCAGCTCCAAAGCCACCACGATCCACTTCAGCTTCCATACCACCACCACCACGACCTACTTTAGTTCTAAAGCCACCACGGTCCACCTCAGCTCCCATACCACCACCACTATCGACTTCAGCTCCCATACCACCACCGCGATCCACATCAGCTCCAAAGCCACCACCACGATCCACTTCAATACTCATTCCTCCTTCAGAACTAAAAGGAACTGAACGCCAGCGTTTACGTAAGGCCTTCAAAATGATGAAATAAATTTAATTTATTTTCTCTATTCTCTTTAAGTATTAGTTGAACATTATATTCAAATCTTTTTTATACTTTTGCTTTTTAGTTTGAAATTTTAATGAAACGCTTCACAATTTTTTATGTTTATATTTTCCACATATACATTTTGTTGGAATTGGCATTGCACATGTTTTTCTTTTATTTTATAAGTTTCGTTTGGATTGTCATTCCACATGTTTTTTATACATTTTGTTAGAATTGTCATTGCACATGTTTTTTTTATTTTATAAGTTTCGTTTGGATTGTCATTGCACATGTTTTTTTCTTTTATTTTGTAAATTTCGTTTGGTTTGTCATTGCACATGTATTTATTTTATAAGTTTCATTTAGATTGTCATTCTGCATGTTTTTTTTTATTTTATAACTTTCATCTTAATTGTCATTTTACATATTCTTTTTTATTTCATTTTTTTAAATATATGTTCATATGCATCTTTGAATGATATTTTACATTCTTCTTTTCTTTAAAAATTACATATGTAAAAAGTTTTTAATTTTATATTTGTACATATGTACATTTTGATTATGTCATGTAATATGTATTTAATTACCTTTTACAATGGACTTTTGGTTCATTTTCACATGCTTTGAAATTTAATTTAGTTGCATAAGTTTCCTTTGTTGTTTATTTAACTTAAATAAATAAATATAAAAAATAAATATTACTCAATAGTAATTTTGTTTTATACTTTAATTTTATAACAATTTTGTTTTATAGTCTAAACCGATTCTTGCATTGGTTAAATAATAATATGGGTAATTAATTGTTATAATCTAACTTTGTCTTAACGTCAAATTAACAATAATATAGCTCTAATTTAATTTAACAGTAATTTAAAATTTACTTAAAATCAATTTAACTTTGATGTAATATTACTTTAATTGTTTACATTGCAAGATATTGCTATAACTATTTTTTTCTTAATAATACTAATTATTTCTAACTTACTAAAAATGAGGGTATTAAATACACTATTAATAACATTTCATACATTTATTATAATCAATACACAATATTTACACTTGCTTTACATTCCATATACAATATTTACACTAGTCTTATCTTAAATTCAATATGGTTGTATGGACCACCAATATACTTCAGCCGTAATTGTCCAGAATTAATAGCTTCCTGCATCTGATCCAAGCATATCGAGTCATCAGTGAACATTGGTACAAATCTTGAAGGTAGGAATGTATTGAATTTTTTATCCACCTCAACGACGACCATGACTCCATACCTGGTGTTGACGACCTGGATCTTCGTTATAGGATACTTATGTCCAGGAGTCAGCTCGGAAAGCGGCTTCGTAGGTAGCAAAGCGTCCATGCGACCAATAGAATTAATTTTGGTTAGATCCATCTTTCCTTAGAGATAGTACTTTGTGAAGTGAAAAAATAGAATGAGCTTTACAGCTGAAGGTGCCTCTATTTATACCTAAATATCACGCAATACCCCTACCACTGCTTTACGCATGCGCATTACACCTATCACACTTTTAAGCATGCGCATTATCCCCCACTCTTATTTTTTAAGCCACGCCCACTTAGTGACGTTATAAGACTAGCTCAGACTAGTTCTAACCTGTTTTACGCATGTGCAATAAAGATTATAGGATGGGGAAGGGTTAATTAAAGTAAACATTAATAGACATTTAATACATTTATTCATTAAATAGAAAATTTTCACAATCATTATAAAAATCTTTAAATTTACAATCAGAGTCAACTTCATCATTATTTTCTATATTATTTCGTAGTACATTCGATATTTGTATCAACTAATTTCGTAGATTACATACATTTTTAACAGCACAATTGCTAAAACTACGTGTGTTATTTTGTACATGTAGATGAATTATCTGCACTTAAACTTTTTAGCGACGGACACTTAAAATCATCTAAATTAAATACATTTAACGTAAATGTTTCTAGCCATTTTTTCTAAACCTTTTACGTATACAGTAGGTGTACCTATTAATACTTCTTTTATTATTGGATGTAATTCTTCATATGATACGTCACCAGCAGCGCAATCGATACCATGATAATTATTTGTATGCCATCGATTCTCACATTTGTATCTTGCAGGTAATCGACTCCAGGCATATGGTGGCTCGAAGAGGTAGACCAATAAAGATGGATGAGCATCTTGTTGAAGTAGTAGAATCGCTAATTCTTTGATGACAAACTCGTTGTAAGGTCTTTTAAAGCACTGGATATCTACGACGTACGCCATGGTGTCTGAAATAGAATAATGGCTCAAGCCATAGAGAGACACTCTCTTTATAGCCTGCCCCACCACTGATGTCGTCTATAATTGGTCATTATTTCCACCAATCACGTTACTTTTTTAACAACGCCGCTGATCCCATGATCTAAAACTCATTGTTATAAGTGAGTCTTTTTCAATAAATTTCAACAATACAATTTTTTGTCGATCAATTACCATTAAATATGGAATCAACCATTCAACTTTATTAATTATAATTGTAAATTCTTCACGCTCAGCTGCTCCAATATTTACTACAGCATTTATATCAGTACGAGATCTTGTTAATATAAGTTCATATTTTGCATTCACAACAATCTTTCGATAGTCTTCAGAACAACCAATAATCATACTTAGAGGTATATTTACATCAAAATATCCAGTATCATTTGTAACTCTACTATCATTATCATAAGGTAGATAACCAGCATTTTCAGAGTAAATCATTTGATTAGGAGTTTCAGAAATTAAATTTTTCATTGTAGTTGTAATGCCAACATTTTTAAAGCGATCAATTTCCACACCATTTAATTTATAACGAATTTAATTAAACATGTAGGAAATACCATTGCTAATTAACTTTGTATTAGTTACAAGCGCGTTGTTAGGTCAGACTAATCTTCCAGTGACGTGTAGAGTACTTTTAGAAAGAAGAATGTACAGGTCTTGATGTTGAACTGCAATTCGAATCTCATCACTTTTATTAAATGCTGATGACACGTATGGTTGATGTGCATGAATCTCATAGTGTGCCACAGAATTATCAAATTTAACTGGACTTAGAATGTTTAAAATTTCTTCCATTTTTACTACAACAAATAAAAAGTATGTGAATAATTAATTTTTTCCTTTGTTTTCCTGAAAAATTCTTAGACCGAGTTGCTTCAGAAATAGTATGTTCTGAGATGTTAGTCTCTTGCGAACAGATTGAGGAATCAGCTTTTTGAGCTATGTCTTCTGACATGGCAACTCTTTTATATAGCTTCCACCAGTTTTTCTATGAAATACAATTCCCATTACGTTGATTTAATGTAATGGGAATGGCTTGTTATTTCACTACGTAAAGTATTAATATTAGGTTTGATTCTTACAATTTCAGACCCATTTTCAATAGAGTTTTGAATGTATTTTTCCAATATCTTCAATTTCATAACTTCCAGGAGGTATAGCATAAGCTGCAGCTCTTTCACTATATCCTGCGTCTGGAGCCCAAACACGTTGCCAAGCTTTATCAGCTAGTACTCTATCAGCGGCGTTTCTTGATTTAACGTTTTCTCGATTCCTTGAATAAGCAATATCGTGCTCTTTACAAGCGGCGTCTAATAGATTGACACCTGGATCAACTCGTGCTAGACGTTTTGCTAACTTTGTGCCTGCTCCACAATATTGGTAACCTGGCAAATGTAGCTTAAATGGTACCTTGCTTAAAAGTTTGTTAAAGAAATCTTTTCCTCGAGAGCGATGATGTATAATCATACCTTACTCTGTGAAAGTTAAAATTAGAATGACTTGTGAGCTATATAAGCGCTGTATTTATACCTTAAGCGGCAGTCTAAATCAGAATGCGGTTCAAGGAACAACTTCACAAACTGCCAGTCGTCAATCTAGACTCAATTGTTTAACAACAAGAAAAGAAAGTGAAGCGTCATGGTAGTTTGTTTTCCGGTAGTATTAGAGCTATTTTTTGTGGACCATCAAATTGTGGAAAGACTAATGTACTGCTTTCTCTAATTTTACATCCAAATGGTCTTAGATTTGATAATATTTACTTATACTTAAAGTCTTTGCATCAATCCAAGTATAAATTCTTGGAACAAGTTATAAGTAATGTTAATGGAGTAGAGTATTTACCGTTCAGTGAGCATGAAGAAGTCATTATTCCAAAAAATGCAAAACGGAATTCAATATTTATATTTAATGACATTGTATGTGAGAAGCAAGATAATGTAAGAGCATTCTTTTGTATGGGTAGACATGTTGATGTTGATTCTTTTTATCTTTGTCAAACATATGCCCGCATTCCTAAACATTTAGTACGTGATAATGTTAATTTATTAGTCCTGTTTCGTCAAGATGAGAAAAATTGAAGGCATGTTTATGATGACCATGTTAATACTGACATGACATTTTATCAATTTCGAGAACTATGTTCCACATGTTGGAATTCAGACAAGTATGGCTTTATAGTAATTGATAAGGATTCTGATTTAAATGATGGAAGACATAGAAAAGGATTTGATAGCTTTGTAACACTTTAATATTATATCATCCTTAAAATATTGTTAGTTCATTATGAAACCTCTTAGTAATAACATGTTTCATAAAGAAAAAGAATATCTTTATCAAATTGCTAAAGCTAATGAGGCGATTAGGTGAAAACATCGAATGTTAAAATTAGGAAAAGAAGATGCTGAAAATGTGTTGACTGAAACTTTTAAACCGAAAGTTCAACCTTTACAAAAAATTATTAACTTGACAGACACTGAGCATGTCAAGATTGAAAAGAAAAAGCAGAATGTAGATGATAGTATGAATTATGAAACTGAAAAATCTCTAAATGATGATAAAATAAGCAATAAATTTCTACACTTATTAAATCATAATAGAAAGCAATGTTTAGATTCAACATACGGCGTACGTAAGCTAAGTGATGGGTCACTCATGACTGGCGATTCACTAATAACTCTTGAAGATCAGTATGTAAAAATTGGTGATAAACGATATATTCAAACGCTTGGATTACTTGAACTTTTATTTCAAAGTAAACCTACCAGATCGCTTATTAGTGAAGATGATGAAAGGAACTATAAAGAGATTCTTATTGCTACTAATGCACATAAAAAGAAGTACAGTTCCTCTGAATCTATACGTGTGGATAAGAGTTACAAATATTCGAATTTTATATCTCAATTCTTCCCTCGAACACCTAACAAACAACCATCTGTAAGTGGAAGTTCATTCCCAAAATTTATGATTGCAAACAGAAATTTTCAACGAGAATATATCTATTGGGATGATCCAAATGAGTTGGTTGACCGTCTTAGACTTTTCATATCTTCTCAAGCTGCTGGAAATTCTAGTCACAATAATGAAATCATGTCTATTATTGAGGAACTACGTGAAGCTAAAATTATATATTAAGATGTGTTTTAGCAAATATCATTCATTTCAACAATGAGCATTGACGTGTTCGGACATCCTCTTAATCAAAGAGAAACAGCAAGACGAGGGCCTCTTGGAGTTGGTTTTAAACTTAATTCTCAAGGTAACTTTGACGTTGAAGGATGAAAACTCTGTAATCTTGCTAACGCTGAAGAAGAAAACGACGCTGTCAATTTGAAACTTGTACGACATATGATAAAACACGAAGTGCGTTTATTGTATGAAGCTAATGCCTCACTCATATCAGAGGTGGACAATAACAACTATTTCTAAAAGTTCTTGAAGACTATTACAGAAAAAATAAAAAATTTTGAAAAATATATAAATCAAGATTTATCTTATCGTACAGCTGAAATTATTAGTGAATTAGTTACTCGCTTAACGGCTCTCGAGAATGGACAACAAAAAATTAACAGTAGTGAATGAACTTCATACTCAGGCTAGAAAAAATTATCCCCTTCAGCGAGTTGAAATGCGTGATATTGATGAGACATGGCAAGCAGATTTAGTAGAAATGATACCTTACTCAAAAATAAATAAAGGTTTCAAGTATTTATTAACAGTCATAGACATATTTTCTAAATATGCTTGGGCTTCTCCAGTAAAGAGTAAAAATGGAAAAGATGTTTCTCATGCAATGCAATCAATATTTGCTAATAAGCGCATTCCAAAAAATTGCATAGTGACAAAGGAAAAGAATTCTACAACTCACAATTTGAAGCATTAATAAATAAGCATAATACAAATTTTTATTCAACATACAGTAATATGAAGGCTTATATTGTTGAACGGTTTAATCGAACACTTAAAAGAAAAATGTGGATGCAATTTAGTTTACGAAGTAATTACAAGTGGTATGATATATTGCCTACTCTTATTTCCAACTACAATAATACAAAGCATAGAACAATTGGAATGAAGCCTAAAGATGTTACTTCAGAAGACGTTGAAGTTTTAAAACAACGATTCTTGAAGCTGAGAAAAATACCTTTGAGACGACCAAAATATAAAATTGGTGACAAAGTTCGAGTAAGCAAATATAAAAACGTTTTCGAGAAAGGATACACACCCAATTGGACAACAGAAATATTCACCGTGGATCAACTTGTATCAACTCAACCAGTGACTTACAAGCTCAAGGATTATCAAGGACAACCCATCAGTAGATTCTCACAATACTTGGGAAGACAAAACAAGTATATAATCTATTATTCGCAAATCACCCCTATTAATTTAACGCAAATGTCAATCAACCAGCAAACAAACCAAAGATTAATGTTAGCGTAGAACCTCTTTATAAATCAAAACTACTTCCAACAGCAAACATTTAAAATGCCAGTGCCAACTGATTTAATAATGAATCAATAATGAATCAACTATGAATCAATAATGAATTAATAATGAATCAACTATGAATCAATAATGAATCAATAATGAATCAATAATGAATCAACTATGAATCAATAATGAATCAACAATGAATCAATAATGAATCAACAATGAATCAACTATGAATCAATAATGAATTAACAATGAATCAACAATGAATCAACTATGAATCAATAATGAATCAATAATGAATCAATAATGAATCAACAATGAATCAATAATGAATCAACTATGAATCAACAATGAATCAACAATGAATCAATAATGAATCAATAATGAATCAATACTGAATCAATTATGAATCAATATTAAATCAGTTGGCACTGGCTTTGTAAATGTTCGCTGTTGGAAGTAGTATTGAATTATAAAGAGATTCTACGTTAACATTAATCTTTGATTGCTTTCCTGATTGATTGGCATTTGCGTTAAATTACTAGGGGTGATTTGCACATTTATATTATCTTCATATAAGTTTTAATCATATGTTTACAGTACCGGCCAGAATTGTCAGTCCACTTACAAAATTCGTATTAAAAACATGCCTCTCGTTTTTTGATAATATTTCAGTTAAAAATAAGTCTAGAAAAATTTAAAAATAACCATTGGATAGCTTATAAAATTTCGCGTGAAATGAGCTAAAGTTCAAAACTATTCGTTAAATAGAAACTGAGTTAGAGTGTGAGAAATATCGTCTAATTTTCTGATTTTTGAAAATTCTGTTATCCAACTTCAAGTTCAGGATTGCTCTAAACGAGGTTGGAAAAAAAATTCAAATTCACATATAATAAAGCTTGAGATCTCCTCTTTAAAAGTAGACTAAGTAGCTTAAAAAATATTACGTGGTTTAAAAGATATTGGAGATTTTAAAAAGGTCTTCACGATTGATAAGCAAACCATCATTCAAGCAAAACAGTCGCATCGCGCCTCATAGCCAGGGCCGAATAGGACGCTTTATCAAAAACTATTATTATAATTTATAATTAATGATTAATGATTAATGATTAATGATTAATTATTAATTATTAATTATTAATTATTAATTATTAATTATTAATTATTAATTATTAATTATTAATTATTAATTATTAATTATTAATTATTAATTATTAATTATTAATTATTAATTATTAATTATTAATTATTAATTATTAATTATTAATTATTAATTATTAATTATTAATTATTAATTATTAATTATTAATTATTAATTAAATGAGATTCTTTAAATAAAACTGTAATTGGAACACATTTTATAGTTTTTTTTATTAGAAATTATAATTTTAAATTTAATTTAATTAACATTAAATAATTTTTCAAAATTATAAATTATCAATATTATAAATTAATAAATTTCTCTAAATGAAAAATAAATTAGTTAACTAGAATTTTAGTAAATTAAAAATTAAATATAATTAATAATTAATAATAATTCATAATTAATTATAATAATGGGGCCCGTTTTTGATAAAGCGTCCTATTCGGCCCTGGCTATGAGGCGCGATGTGACTGTTTTGCTTGAATGATGGTTTGCTTGTCAATCGTGCAGACCTTTTTAAAATCTCCAATATCTTTTAAACCACGTAATATTTTTTAAGCTACTTAGTATACTTTTAAAGAAGAGATCTCAAGCTTTATTATATGTGAATTTGAATTTTTTTCTAACCTCGTTTAGAGCAATCCTGAACTTGAAGTTGGATAACAGAATTTTCAAAAATCAGAAAATTAGACGATATTTCTCACACTCTAACTCAGTTTCTATTTAACGAATAGTTTTGAACTTTAGCTCATTTCACGCGAAATTTTATAAGCTTTCCAATGGTTATTTTTAAATTTTTCTAGACTTACTTTTAACTGAAATATTATCAAAAAACGAGAGGCATGTTTTTAATACGAATTTTGTAAGTGGACTGACAATTCTGGCCGGTACTGTATATAGGTATAAGGATTTTTTAATTAAAAAACACATTTAATTAATGTACAATTGTTTAATTTATTTACAAACCTTTTATTATAATATTTTACAAAATTAATTCGTCAATTGTGGGGATTGCTTAATGTCCCCACGGTAGAGTGTCGGTACTCCCTGGTAACAAATATCGTTTGTCGTCTTGCGGACTTAAGGCTACTTTTATTTGTTTTACAGTTTCGACATTCTGTAGCCGCGATCTGATGTTATATTGCGTTCGAGTTTGAATATCGAAATCTCGCAGACATTTTACATATTCATCAAACTGAATCGATTTTTTCACAACGCCGGATTTAATACCTTTCGCTTTTTTAATAAAGTCTTGACCTTCAACACGTACGCTGTACATCTTACTCCACAAGCCAACAAATTCGGTAACGATCTTGCCGTTACATTCATCTTTCATTAGACCCAGAATCTTTTTGTTGGCTTGCGGAATACCGTACGCGTTGTTTGCGGGATAGTATGACGTATCAAACATAACATATATCCGTAGTGAAAATCGTAGATTAGCGTTTTGGATGTAGTAGTACCTCGGTTTTACGCAGTTCAATGGCAACCAGATTTTCGTCGAATATCGCTCGACTATGGAAATTCGGATGACAGATTAGGGCTTTAGCTCCATAGCGGCCAAACCATTGGGTGACAAGCTTAATGTCGACATGTTTACGGACATTTTCCATTGTTTTGCCATATACCGCATTGTTCATGAGCTTGAACAAATTTTTCTCGAACTCATTTTTGGCAATGGTTTGCATCATCGTATTATAATCGATGTACGGTTTAAGCCATGTTGATTACTTAAACTGCAAAACTCGGTGAATTTTAACAAGTTTAATACCATTAGCAACAACTTGTTTCAACGTTCGGTAGTGGATAACATATTTTTCATTTGGTTGGAGAGTTGTTAATAATTTCTCCTGTTTCGAGAGGGGGGGTTTCGCATTTCCTGCACAAAATGGCATGTCTTTGTTAGTATCGTGGAGATTTCCAGGATACTCCAAGTCAACTTCGAGTATGTACCCAACAGGTGAATCATCGGATACATTAAAATTGAAGGAGTCATCAACCCATTTGAAGCCGCCATAAGGGAGCGATTGAGCCATTGCCCAGCCATATAGATTGTATCTTTGCTACCATCGAAAGTTTCCATATATAGATTATTCGCTTTAGTATATCGGTTGCAACATTGACTGATACCACCTCTAATACCAGACTCAACAAACATAATCATATCGATATCGGTTATTAGTTACAATCCTATGCTTGTATATTTGAGCATAGGCTCCCAAGTTAAACCGGGGGTCGTATAATAGTAAGCAGGATCTAACCCGTACGCTTTAACACATTGTTCTCGGAAATTTTCAAAGACATCCGCAAGTAACAATACATCTGTTTTCATATACAAATGTACATAGTCGTATAAATTTTTACAGTCAAACTCAGTCCATACATTTTTCGCATGCGCATACTCGTCATCCGAAATGCCTGCATCATAAAGCGTACTATAAAATTTTTTGATCGGGGGTAATTCGGTCTCATCAAGCTTACTTCTTAAGTCAAAGTGCTCATATGGGAATACACCTTTACGCGTTAATAATTTAATTTTATCCGGATCTGTCACCGTACTGGCAAAAACAGAGTTGACGATTTTGGACTCGTCTAGGTATGACGCGAGTTTTTCTAGGGATGCTGCCATGAATCGCAATGAGTCGAAGAATCGAAATTTAACCTCACTCCCCTTAACATGTTTAGTAAAAGAGATATACTTCTCTTCGTTAATGGGGAGGAGGTACATATTTACATAATGATTCATCGTAGCTGCATTTTATATAATAGCCAATGCTCAATAACTTATGGCGCTAGAATACTTCAGTCTTACTTAAATTGTCTAAATATTCATCGACAGGAAGAAGTAGACTTTCACAGTCGGCGTAAATTACATACGGTACTCTCTCTTTATTCTTATAATTTTTAAATGTGATTAAACTCTTATCAGGCGTTGGTAATTCAATTTTACATTCATTTACTTTTTTACAATTTTCAATGTATGCGTTCAATTTTTTAATACATGAAAAATAGTGTAGGCAACGGTCACAAATATGTTTTCGATGTGCCTTTTTAGACAATTAATATTGGAAATTCAATTCCGTCAAAGTTCAATTCATCTTTAAATTCTTTAAAACTAGACACACTAAACGTGTGTCGATCCTAAACGTATCGAAAACATTTGGGTGTAAAGCTGACAGAACCGCCCACTTGATTGAAGGTTCCAATTTGAACCTTTGGCGTAGAACTCTTAAACACTATGCAGAATTGGTTGCTTAATGTTCTGCTCGAACCAATCATCTAAAAGGGTTGTAAGGAAGATGCTACTGGCCTTGGTACCAAAAGGAATCGGCTTCACAACTTCTTCATCGTTCTCCACCCTTTTGAAGTTTGCGATGAGGACGCCGTACACGACAATGGGCCCATTCTTATTTAAGGCACCTCTAATGTGGTCCTGAAATAGTGTGGACCCATCGTCTAAAAACGCGCTTATATCAATGTGTACTAAATTTAAAATGGTATTGGTATACAATCTACACGCGAAAGCACCCTCACATTCTGCCCAGCGAACACGTTTATTAATATCTGGATCACCTATTCCAGCGCCATCTACTATGTGAGATTCAAACAATGCGCGAAGTCTAATGATTGATTGTAGAATGCTCACACATCTTTTCTTTTGATGTGTGAAGTACATCGACTTGAGAATACTTGACAACAAGTTTTCATGTTGTGGGCATTCTACAATCCATCGTTCAATGAATGAACGTCTTAAATTGACGTCGTCTAATAGAGGAATTAATTCAAGAGCCTCTTTGATGAGAGTAACAGTGACGTCACTCTCGTCGAGAATAGTACCATAATACAGATACTTACATGGTCCATCGGTGGTCGTCGCCTTCCGCTTCATCTCTGCACCTAAAATTAAACACTTACAAGCTAACAAAATAATAAAGAATAGCCTTAAAAATTAAAAAAAGGACACACTTACAAACTAACAAAAGAACACACTTACAAACTATAATAGAACACTCTTACAAACTAACAAAAGAATGAACTTGCAAACTAAAGAATTTAACCTGAAAATCAATATAATGCAAAAAACACAGTAAATATAACAATAAATGCAATAAACATTGTAAATATAGCAAAAAATACAGAAAATATAACGGATAGAACAGTTAGTAATGACAATGGGAATCTGCTGCTGCTGTTGGAACCGCTGAACCTGTGAACAGAACAGCTACTGACTAAACTCGCCAAAATCCCTGAATATATACCCTGAAATCCCCACTCCTACCTTTCACGCATGCGCACTAGACCATTTACTCCCACTCCAACCTATAACGCATCCCCACTCTTAATTAAAAAAAATTTTTCTTAAATTTTTTTTTGCAATACTCTTACTCTAACGCAGTCGTAACGATTTCCATCCGCAAAATAAATATACTAATTTACAAAAAAAAATAAAAATTTATTGAGTTTTAAAAATAAAATTTAAATTTAAAATTACGCGCCGCCGTCGATGGCAGCGACGCCGACCGTGAGCAGGCGGCGGCTGCGCTTCTGGTTGAGGTCTTTCCGGCTCTCTTTCCTCCAACCTGGGCTCGGGAGACTGCGCCCTGGCCTCTGGCATCTCCACCCTGGGCTCTGGTGATGGGCTTGGTGGTGACTCTGGTGACGGAGGTGTCATCGGTGACCTGGGCTGTGGTGACGTCCATACCTCCGGTCGCTTCACCAGTGCCCATGGTGGAGAAAATGGACGCCACTGGTGAGCAATCTGTCGCAGCGGTGACATCTCTGGCAACGGAGGTGGCGTCCCCAGCTCCAGAAAGGATGGAGACGTCTCCGGACGATGCCACAGGTACCTCGGAGGCGATCCTGGAGGAGTTACGGGGAATGGAACCTCGTTACCTTCATGCTGCAACTGAAAAATACATTATATTATATTATATAATATTATATTATTATATTACTTACGTTCTCACGACGAAATGGTAGCATCGGCAGCTTTGCTCCATCGTGGCCTCCTAACTCCACTGCTACGAGCTAAATGAGCTCTCAGCCGTGGACTAGTTACCCTTATAGGGCTCTCTCCCCACCAAACGGTTCCCCCACTACGTGCGCTCACCACTCTGCTACGTGTGGCGGTTGACTTGAACTACTGTGAACTCACCGACGGTATCGCGCGAAATTCAATTTGAATTTAAAACGCTTATTGTAGTTATAAGTAATAATTTCACTTACCTTAATTATAAATTGTTTATAATTAATAAAATAATGTTAATAGTAATAATTAATAAATAAAATAACTAAACTTACCTTAATTAAATAAATATTAATAATAAACAAATATTTATAAATAATATTTTTTAAATAATAATTAAACTTACCTTTATTTATAGTTTTAGTGGCGCCATATATTATATCAACCTTGAACCGTGTTGGTAAAACAGAACACCCCTTCTAAACCACTTAAAAGATTGAAAATAAATGTTTAAATTTCCCGCCAAAGGGGTTTAAAATTTGCAAGTGTCGACATCTAGCGGTGACAGTCGGTACTAAAACTCAGTCGGTAATGTAGAACACACCTACCACCACTGATAAAGTAGGAATTAACATTACCGACCGTATGTAATTAACCGAGATAAGAACCGGCCTAGCTATACTACTAATAATTACACAGGCACACAAAAAAAAGTTGTCTGTTCATTGAACCAGACATACCTATCTTATAGCAATTTTGCCCACTGAAAACGTATCTGAAGTCAGAATTGCTCCATCACCCTCAGTTTTTTTTAATCGACAAAACTACCCTTAAATTCAAATTTAAAGAAAAAAAATTGAATAACAGATTTCTCTCTAAAACAAAACAATAAATTTATCTACTTTGCTACAACAACTCAGAAACAATGTCAAAATTGATAAAACACCTTTTGTTTTTTATTAAATCGGAAAAACTACCCCTAAAATGTAAAAATTCAAAATTATAATAGAAAAACCCACATTGTTTTTCAAAACAGAACAAGAAATTTATGTACTTCTCATTAAAATTTCAAAAGCAATATCAAAATTACTTTATCACCCCCTGTGTTTTCAAATTGAAAAAACCACCCCTAATATGTAAAAATTCAAAATGTATAATATAAAAATTAAAAACCACATTGTTTTTTTAAAATAGAACAATAAATTTATGTACTTCTCTTTCGACAACTCAAAAGCAATGTCAAAATTGCTCCATCACCCTATGTTTTTTTTAAATTGAAAAAGTAACCCTTAAATTCACAAAATAAAAATTTAAACTAAAAAAATGAAAAACAACATTGTTTTTCAAAACAGAACAAGAAATTTATGTGTTTCTCTTTCGACAACTCAAAAGCAATGTCAAAATTTCTCCATCACCCTATGTTTTTTTTAAATTGAAAAAGTAACCCTTAAATTCACAAAATAAAAATTTAAACTAAAAAAATGAAAAACAACATTGTTTTTCAAAATAGAACAATAAATTTATGTACTTCTCTTTCGACAACTCATAAACAATGTCAAAATTGCTTTATCACCCTCTGTTTTTTTTCAAATTGAAAAACCAACCCTTAAATTTACAAAATAAAATGTTAAGGTAAAAAAAATTAAAAGCAACATTGTTTTTCAAAACAGAACAAGAAATTTATGTGTTTCTCTTTCGACAACTCAAAAGCAATGTCAAAATTTCTCCATCACCCTCTGTTTTTTTTAAATTGAAAAACCAACCCTTAAATTCACAAAATAAAAATTTAAACTAAAAAAATGAAAAACCACATTGTTTTTCAAAATAGAACAATAAATTTAAGTACTTCTCTTTCGACAACTCAAAAACAATGTCAAAATTGCTCCATCACCCTCTGTTTTTTTTTAAATTGAAAAACCAACCCTTAAATTCACAAAATAAAAATTTAAACTAAAAAAATAAAAGACCACATTGTTTTTCAAAATAGAACAATAAATTTATGTATTTCTCTTTCGACAACTCAAAAGCATTATCAAAATTGCGCAATCACCCTTTGTTTCTTCAAATTGAAATAACTACCCCTAATATGTACACTAAAAGAAAATGTATATTAAATTTTGTAAAAGTATTTTACAATTTGGGGAAAAAGTGCAACAAACCGAAATTTTGATATAAAAATATTAAACTTTAAACAAGATTATATCGAATTTAGTATAATTATATCAAATATGAAGAATTTAAATTCAATTTTAAATATTTTAATATAACTTTACTAAATTCTACATATATTTTTTTAAAGTTTAGTATTTTTTATATCAAAATTTCGGTTTGTTGCACTTTTTCCCTAAATTGTAAAATACTTTTACAAAATTTAATATACGTTTTCTTTCAGTGTACATATTAGGGGTAGTTATTTCAATTTGAAAAAACAGAGGGTGATGAAGCAATTTTGACATTGTTTTTAAGTTGTCGAAAGAGAAGTACATAAATTTATTGTTCTAGTTTGAAAAACAATGTGGTTTTCAATTTTTTTAGATTAAACTTTTATTTTGTGAATTTAAGGGTAGGTTTTTCAATTTAAAAAAAAAACAGAGAGTAATGGAGCAATTTTGACATTGCTTTTGAGTTGTCGAAAGAGAAGTACATAAATTTATTGTTCTATTTTAAAAAACAATGTGATTTTTAATTTTTTTTATTATACATTTTGAATTTTTACATATTAGGGGTGGTTTTTTCAATTTGAAAACACAGGGGGTGATAAAGTAATTTTGATATTGCTTTTGAAATTTTAAAGAGAAGTACATAAATTTCTTGTTCTGTTTTGAAAAACAATGTGGGTTTTTCTATTATAATTTTGAATTTTTACATTTTAGGGGTAGTTTTTTCGATTTAATAAAAAACAAAGGGTGTTTTAGCAATGTTGACATTGTTTCTGAGTTGTTGTAGCAAAGTAGATAAATTTATTGTTTTGTTTTAGAGAGAAATCTGTTATTCAATTTTTTTTCTTTAAAATTTGAATTTAAGGGTAGTTTTGTCGATTCAAAAAAAACTGAGGGTGATGGAGCAATTCTGACTTCAGATACGTTTTCAGCGGGCAAAATTACTATAAGATAGGTATGTCTGGTTCAATGAACAGACAACTTTTTTTTGTGTGCCTGTGTTATAATAATTTAAACATTAGGGTCATTTTGGGTAAATGTAAACAGTAGATGTTTCAGCTAAATTTACGAAAATAAGTACGACGTCAATATTATTACCTCAATTAACCCACAAGATGTTCTGAGTACTACCAATATTTTATTTTGACAATTGGCAATGCCATAGTGTAAGTTATCTTTTAATGCAAAAAAGATTGAAAATCAAAGTCTTACTGTTTTAGTATTTTGTCCCGCATTTGCATAAAAATTAATTAAAAAATCAAACTAAAATTTGTAATTCTTCCTTATTAATGCCTTAACAAAAATTGACTTTGATTTTTGATTTTCGTCAATTTTGTTAATAAATAAATGTTTACATTTACCCTGAGAATTCTAAAACACAAGGTAAATGTAAACAGAACAGGGTAAATGTGAACTTCTATTTCACAACTTAATTACTTTGGCAATGTGAAATTACATAGAAAGGAAATTTGGTCTTCTTTCATACCTCCTTCCTGTTAATCAGTTGCAGGTATAGACCTGCATAGTATTGCATAGTTTATGTTTGACCGCCATATTGGATCCACTATTTTGAGATTTAAAAATTCGATTTTAGATCCTTATTCAGCAACCTTAAAAACTTCTTCTTACAAAGTTAAATGAAAATCTATTAAAATTTGTTCAAGTTATTCAAGATTTTACATTACTATTTTTGTAATGGTTGATTGTTTATTTTATATGATACATTATCAGTCAACTGGTTGATTTACTATATAGGGAAGAGTAGGCTATATTGAACCAGCGTCAACAGTGAACCACTTTAATTTTCTAAGAAATGACTGAGTGGAATTTTTTCTTATTTAATATATAAATTAGTAATACCGAAAGCGAATACGTCCAAAAATTTCGAGCACGTAGGTTTATTATTTACAAAGAAAAACGAAAAAAATTGTTTTTCACGTATTAAACAAAAAATTTTGTGGAAATATAATGAATTTTTTTTATTCAAATAGGAAGTTTTAAAAATTAGTAAACTTGTGATTTATGTCGCTTAGGGTGTCAACTTCAATATTCCGATGTGATAAAGAATTTTAAGCCTTACATAAATTTATTATAAACAATTTTTGTTGTGAATGTTATGTGAATGCAATGAGTGCGGCATCATTGAACCATCCGAAAAAGCAAAGAATTTTCAATTTTAAAAGTGGTAAAGTTATCTGCTCTACTAATTAGTAAGAAAAATACTAGAAGACATGCTTTCATCACAATTGTGAACGAGATAAACTCAAACTGTCACTTTACCTACCTAACCTGACATCAAAATATATTAATCTCCTATATTAACAAATAATAACTCTTTAACAACAATTTTCTATTTTTTTGAGTGAAAAATAATATTTTTTACAATGTGTAAGTGGAAATATTATTTTTGAAGTAAATTGTAGTGTTTTATTAAAGGTGGTTCAATATAGACACAGATTCTTCAAAATAAGAAAAGTGTAACTTGTTAGAAAAAAATTAAATTTAATTATTTAATCATAATAATTTGTGTATGTAACGTGTATATTAACTAAAGGAGTACTTCAGCTTAACCCATTTAGTCCCAAATGTCCGTTTTTTTAGTACAAGTTCGAGCTTCCAGTTCTACGAGTTCCGGTTTTTAAAAAAATCGGGACAAAGGTTTTCTTATGGATTTGAGTGTCCTCTTTCAGAATCTGGAAAAAAATTTCAATTTCGACTTCATGATAAAAAGTTATAATTGTTTAAACAAAAAAAAACCGTTTTTTTAGTGTTTTTTTTTTCTTTAAATGCAGATTACTTAATTGAAATCGGCTTGGGAAAAATCTGGAACATCAAAATATCGCGTCCAAAATGTTAGGACTATCAAATAGACATATTGCCAAAAACAATTTTTTACAAATTTCAAAATGGCGCCTCAATAATGGCCGCCAAAATATGCAAATTTGGAAAAATAATTTTAAAAAATTTTAACTCTACATTTTTTTTACTTTTATGCTTCATTTAAATAAAATAATGCTGCTTCAATAAAAAATATTGTTTTTTTGATGTTTATTTAACAATGTTATATAAACAATTATTATAAACAATGTTGAAAACTAAGAGCCAAAGTGGATGTAAAAATTTATTTTCATCAATTCTTTTTTTTGGGGAAGGTAAAAATGGATATTGAAAGTAAACAATTTTGATTCAAAATTATTTTGCAATGTTTAAGAATGTTATAAACAATTTTTATAAACAATTTTGCAAAAAATGAAATAGAATGGTAAAAATTTTATTTTTTTAATTTTTTTTAATGCTCTCTGGTTATCAAAAATGTTGCATAAGGATTTAAACTTCCATTTAACATTATTTTAGCAATATTTAAAAATGTTATAAACAATTTTTATAAACAATTTTCATAGAAAAAGAAGTTTAGAGTGAAAAAGAAATATTTTTTTTTTCTATTCACTTGGTTTGTCATTTGAATAGATATTTAAAAGACAAATCTTTGTCTGTAATTATTTAAAATTTGTTTTTACAATGTTATAAACAATTTTTATAAAAAAAGATGTTCAGAGAAGAAAAACAAATTTTTTCTTTACTACTAACTTATTCTAACATGAAAATGAAAACTTATGATTCAACCGTTTTATTATCCAAAATTTTATAAACAATTTTTAAAATTGTTTATAAAAATTGTTTATAACATTATTAAAAATTGCTGAATAATGATAAATAAAAGATAATATCTATAACAAAGAATTTGATTACAAGAAGGTATTATATAATAAAAAAATGCTTTTTTTTTCCATGATGGTACCTCATATTTAGCAAATTGTTTCTAAGAATTATTTACAAAAATTTTTATACATTGTTTACAAATTTTTTATAAACAATAGATACTTTAGTTTCCACTATTAATGACAAAAGAAAGTTAGTAGTGAATAAAAGAATATTTTTGTCCACTCTGAACATCTTTTTTTATAAAAATTGTTTATAAAAATTGTTTTTAACATTGTAAAAAATCTTAAATAATTACGACAAAGATTTGTCTTTTTAAATATTTATTCTAATGACAAAACAAGTGAATAGTGAAAAAAAATATTTCTTTTCACTCTAAACTTCTTTTTCTATGAAAATTGTTTATAAAAATTGTTTTATAACATTTTTAAAATATTGCTAAATAATGTTAAATGAAAGTTTAATCCTTATGCAACATTTTGATAACCAGAGAGCATAATAAAATTAGAAAAATAAAATTTCTACCATTCCATTTCATTCTTTGCAAAATTGTTTATAAAAATTGTTTATAATATTTTTAAATATTTCTAAATAATGTTAAATGAAAGTTTAATCCTTATGCAACATTTTGATAACCAGAGAGCATAATAAAATTAAAAAAATAAAATTTTTACCATTCTGTTTCATTTTTTGCAAAATTGTTTATAAAAATTGTTTATAACATTCTTAAACATTGCAAAATAATTTTGAATCAAAATTGTTTACTTTCAATATCCATTTTTTACCTTCCCCAAATAAAAGAATTGATGAAAATAAATTTTTTACATCCACTTTGGCTCTTAGTTTTCAAATTGTTTTATAATAATTGTTTATAACATTGTTAAATAACATCAAAAAAACAATATTTTTTATTGAAGCAGCATTATTTTATTTAAATGAAGCATAAAAGTAAAAAAAATGTAGAGTTAAAAATTTTTTAAAATTATTTTTCCAAATTTGCATATTTTGGCGGCCATTATGAGGCGCCATTTTTGAAATTTTGTAAAAAATTGTTTTTTGGCAATATGTTCTATTTGATAGTCCTAACATTTTTGGACGCGATATTTTGATGTTCCAGATTTTTCCCAAGCCGATTTCAATTAAGTAATCTGCATTTAAAGAAAAAAAAAACACTAAAAAAAACGTTTTTTTTGTTTTAAAAACAATTATAACTTTTTATCATGAAGTCGAAATTAAAATTTTTTTCCAGATTCTGAAAGAGGACACTCAAATCCATAAGAAAACCTTTGTCCCGATTTTTTTAAAAACCGGAACTCGTAGAACTGGAAGCTCGAACTTGTACTAAAAAAAACGGACATTTGGGACTAAATGGGTTAATGTTGATACAAAAACCTGATCAAAATTTGTAAAATTTAATTAGTTCTTGGACTTTAGAAAATACCCGGTTCTATGTAGCCTACCCTCCCCTATCTACGAAGAATTTCTTTTCAGTTGTTCAATCCCTTAAAGCAGTAGTATATACATGAAATAACTTGTTTCTTAAACCTCGCTTAACTACAGTGATTTACCCCGAATTTTAGGAAAATTTCAAAATCTCGGGTTAAATATAAACAGTTAGTTTTAGGCGATTCAGGTGCATCAATATTTTTTTGTACCTCATAAAGTTTTTCTAGGGAAGTAAAGTAACAAGTTCATGCAAAAGAAATCCGTACGTTTTACCTTTTAACAAAAAAACTAATGTTTTTTGTGAAAAATAGATATTTCGTTTACATTTACCCCAAACGATCCTATATGATATATGAACAACTTAATTATTTGCAAAATTTAAAATAACCTTAGTTTTTAGGTGCTTTACATAAGAAAAATAATAATAACTACATAGTATACTTCTTATGAGATTCAATGCAATTTGAGGTGTAAAACATATACAAAATTCTATATGTTTATAAAATTATTAGTAAAAATATAAAATTTTTAAATCTACAATCATGAAAATATTTTCATTTGAAAGAGTGAACTACTATGTGTAGTCAGTGTAAATTTCATTAATTTATTGTAAACGCATTTTAAGTTATTAATTATTTTTTTTAATGATGTAATATTCTGTTATAATGCAAACAAAACATTTCAAATTTAAAAAAACAGTTAAAAGTTTTGCTTTATTTATTCTAAACTACAGATATTTATAAAAGTTTTGAGATTTTTAAAAACAATAATTTTTTTTAACACAGTAGAACTGGTCGGGCCCAAAAACTTTAAAAAAAAGTTTTTTTAAAAAAATGTCGTAGAGAAAAGTTGTTTGTATTTTCCTAATCTAAAATAATATAAAGTTAAACATTCTGAAATTTAAAAAATTGAGTTTTCAAAATTTTGAAACTACCGTAGTTTTTGTAGTTTTTAACGAAAATGTCTGGTTAACGAACTTAACCTTCATTTTTACACCAACTTTAAGTGTGTTAAATTTAAAAACGATCAGATAAGATTTTCAAAAGTTATTGTGTCAACAACATTTTGGTCTACAGACGGACAGACAGACAGACAGACGAACTCGCCGGACCATGTTCTTCGGGTTCAGGGGACCTCAAAACGTAAAAATTTTATAAAATTACACTGAGAGAAGTCCAGGGCATAATAGTTCCCGCTAGACATCGCTATAAGTTACTCTGCTTGTCGCGTTTGAGATGTCTCGAATCTAGGGCTCAGACACCCCGAATCGGTCAAACATTGTTCCCACATGTGAGAGACAACTCATGGCCGAAACGAAAAGTTGTAAGTAATTCCGCTTCGGGACGTTCTACGTTTTTTATCGGGGCTTGAGACGTCCCGATCGAAGGTTTACATAAGAACATTCAAAATGATCACTCAAGCCTTGCACGGGACGTATTAGTTCCCGGACTTCTCTCAGTGTAGCAAAAGTAAATTTTCGACCAAAACTAATACTTTCTCATGCGATGAGAATGTAAAAAAATGTCGAATATGTAGGTTATAGTAGCACCAGTACAAATTTCAGTACTACTCTTTCAAGCGGTGCGAAAAGAAAAAATGTAAATTTAAAAATAAACAAATTGCAGTTAGGTAATTAATGAAAAAACATGAATTTTCGAGGTGGAAAGGTGATGTTATTCCTACTCTCCTGCTAGCGAGTCTATTCTTATCGCTTCAGACTATTTTTCCCGTATTTTTAGATAATCATACTAACCAAAAATTAAAAAAAAATAATTTCGGTATTCAAAAAAAAAATCAGTGGAATCTCCCCTTAAGAGCGCCTTCCCCTCTGTTGAACATATCTTGTGGGACAAATTACACTCGATCGGAATAAGCTCAAAGTTTCTAAAAATGAAGGATTTTTATAATAAAGCGTCCGCTAATATCAGAACTACTAAGGGTTCAACTAATTTTATTAGAGTATCTCAAGGCGTCTTGCAGGGTAAGGTTCTTAGTCCTCATTTATTCTTTTTATTTATTAGCGATTTGGAAATTGTTTTGCGAGAAAGGAGATGTAGAGAGCTTTCTATAAATAGTACCACGGATGTTCCGGTCCTCGCGTACGCAGACGACTTAGTACTTCTATCAGATTCATCTAGTGAATTAACTAAGCAGCTAACAGCCTTATTCGACTATTGTAAAGGAAAATTATTTGAAATTAATGTAAAATAGACTAAAATTATAATTTTTAGAAAGGGTGCCAATCAATCGGTGAAATGCTTTAAAGCCTTTAAAATGGGAAATGAAAAAATCGAAGTCGTGAAGAAATATTTATTCTTGGGGGTATTTTTTCAGAGTTCTGGTATTGCGTCATTCACGTACTCGAATTTTTCCGTAGATTAAATAGTGGGGAAAAGTTTCACAGTGGCGACCTTCAAGATTGTGGCCAAATCTCTTGGGTTGACCAGTCCTGGAAACAAAGCGGAACTAATAAGACGATTACAAGAATTCGATCCTTCAGATAGATAAATGCAGCAGGCGGATCTAGAACATATCACCAGTGAAACTGCAGCTAAAGAACAAATTCCATTAAGATCAGCCCTCCCACGCTGTTTTAATTGCAGTAAATTAGGACACATGGCGAGCAACTGCCACATGCCGAAGAGATTGCTATGTGCATGTTTCAAGTGTTTTGAGCTTGGCTATCAGTCGAAAAACTGCACCAAAAATATACAATTAAACAAAAATCAGGTTTCCAACGTGATGATCGAAAACTCAAAAACAGATGTACCATCACATTTCTACAAGTGTTCTGATCTGACCTTGGCTGATGATCACCAAATGGAAAACACTCTAAAGAAACAGTGTTTTAGGATTATATCGTACGAGTTTGACGTTGGAAGAGAGGGAAGTCGTATTCATGTTCAATTTCTACTAGTCTCAACTGGTCCTTTAATATAGGGTATCGCGAAGGTTAAAAATGAAAAATTTTTTCTAAAAAATACTTCTATAATTATGAAAATCATCGTTTTTATTTCCAAATTTTTTCATGGATTTACAAGCATATTTTCTACCAAATTACGCGTGGGTATTTTTAAATGTAATAATAATAATAAACAAGTAATAAATAAATATAATAATTATAGTAATAAATAATAAAAGTAATGACTTTCATTATTTTTGTTGCTCAAGTACAATTCTACTGTACTACGCAAACGTAAGTTAGGAAAGAATTTGATAGAAATACAATTTTTATTATAAAATCTAATTTTCTTTTCAAAAATAGTAATAATAATTATTAAGAATTTACAGTATTAGAGTATATAATAAAAAGAAAGTTAAACAATTAATATTATACAGAATTTTCTGTAAGTTTTTGGGAAATTTCTATAGGGTCATTTTGGGTAAATGTAAACGGAATATCTATGTTTCACCAAAAACATCAGTTTTTTTTTGTTAAAACGTAAAGTGGAGGGATTTTTTTGCATGAACTTTGTAAAATTATTTGTAAGATCTTGCATTAACAATCTGGAAGTAAAAAACTCAGGATCCTTTCGGGATCCTGTTCAGGCTCTGATGCAAGAACTTTAGCTATATTAAATGTTCCTGCAAGGGTCACTTACAGGATCCTTTACACTTAAGTACCTGCAGTTTACAAAACTGTACAAAACTGTAAAGGTTCCTGTACAGGAACCTTTACAAAGTTTCCTATTAATGATCCTGCAAGTGTTTTACACCTCAAATTGCATTGAATCTCATAAGAAGTATACTATGTAGTTATTATTATTTTTCTTATGTAAAGCACCTAAAAACTAAGGTTATTTTAAATTTTGCAAATAATTAAGTTGTTTATAAAAACATGATTTTTTATGATTTGATCAATTTGAGCAGCAGTTTATTTTTTGTTAGTTTATCTTTTGTCATCAAATTTAAATTTACCTAATTATATTAATTAGTAAATCTACAAATGGTTACAAAAAAATTACATTATGAACATACTATTTTAAGTTCATATATCATATAGGATCGTTTGGGGTAAATGTAAACGGAATATCTATTTTTCACAAAAAACATTAGTTTTTTTGTTAAAAGGTAAAACGTACGGATTTCTTTTGCATGAACTTGTTACTTTACTTCCCTAGAAAAACTTTATGAGGTACAAAAAAATATTGATGCACCTGAATCGCCTAAAACTAACTGTTTACATTTACCCCGAAATTTAAAAATTTTTCTAAAATTCGGGGTAAATGTAAACACCACTGTAGTTAAGCGAGGTTTAAAAAACATGTTATTTCAAGTATACTACTGTTTTAAGGGATGGAAAAACTGAAAAAAAGTTTTTCGTAGATGTATAGAAAAATCAATCAGTTGACTGATAATGTATCATATAAATAAACAATACATACAATGCAATACATTACCCCATTACAAAATTAGTAATGTGGAAACTTGAATAACTTGAACAAATTTTAATACATTTTCATTCAACTTGGTAAAAAAAAGTTTTTAAGGTTGCTGAATAAGAATGTAAAGTCGAATTTTTAAATTTTAAAATGGCAGATCCAATAATTTATTACATTTTTTTTTAATCTAGTTGAAGTTCTCTTTATATTTACCCCGAGTTTTCGAATTCTCGGGGTAAATGTAAACACTTAATTATTTATTAACTTAATTGACGAAAATCAAAAATCAAAGTCAATTTTTGTTAAGGCATTAATAAGAGAGAATGAAAAATTTTAGTTTGATTTTTACATTCTCATCACATGAGAAGGTATTAGTTTTTGTCGAAAATTGACTTTTGCTAATTTTATGAAATTTTTACGTTTTGGGGTCCCCTGAAACACACTTCAAGTTGGTGCTAAAATGAAGGCTAAGTTCGTTAACCAGACATTTTCGTCAAAAACTACAAAAACGACAGTACTTCCAAAATTTGGAAAATTCATTTTTTTCAAAATTTTTAACTTTATATTCTTTCAGGTTAGGAAAATACAAACAACTTTTCTCTACAACTTTTTTTGATTAAAACTCTTTTTTTATAAGTCTTTGGGTCAGTCAGCTTAACTGTGTTAAAAAACATTTATTGATTTTTTAAAATGTTTATTTTTATAAAAGTCTGTAGTTCACAGCAAATCAAATTTTAATTTTAAGAATTTAAAAAAAAAATTTTATTAACAGAATATTACAGAATAATAAAAAAATTAATAATTTAAAAGCCGCTGACAATAAATTAATTAAACTTTTACTGACGAATAAAATTTTTTTTCTTTTTTAAATAAAAATACTTGCATGATTAAAATGCGATTTTATAAACAATTTGAATTATTGTGTTCTACCCCTCACTGAGAGATAGGGATAGTTAGAATTTGATTATGAAAAAAAGATTGTATATGAAGTACTATCATCATGTTACTAGGTACAATCTTCTATTACTTTTTACAATGTTAGATATTACAACTTATCCTAGAACATAAAAATATGCTTACTATTTGTTTGTAGTCAATACTATTAAATATTGTCGAAGTTTAACCCTCTAGAGTATTACTTTCCACTACCAAAATTGTTTTTAAATGCATACATTTTTCTTAAAATTGGATTTGTTTTCAACTTATTATCTAGAGTTTTTGTGGACACTTAGGTATTACGAATCTGAAGTTAATTTTTAAAAATTAAAATAGGCGGATCCAATATGGTGGATGAATTTTTTAAAAAATTGTTGGATTTTTATAAAACTTGGCATCTAAGAGTTAAACTGAAAATTGCTGTAGATACCATTTTGTTAAACTCAATATTTTTACATTCTCAACACATAAGAAAGTATAAGTTTTGGTCGAAAATTGACTTTCGCTAATTTCATGAAATCTCGACGTTTTGGGTCCCCTGAGTCCGAAAAGCATGGTCTAGAAAAAGTGTCTGTCTTCGTGTCTGTCTGTAAACACATTGGTGTCCCTACGAGAACTCTTGAAAAACATATTGCATCAACTTGCAACTTTGCATGCACAAAAGTAGTGTTAAAATACAGATCGAGTTCGTTAGCCAGCCACTTTCGTCAAAAACTACGCAAACTACGGTAGTTTCAAAATTGTAAAAATTCAATTTTTTTAAATTTCAATATTTTTAACTATATATTACTTTAGATTAGAAAAATTCAAACAACTTTTCTCTACAACATTTTTTCATAGAAAGTTAATTTCTTTAAAAGTTTTTGAGCCAGTTTATCTCAAAATTGACAAATTCGAAGAAAAAAATTGTTATTTCGTTTTAAAAAAGAACGTGTCTTGCATAGAAATCTTCCACCATTACTGAATTTTTAATTTTATATTATTTTAGGTTAGAATAAGACAACCAACTTTTTTTCACCACATTTTGTCTTGAAAATTTTTTGTTTTTTTAAGTTTTTGGGCCCGACCAACTGTTGGGTTAAAAAAAATTTCATTGGTTTTCTAAAATCTTAAAACTTTTCTAAAACTCTGTAGCTTATAATAAAACAAAAGAACAGTTTTCAAAAGTTTTTTATATAATTTGTTTATAAAATGTTAATAACAAATCAAGTTCTGCGGCTCCTAGAAAAAAAAGAAAAATTGTTTTATATTGCCAACACTCCCCTGAATAGTAAACCGTTTTGAAAATAATGTACGTTAATTACAAAAAAAGGTATTAAATAATAACTGTGGCTTCCATTGGCGCTGTGTTCACCGGCTCAATATTTAAGAAAAAAGTGATACACTTTGAATTGTTAGTATATTTATATAAAATTTTGATTAAAATATAAATAAAATATTAGATTCTTCTGAAAGTGCCACTTTTAAAATTCGATTTTTCAACTTATTTTTTTTAAATTATATGGTTTCTTTATTAAACTTACATTATTTTATACTGAAGAGGAAGAATTCAAGTTGCGCAAACTTAATTGTTGAAAATATTAAAGTTTTTCTTCTTTAAAGCAGATTGACTTTGTTGCTTCAACTGGTTAGCTTTATTTGTTTCGTGAGTTTTTTTTTATTAAATTTAGACACTAATATAATTCACATAATTCATAATAAAATTACACTGTTAAAAAAATTATATAAAAACTATTAAAAATACGTTTTTAAAACCGAAAAATTTGCTTTAAATACTTTCTTTTATGACGAAGAAAACCCTTTTTGGTTTTTTTAAATTTAGTAAAGTAATAAATAATAACACACATCAAATAAATAATAAAAGAAAACAAAAAATAAATAAGGACAATACGCTACAGATAATAAATAAAGTAAATTTCTCAAATTGATTCATTTAATTATTTTGTTATAAAAAATTTTTTAAGGAATTTTGATAAATTTACTTATAAGATTAAAATTTTAATTACAATTATTAAGAACAGTTACCATCCCTTGAAAGAATTCATTTATTTTATTAAATTAAATTGACATCCTAAAGAGGAAATTTGTGGATTTCGAAACGTTGGTGTAACTTTAAACGAATCTTTGTCTGAAAAATGTTTGTCTTTTTCGAAATCCATTCACCGATTAAAAAACAATAAAAACAGTTTTCTTCGTCATAAAACAAAGTATTTAAACCCTCGTGAAAATGTTCTCGGGAATCGGTCCCGGGAAATTACCGAGAGTCACTACCGGGAAATTTCCGGTACTTACTCCCGAGAAATTCCCGGTAAAATCTTTTGACATTTGTCTCCATATTTCTCAGACAATTTAACCTCAAGAATAAAAATATACCACTATAAAATCTTCAGGATAGTATTCGTGATTGAGATGACTTTTTGTTTATTATAATTGTCACGTTAAGCATACAAATTGAAAGTCTACTATCAACATATTAAACGAATTTCGACACCTAAGTGAGAAAAATTAATGGGCATCATAACAAAAGGGTTTAAGCACCAATTTTTTAAATTAGGATTTTTGCATTTAAGAAATAAGTAACTATTTACACATTTCCATTAAAAATTTTCTATTTTATTGAGTTTTTAAACAGTTTTCAATGAAAATTAGAATTATAAAATAACCTTAATTTTTAATAAAATTGTAATAGCAAAAATTGTTTTAACTTTGAATTATTGTTAGGGGAGAATGGGGAGTTATGAAGCACGCTTTGTTTATGAGTTGTAACTTCAAAAAGAAATTTTTATTTCAAATTTTCTCCACTTGAATCTCTAGAGGGTCTTCAAATATGCTTACTGGTTGAAGAATTTGCATGAAATAAAATAAAATCGACAATTTTTTTCAGTTGGACTAAAAAGCTGCTTTTTCAAGTTTTTAAAAATCATGGGGAGTTGTGAAGCACTACTAAAAATCGCTAAAAATTATATTTTTTGGTAAATATTCTTTATAGCGATTTTGCATAAATCGTTTTAAATTTCGAGAACCTAATCATTGCTGGGTATTAAATGGGTGAACTTATCTTTTTGATTTGTTCGCGAATTTTGTAAGAATTCTGTAAAATGGAGCACACAAAAAAACTTTATAAACGAAAAATTGAACACATTGTCTTGAAAGATATGCAAAATATCTTCTATCGGAATGAATCCAATTACAAAACAAAGATATTAGGTGAAAAAATATTCAGAGTAAGTGACATCTATCAAAAAAATTACTATGCGAGATCTATGGCCGTGCTTCACAACTCCCCATGCTTCATAACTCCCCATTCTCCCCTATTATTTACATGAATAAGAATTCTATTCGAGAATTTGTGTATTGCTTCTAGAAGAAAAATTTTATTGATAAAAATTAACGATTTAAGGAATTTAATTTTAATTTAATGATATTTTTTATTTTAAAAAATATACCCTTTTTCAAATTATAGGATTTAAAAAGTAAATGGATAAAAGTAAATTTTTAAAGAGTTTTATCTCAAGAAAAAATTATTTATAAAGTTATTGTTTTGAAATCAAGCAATACACAAATTCTCGAATTGAATTGTTATTCATGTAAATAATAACAATAATTCAGAGTTAAAACAATTTTTGCTGTTACAATTTTGTTAAAAATTAAGGTTATTTTATAATTCTAATTTTCATTGAAAACTGTTTAAAAACTCAATAAAATAGAAATTTTTTAATGGAAATGTGTAAATAGTTACTTATTTCTTAAATGGGAAAATCCTAATTTAAAAAATTGGTGCTTAAACCCTTTTGTTATGATATAATAATAATTAATATGTTGATAGTAGACTTTCAATTTGTATGCTTAACGTGACAATTATAATAAACAAAAAGTCATATCAATCACGAATACGATCCTGAAGATTTTATAGTGGTACTCTCTAAATTTGAATCAGCGATAAGTATGCCATTATTTCAATTAGCGTATATGCACTGTGAATTAGTGAAATTTCACTGAATAATCAGTGAAATTTCACTGATTAATTAGCGCATATACGCTAATTGAAATTAGTGGCATACTTATCGCTGAGAATCAGTGAAATTTCGCTGATTCATATTTAGAGAGTATATTTTTATTCTTGAGGTTAAATTCTCTGAGAAATATGGAGACAAATGTCAAAAGATTTTACCGGGAATTTCTCGGGAGTAAGTACCGGAAATTTCCCGGTAGTGACTCTCGGTAATTTCCCGGGACCGATTCCCGAGAACATTTTCACGAGGGTTTAAATACTTTGTTTTATGACGAAGAAAACTGTTTTTATTGTTTTTTAATCGGTGAATGGATTTCGAAAAAGACAAACATTTTTCAGACAAAGATTCGTTTAAAGTTACACCAACGTTTCGAAATCCACAAATTTCCTCTTTAGGATGTCAATTTAATTTAATAAAATAAATGAATTCTTTCAAGGGATGGTAACTGTTCTTAATAATTGTAATTAAAATTTTAATCTTATAAGTAAATTTATCAAAATTCCTTAAAAAATTTTTTATAACAAAATAATTAAATGAATCAATTTGAGAAATTTACTTTATTTATTATCTGTAGCGTATTGTCCTTATTTATTTTTTGTTTTCTTTTATTATTTATTTGATGTGTGTTATTATTTATTACTTTACTAAATTTAAAAAAACCAAAAAGGGTTTTCTTCGTCATAAAAGAAAGTATTTAAAGCAAATTTTTCGGTTTTAAAAAATGTCATAGAAAAATTTCACGTGGAATTGCCCATATGTTTTATAAATTGTAAGTTGAGTGTCCTTACTTGTAATCATCGAGAGAAAGATGTGTGTGTGTGTGTGTGTCGTCGAGGAAGGGCATGAAATCTGGTAACATGAGCGATTAGGAAACGAAAAACAGTGTGGTCAAGTGCCCCGCGCACGTAACATTGTGCGACGGGCCTCTCGCAAAAACTTGAGATTTGATTTCGTGACGCCTAACGAAGGCGATCAGTATATATTTCCCGACGCCCAATAGGGGTAAGTGCAGTGATGTATTGCATTTTAGAAAATGTTATATGTTTGTGTCAAATATTTATGGTTGCGTCGATGTTTATTTATTTATTTGTAGCGGTTGGTGAATAAATTGTAATCACCAGAGGTGATCGTCGTTCGTCGACCAGAAATTCAAATCCGCCACAGGCGATACAAAGTTGCTGGGGAGAAAATAATTACTGTTTTGCTGAGACGATTGATTTTCGGACGAGAGATTCCTCGGATTGCGGTGATCATAAAAAAAATCCATAGACGCAACAATTGGTCGGACTCTCATCGAAATTCTTGGACTCATAAATGTTCGTATTCATTTGTAACGAGTATATTGACTGATATCTATCGTGATATCGAAAAAAATATAAGACGACGGTGAGTTCGAACCAGTTTATTATATTATCGAATTATATTATTATTGAATATTAACTGCTTGACCACACACAATTATATTTTAAAGAAAATTGTAATAATATTGAAAATCACTGCTGATTCTCGAAGAGAATCCATAAATTTATTGTAATAGTTAAATTGAAATATTTATTATTTTATTGATTGATATGAATATTCGTCAAAAAAGAAGATCTTCTAAAATATTGTAAAGTTTGATAAAATTTAATGTTTTGTATGTTTTGTATGGGACTGAATGACGAATAGAAATTATATTATTTGTTTTCTGTTCAAATAAAAGTCGACTAAAGGTATATTTTTGAAATTAGAAATTATTTCAATCATTTCTAAAAAGAAAAAAGAAAAAAAAATAAGTTTGTTACAAAATTTTTTGTCTAATTAAGTATATATCAAATGGATATCATATTAAATGCCATTTATGCAACATAAATTGTATGTTTAATGAAATGTATGTCAAATAAATTTCAAATAATATTTATTTTATACAAAATAGATTTTTTGTCAAATGAAATTTATGGTAAACGGTCATGCGTCTCAAGAATTTTGATCTTACAAATCAATTTATTAAAAATTCTTTAGAAAAAAATTCGAAAAAAATTTGTTTTACTTCTCGTAGAGTAATTTTAGATAAAAAAAATTTTTCGTTAATGTTATTAACAATTTAGTTTTTTGTAGTTTCAATATAAAAAATTTTTTTATAGTAAGTCTTTAACGTCCGAGTGGTTTTAATAACAAGAAAGAAAAACGTTTAAATTGTGCCTTCATTGATGGTCAGTCTCAATTGAAATTTTATTTAATTTACTTTATTTATTATCTGTAGCGTATTGTCCTTATTTATTTTTTGTTTTCTTTTATTATTTATTTGATGTGTGTTACTATTTATTATTTTACTAAATTTAAAAATAGCAAAAAGGGTTTTTTTCGTCATAAAAGAAAGTATTTAAAGCAAATTTTTTGGTTTTAAAAACGTATTTTTAATAGTTTTTATATAATTTTTTTAACAGTGTAATTTTATTATGAATTATGTGAATCATATTAGTGTCTAAATTTAATAAAAAAACTTACGAAACAAATAAAGCTAACCAGTTGAAGCAAGAAAGTCAATCTACTTTAAAGAAGAAAAACTTTAATATTTTCAACTATTAATTTTGCGCAACTTGAATTCTTCCTCTTGAGCATAAAATAATGTAAGTTTAATAAAGAAACCGTATAATTTAAAAAAAAATAAATTGAAAAATCAAATTGGGTCCAGGCTTAGCCAAACGGATCGGATAAATTGAGCCGCCGGATCGTAGAAGGGCACGTAAATTTTTCTCGGCCGAAATCGAAGTCCCCTGGACATCCAAAATTCGATATTCGAATTTAAATATCTCATGTACATATCCTTATAGGAAATTTCATTACGCATCTTTTTTTCTTATGAAATTTTTTTGTATCTATTACCGTTTTCGAAATATAAGGGAAAAACTGTTTTTTTAAAAAACGAAATTTTAATTGTTTTTTTCACTTCAACTCGCGATTACTCAGTCAATTTTACAAACTTTTTAATGAAACAAAAACGAAATTACGTGTTATTTTATCCTACAAGTGACTAAAGAAGAAAAATGATCTTTTAATTATAAATAAAAAAGTTATTAATTTTTTATTAAGATATTGCAAAATTCGTAAACTGAAATTTTCACTAAGCGGGGAAGTTGAGCAAATTTTGAGCAACAAAAAACTTCCAGCGAGAAAGTTGTTCATTTAGGTCTAAACAAGTTTTTCCCGAAAGTTACAGTTCAATTAATGATAGAACGTCCAAGCGCCCGTCCTGCCGGAAGGATGTTCCGAAAAAAAGGCTTTTAAAAAAAGAGAATTCAATTTTTCTTTTTCGAAACTTCTTGGGTTTAAAGTAGACGAAAAGACGAAGAAATCCATATATTTGACTTTTTAAAATAATAATATTAAACCATTTTTCAAAGCCCTCAAACTTGCTGCTAATAAAAAGTAAAAAAAACATTTTTTCGTAAATTTAATGTAAAACCCACAAAAATCAATATATTTTGGCCGGTCTAGTCTCTTTTTATTCAGAAACGTTCAAAGAATGAAACCTATTTGTTTAATTTTAAAAAATTTTATTTTTAATGTTAATCAGCAAAATTGCGGCCAATTGAATAAAAACTCTCTTCAAAGTTTCTTTATAAAATTAATATGGATGCAGACAAAAATAAAAACAAATATATCGTTAGAAAGGTAATGAAACAAGCTTTCCAATGATGTAAATATCAAATTTCTAAATTTATATGCCTAGGCTTGGTAGCCTTTTAAACAAAGCGAAAAGCGTCCTGCCGGCAGGACCGGGTTTCATCATTTTGTGACTAAAAATTACATGAATTTTTGGAATATTCAACTTCTTTAAGCTACCCTGCTCTTCGGTTTGAACTTACAAGCTCGAAATTTACATGCGCTGAAAGCTTGTTTCATCACCTTTCCAACCATATATATTACTTTTTGTTTATGTCAATCCATGTTAGTTTTATTCAGCGATTTCGGACGGACTCACCTGAGTCTTTTTTGTCCTGCCGGAAGGACGTTGGACGTTCTATCATTAAACAATTAGTTAACAAATGGCGAATGTTAAAAGTCGTTGGCAGCTGGACGCCCAGCGCGCGTTTCTCACCCGTATTATGTATACGCAGAATAAAACTCCAGCTTACTATAAGGTGAGAAACGCGCGCTGGGCATTCAGCCGCCAACGACTTTTAACATTCGCCATTTGTTAACTAATTGTTTAATTGAACTGTAACTTTCGGAAAAAACTTGTTTAGACCTAAATGAACAACTTTCTTGCTGGAAGTTTTTTGTTGCTCAAAATTTGCTCAACTTCTCCGCTTAGTGAAAAATTCTGTTTACGAATTTTGCAATATCTCAATAAAAAATTAATAATTTTTTTATTTATAATTAAAACATTTTTCTTTTTTATCACTCGTAGGATAAAATAACGCGTATTTTCTTTTTTGTTTCATTAAGAAATTCGAAAAATTGATTGAGTTATCGCGAGTTGAAGTGAAAAAAACAATTAAAATTTCGTTTTTTAAAAAAACAGTTTTTCCCTTATATTTCGAAAACGGTAATAGATACAAAAAATTTCATAAGAAAAAAAGATGCGCAATGAAATTTCCTATAAGGATATGTACATGAGATATTTAAATTCGAAAGTCGAATTTTGGATGTCCAGGGGACTTCGATTTCGGCCGAGAAAAATTTACGTGCCCTTCTACGATCCGGCGGCTCAATTAAAAAAAATTTTTTCAATGACCCAGGTGCGAATTTTCGGTTGGCCCATAGTTGGGCCAACTTTTACAAGGTCGGTCCAACTTCTCGTGCCAGAGGTTGGGCCAACCATACAGATGATAACGGTTGGCCGTCTAATGGCGACTATGGTTGGCCCGACAAGTCATAAGGAAGTTGGCCCAACTTAAAATGCATATGTTGTGCCAGCTATACATTTCAATGGTTGGTCCAAAAACTGACGCCAAAGTTGGCACGACTTTAAATGCGTAAGTTTGGCCAACTTTAACAGCCAAAGGTAAAAAATTATTAAAAAACTAAATTATTTAAACAATTAACACGTTATTATTAGCAAGAACATCAGATATAACCTTTACCAATTATTATTCAACACAATCTCATACATACATTTTCGAAAATATCTACCGCTTGCTAGGATCGAACCCCTAACCTAACGCGCCGAAGACTTATACACTGACCACTACGCTACGCTCACATGGGAGTCCATACCGTTAAATGTATATTAAAGCTGCAACAGTCGGGCTAACCGTGGCCCAGAGTTAGGCCAACCGAGAAAGTTTAAGTCATTTAAAATGTTTTTCACAAAGTTTTGCCAACCGTCGGGCCAACCGTGGCCCAGAGTTAGGCCAACCGTGGCCCAGAGTTAGGCCAACCGAGAAAGTTTAAGTCATTTAAACTGTTTTTCACAAAGTTTTGCCAACCGTGGCCCAGAGTTAGGCCAACTGAGAAATTTTAAATCATTTAAACTGTTTTTCACAAAGTTTTGCCAACCGTCGGGCCAACCGTGGCCCAGAGTTTGGCCAACCATAAAGTTTGAGTTATTTAAACTGCGTTTTACAGAGTTTTGCCAACCGTTGGGCCAACCGTGGCCCAGAGTTTGGCCAACCTAAATTTGTAAGTCATATGAGATACGTTCCCCATAGTTGTGTCGACCTTTGTCGCCAAAGTTGGCCCGACGGTTGGTTATACTCTGCATGTAATGGTTGGCTTGCAAAGTCGGGCCAACTGTGGGCACTAGTACTTGCCAAAGTTGGGCAAACTCTGGCAACCAAAACTTCGCTTGCCAAAGTTAGGCCAACCGTGGGCCAACCTTCAAACTCTGGCGGCCAACCTAAATTCGCACCTGGGGAAATATCTTTTATTCTCATCTTTATGTGATAAAAATAATGTCATAAAAAATTTAAAGCAAAAAAAATTTTTGGTTATAGTTATTAACAATTAAAGTTTTTAACAATATTAAATGAAAATATTTTTTTCTTGAGTTCTTTTTAACCGATTTAAAAAACCAAATAGGCGTTTTTTCGTCTTGAAGCGTAGAATTTCAGAATATATTGTGTTTAAAAAAATTTTTATTTTTTATTGTTTTTTAAATTATTTTTGTCGCCGTGTAAGCCGTTTTGATGGTGTTCGCTCCCGCTGCGCTGTTTTCGCGTTATACATTAAAATTAAATTTGAGGTTCTTTCGTTTCTTTCTAATATTTATCTGCGTTTCGATGATTTGTTTATGCGGCGAACACCATCAAAATGGCTTACACGGCGACAAAAATAATTTAATATTATTATACTCCTGCCCTATTGGCCTTACGGACTTCGACAAAAGTCCCCGAGAAATACTTTTTTGGATTAAGCATAACCATTCTACATAAGTTTCTAAATATTAACCTAATTTTGCGTCTACAGCCGGCTCTATTAGGAGTACTCGCATTTGCCTGGACCACCTTGTTAATTAGGTTTTCTCGCCAGAGGAGAGGGAAACTGTAGAAAACCTCTCTTGAGTACAACCGGTTTATCGACAGTCAAGTTCTAATGGTGTGTACCGGACAATAATCGACAGTGCACATCATTATACCTTGACGTCAAACCTCCCGCTTGATAAATTACGAAAGTAGTGAGAAAAACACCGGACTATAGCGGGCACCAAGGCGGTCACCCATCCAAGTACTAACCGCACTGAATGTTGCTTAATCTCGGTGATCGCAAGCCACAGAGTCTCACCACTGTGATTTACCATCGATCCAATTCAATATTATTATTTCTTGTAGCGGGCCATTTTTTTTCAATTGTTTCTTACTCAAAAATGTATGCAGAATAAAATAGTATTTTTTAATTTTGAGTATAGCGTGAAGAAGACTGTTTTTTATTATAATATTATAAATAAATAATTTAAAAAACAATAAAAAATAAAAATTTTTTTAAACACAATATATTTTGAAATTCTACGCTTCAAGACGAAAAAACGCCTATTTGGTTTTTAAAATCGGTTAAAAAGAACTCAAGAAAAAAATATTTTCATTTAATATTGTTAAAAACTTTAATTGTTAATAACTATAACAAAAAATTTTTTTTTGCTTTATATTTTTTATGACATTATTTTTATCACATAAAGATGATAATAAAAGATATTTCATTGAAAAAAATTTTTTTTAATTTATCCGATCCGTTTGGCTAACCCTGACCCAATTTTAAAAGTGGCACTTTCAGATGAATCACCTAATATAATTATATTGTGTATATTGTTATTTTATTATATTGTTGAATTATATATTGTAATATTAATAATATTTTAATCACAATTTTTAATAAATATATTAACAATTCAAACTGTATTACTTTTTTCTTAAATATTGAGACTGTTGGAATTTATACGAACTTGTAGCGCAGCGAGCCATAGATCGCTTTGCACCGCCACAGTTATTATTTAATAACTTTTTTTGCAATTAACGTACATTTTTTTCAAAACGGTTTATTATTCAGGGAAGTGTTGGCAATATAAAACAATTTTTCTTTTTTTTCTAGGAGCCGCAGAACTTAATTTGTTATTCACATTTTATAAACAAATTATATAAATAACTTTTAAAAATAAATTTTTTAAAAAATAAAAATTATTTTTAAATACTTAGTTTCATGACCAAGAAAACCCATTCTGATATTTTAAAATCGGTCAACTGGATTTCCAGAAAAATATTTTTTTGTTCTAAAATTTTCAGGCTCTTCCTTTTTCTTTACAAGAAGTAAAAAAAAATTATTTTAGATGAAAAACAAAATTATTTCTTTTAAAGTGATCCGTTTGAGAAATTCTGACCCAATAGTTTTAGAATATTATAGCTTCTTCAGCAAATCATGTTTCTGCTAAAAGAGTTAGTAATTAAATATAATTTCACAATTTTACTCATCGACACCAAAATATAGGGAAGTGGTTCGGTTGTGGATACCCACGCAGAACTTTTGACAGAAATGAGATTTGTCTAATCTGGCAAATATCACATATATTTTATGACCTAACGTAGTTTTCTATGCGAATACAAAAGTGATTAGACAACTGCGCTTTTTACTATACATAAATTAATTTTTTGACAATATTGTTTACATTAAAAGATAACTTACACTATGGCATTGCCAATTATCAAAATAAAATATTGTCAATACTCAGAACATCTTGTAGGTGAGCTGAGGTAAAAATATTGATGTCGATCTTATTTTTAAATTTGTAAATATAACAGAAACATCTACTGTTTACATTTCCCCCAAATGACCCTAATACAAGAGTAATAATATAATTATATTACAATTATATTACTACAGCAATAAATAATTAATATAATATTATTAGAACTCTAATCATAAACATTTTTTATCTTTATTTAGTACTCATTTACGATAAAGAGCTCTTTTTTGGAAACTGTCAAATTACTTTTTAAAAAATTTTCAAAATAAAAAGTTTCAAAAAATCAGTAGAAAGTGTTTGATAATTTAAAGGGAAAGAGAAAAAGCAAAATCTTATATAAAGGGGCTTTTTATTGCAATTATTTATGAAATCAGGATTTAAGAAAAAATTTTTTTTAAATAATACGATTTTTCTACGAGCGTCAATATTGTTTTCGCTATACAAATTGACACCCTCTCGGCACAAAACGTTTTTAGAACGTTTTTAAAACGTTTCATGTCTGGTAAGGGACATGAAACATTCTAAGAACGTTTTAAGAACGTTCTTAAAACGTAAGGTGATTTTTGTGTCCACTGGGCAGTTTTAACGTCAAAAATAAACTTATGAATTGGTTGCCTATAGAAAGGGACTTCAAAATAGTAGAATTAGTAATTATTGTTTTAGAATAGAAAAGTTATTAGCGCCAAATTTTTTTAGTATCTTATATAATTGAGGAAAAAAAACATAAATAAATTATTTTTATAGAAATGAATAAAATAAATTTGTATAAGTTAGAAAACATTATTAAAGATAATTTAACAAATATATAAGGAAGAAAATAATACATTTTTTTACGTTTTTTTTACTTAATAAATAATTTCTAATTTTATCCCAGGTAAAAATGATTCGTACTAAATTCGTACACATTTCGTTCAGAAATCCGGCTAGATTCGTAAAGAATTCCTATCAAATTCGTATGAAATTACTAGCGAAATTTGTATGGCGTTTTAAAACGTTTTTTCGCACGAATATTCGTGGACAAATTTCCATACGAAATTCGAGCGAATTACGCATGAACTATTTTTGGAAAATTTGTATAAAATTCTACTAGGAAATTCGTATGAAATTCCGCACGAAATGTCAGCCAAAAATTTCCTTAAAAATTTTCGACAAAATTTACATACGGAATTCGTACGAAATTCAAGCGAATTAAGAAAGAATATATTTTAGAAATTTTTTTTATAAAATTCTGCTCGGAAATTCGTATAAAATTCACATGAAATGTCAGCCAAAAATTTTCGACGAAATTTCCATACGGAATTCGTACAAAATTCGAGCAAATTACGAACGAATTTATTAAAAATTTTTTTTATAAAATTCTGTTCGAATTTCGTACGAATTCCGTATGTAAATTTTGTCGAAAATTTTTTAGGAAATTTTTGGCTGATATTTCGTGCGGAATTCCATACGAATTTCCGAGTAGAATTTTATAAAAAAAATTTCTAAGTAAATTCGTTCGCAATTTGCTCGAATTCCGTATGAAATTTCGTCGAAAATTTTTGAGGAAATTTTTGGCTGACATCTCGTGCGGTATTCCATACGAATTTCGAGCAGAATTTTATAAAAAAAATCCAAAAATAAATTCGTTCGTAATTCGCTCGAATTTAGAATGAAAATTTGTTCGAAAGTTTTTGAAAAAATTGTCAAAAATTATTCCGTGTGAATTTTCATATGGATTTCCGAACGTAAATATTTCTTGAAAATCCATTTCAAAAAATTCAGGTATTTTTTGCACGAATATTCGTGCGAAAAAACGTTTCAAAACGCCACACGAATTTCGCTGGTAATTTCATACGAATTTGATAGGAATTCTTTACGAATCTGGTCGGATTTCTGAACGAAATTCGTACGAATCATTTTTACCTGGAATCTAATTTTCCAATTAATAATTAATTAATTTTCAATAATACTACAAAAAAATTCAATAAATGTTAGATATATTTTAATTTTTCAAAATTCTGTGTATTTGTCATTTTGAATATTTGTATTTATTACAATTTAAGAAATTGCACCTCTAGAGATACTAATTAGCAATTTTAATTTTTAATCTTTTTAAAAAATTATTTTAATGAATAACAAAATTTTTAAAAAATGTCATTTCGTTTTAATTAAACATATTTTATGTTAAGTATATTTTTATAAACAAAAACCCCTTTATTTATGTTCTTTACATTAGTTTTTATTATTGCGAAATATTATTTTTATAATTTTCAACAAACTAAAAGTTACTGCCCTGTTTTATCATACTGTTATGCCTTTACGTAGGCAACCCGCTTTACTCCACCTTTCTGTTGTGCGGCCATTTTATCCCCAAATCAAGTCACCTACATCTGTCAATTGTCATCGCAAAAATCGTTTTGTGGCTCGTAGAAACATCGTATCGAGATCAAACAAATTTTTAATAATTCTCTATTTAATTTTATTTTACGGTACAGGCCCACTTTTTTGATTAAGTGCTTAGTTTCTTTTAAAAAAGTGATCAAAGTGGAAAAATACAGGAAAGTGGGGGAGAGTGGGTTGGCAACACTGACCTGTTCTCGACCTCCAACACCGTTAAAGGATTGCAAAAAACCTTATCATACATTTTAGATAAAACTGTTTTAAATATGACGAAAAAATACGTTGCTGATTTTTAAAACGAAAAGCCTTAAAATCTAAATACTTAATATATATGAAAACCTTACCTTCTACAAAAAATTATTTTAAAAATATCTTCAAAGAAAAATATATATTAAACGTCAGATGACATTTAAAAATAAAAAAAATTCGTTGATGACCTTCGAGATATAAAAATTGAATTTAATCCAGTGCTCGGAGCTTTCAGCTACTAAGTTGACAAATAGTCAGAAATGCGCTTCTCTTATTTCTATGTAATCACACTTACGGAACACAGCGCATGCGCGACGTGCGTCAGCGCGTCAGTCTTAAAGGGCCGGCATAGACTTTTTTATTGATTTCTCGAAAAGTTATCGCGATCCCTCTATAAAACTTTTTTGAAAAAAATCTTGTTACTTTTGGCTATCACTATAAAAAAATAAAAAAAATCGAAGGGGGGGTGTTTTTCAAAAACTAAAAAAAAATTTTTTTTAATTTATTTTAAAAGTACTAAATATACTGAGAAAATGAAAAAAAAATTTTTTGAAAAATATTGAAAATAACCAGAGTTATCTTATTTTCAAAAAAAAATAAATAAATTTTAAAATTTGAGTATTTTCAAAATTTTTTCGAAATTTTCAAAATCGTCTTCACTTTATTATTTCTTATCTTTAAAACTACAAGGAAAAAAATTTGCAAGAAAATTGCTAACAATACGGAAAAATCGTTGATCGTTTCAGATGGAATTGCTCCAGATTAAAAAATTCGATTTTTTCTTTTTTTTTAATCTTTTTCAGTAACCTTTATTATATCCCACTGAATCCTTTTTCAATCCCCAAAGCAGTGCCGGCTTTAGGGTAGTGCGCGCCTGTGCGGTCGCACAGGGGCGCCACGCTGTAGGGGGCGCCGCTACTTTGAAGGCGCTTTTAAGAAAAAATTTTTTATGTTTTTTATTTACTGAGAGAGCATTTACACCTTCGCCTTTGGTAAAAATTTGCAGAACGAAAAATTTTTCATTGAAAAAATATATATGTGTATAAATAATTATAATAAATTGCAATATTTAATTCATTATATTGTTTTTCGTTTGTTAATAATGATATTAAAATTTTCAAAAAAACTGAATTATCCAAAAATTAGACAAAACCTCGCCTTACAAGGGGCGCTTTCAAAATTTCGCACAAGGGTGATAAAACGGCTAAGGCCGGCACTGCCCCAAAGATAACTTTTTCTACCCTTTTAAATGTGACTTCATACTTATCCAGTTTTATATCTCCCTGCTGGAGATAAAGGGTTAGAAATTCGATCTCCTTGAATATTTGTTTATCTCTGAGATGGAAATAGAGAAAGATAGATATATGTGACGCTCCACGGTGAAAGGGACCTTAGCTGCAATAGACAAATTTTACAGAAAAGGCATTTAAAGTAGAACCACTCTGATTGGTCAAGGCGTTCCAATGAAATTCAGCCCCACTACTCATTACACATTGATAGTTGTCCGTGTTACACGCAGTGCACGAATTGTACGTGCATGGCCAGTGTAGTAGTATTAGTAAGTAGAGGGGCAAATTTTCTGAATAACCACGTGTAAACATTGAACAAGCTCATTTTTAAACATTAATAACAAAAAAACATGTAAGTAAAAATTATTTTTTACTTTTGCATATGAAAGAACAACTCAAAAACTATAGAATGACATAAGTAACTGAAAATTAATTTTTTTGCAGCTAAGGTCCCTTTCACCGTGGGGCGTCACATATTTATCTCTTAATCTATGCTCATTTTTATTACTACTATCGCTTTCTATATTCTCTTCGTCTCAATCTTTTTAAACATTTTTCTTATATTCTTCAATACTTTTCTTATCTACTTTCTTCCCTTTCTATCGATACTTAATTCTAAGAACATACTGATCTCTGCTTATAACCTTCCTTTATTCAACGCATTTCCTTTTTTAATCCCTTCAATCTCTTTTTATCGCATCTTCTTTCTCAAACTCTTCTAACAAACCTTGTTTGATCTCTTTTATCCTTCTACTATTTACTTAATTCTCTTTCCATCCCCATTTTGATCCTCGTACTTCTCCCTTTTTATTCACAATAATTTATTTATATTTATTATGCTCCTTTCAACCCTTATACCATTCTCTTCTTTTGCTTTTTAATCCCGATTATATGTTAGTACATATACTTATCAATTTTATTCCCTTAGCTTAAATTGCAGTCTATTTCCTTCCTATACGATGAATTAGCTACATGACGATTTCATGATAAATAAAGAGAAATTAAAAATTTTAAAAAGTTATGAACTGAGATATAAAGAGTGATAGAGTAAGAGATAAAGAGAGATCAATACAGTTCCGAAATTTAAAGGTAGTTTAAGAAAAATATCTTTCAAGCTACGTGGCTGAGTGACATGTGTATTCGACTTGCATCCCGAAGGTTCAGGGTTCGAGCCCTCTTACTTGCGAAATTTTTCAAATTTAGTTTTAAATGTTATGTGTACATGGTTGGTTAATAATGTGAAATGAAATATAGTATTATTAATAATATTGGTTAATTCATTATTTATATATTAAAAAGACATAAGTATAAAAAGACATAGATAGGGGATAATAGAATATAAAAAGAGATAGAAATTTGGAGATAAAAAGGTATAATATTTTGGGTATACAAAGTGGCTGTTTCAAAGGAATAGAAAAAACTTTATCTCTTTTTATCACCAAAATTCTATCTCTTTCTATAATTTTACTTTCAGTAGGAAGTGCATGCAGCGTTGCCAAACGTTATAATTATTGTTTATATTATCAGAAGAAACGTAAATTTGTTTACAAATTGATTTCTTGTAAATCTCACAGGTACCTATTGACAATTATTTTAACAGATATATGATTATTGAAAATCGGTTTTGTATTTAAAAAATTTGAATCTATATCTGTTCATTTAATACTTTTCAGTATATAAATATATATGTCAAACTATTGAATTCCCATAAGACTCAATGATAATTGTTGAAAATCAAAAAAGTATATAACTTTCTTAATAGGTACATAGAGGTTTCAAAAATTTAAATAGACCTTTATATTAACTTCATCTAGCTGTACATCAAGTTTTATAAAAATCTGTTCATTAATTCAATAATCAATAGAATCTCGTTCAGTATTTAAAACCTAACGTTAGATTTATAACACTGTCCGACACTAATTTTGCCCCTTCAATAACTTTATTCACTTTTCATTGATTTTTTCACGCCGATTGCGAATCTGAAAAAAATGCTCCAGCACGTTGAGTTTTTAAGAAAATTAGTGATAAAAAGTGAAAGAAGCATATTTTTGGCTCTATTTGATTATGATTTAAAAAAAAATAATGGGTGATAGAATTTTGATTCTGGTTTCAAATGAATGCTTGAATCACAACCAATAATTTCCTTGAGGAAGAATTCAAAGGCATTTACGATAAGGCAATTAAAAACGATTTTTTCTTTTGCATTAAATTTTGTTATTTATCAAATGTTATTATCACCATGTATAACCTCAGCATTCTGAAACAAGTGATAAACAAATGAATTTTTTAGCACTTAAATTAATAAAATTTTATATTACTTTCAGGTTACCTATATTTTATTTAAAAAAAATATTTAGCAATCTAATTATTAGAAATTCCTACAAAAGTTTTTAAATAAAATTTTATTTAAGCGTTCATTGTATTATACAGTTTTTATATCTTAATTTTAAATAAATTAAATTAATCAATTCTTTTAATAGAAATTAAATGACTAACTAGTAGAAGAAAAAAAAGAATATTAAATTAGATATTCAGTGATCATAGAAATCAAATTTTTTACTATATGTGACGCGCTCCGAAGAAAGGTACCTAAGAAGCCAACGAATTATAGGTTAGGGTCGTGTTAGACTTTTCTTGATTAAAAGTTTATTTTTAATTATTTGAATTTGAAACCAATTTATATTGAATATTTTGGATAGAATGAGGACTTGAGGATCAATAATTTTTAATTAATAATTGATTTTCTTTCTGCATTTTTACTTGAGAAATTAAAAACATAACCTCAAATTTTTTGCTCCTTAGGTACCTTTCTTCGGAGCGTGACACATATTTAAACACTTAATTAAATCATAAAAATAATTATAATTTAATTTTTCAGTAAAAAAATTATTTTCTCATTGTTAGATGTTGAAATTTATTTTAATTTTTAAAATTGTCTGCTTTTATTCTGATGGATAAAAACAATTACTGAAAGCAATATTTTAATTTTGGAAAAACAAAACGTTAAATTCACAGGAATACTTTATTTCAAAGACATCATTTATACGTTCAAATTGTTTATTTATTTTGTAGAGTGTGTACATCAAGATTGCTAAACATTTATTTTAAATAAAATATGAGTAACTTGAAAGTAAAATAAAATTTTATGAATTTAAGTGCTAAAACATTCATTTGTTTATCACTTGTTTCACAATGCTGAGGTTATACATGGTGCTAATAAAATTTGACTAACCGAGCGAGCGTAAGGTGAAATTTTGCAACACCGAGCATAAGGTAGGGTATTTTTTACCCTGCAATGTAATACTATTTGTAAATTAAAAAAAAATTTTAAATCATTAAATTTTTTTTTTCAGTAAATGTTTTATGTTGCCTAGTAATCTAATTTTTTAATGTTGCGATAAATTTTTCATTTGTTTAAACAAATTATTATTCTTAATTTATAAGAATTTCAAAAACTAAATAGAGAAAAGCAAATTTCTATATATTTGGCAGCATGATATCGGTATTATTTAATGCTAAATTAATGAATTAGATAAAACATTAAATTAAATTTGCTATAATTATTATTTAACATTCTTTAAAAATTAATTGTTATTTATTTACTTTTTTCTATTGCACCTAAGAAGATGCAGTTTTTTTCTAATTTTGCAATTTTAGACCTAAGATAGTATCCGATAATTATTAAATGTCTAATGATATGTTAACAATTATTTAAACAATTGATTGTTGTTATTTATTAACTTTTTCTCTATTGCACCTAGGAAAATGCAGTTTTTTTCTAATTTTGCAATTTTGGATCTAAGATAATAACCGATAATTATTAAATGTCAGTTCGAATTGTTAACAATACTTGTTCAATTTTTTTTTCATTCAATCGCTGATAATAAACATTGTAAACCCAACCAACGTTTTTGTTGGTTAGAAAAAAACTGCACCTTCCAAGGTGCAATAGAAAAAATGTTTATAAATAACAATAATTAATTGATTAAACAATTGTTAACATATCGAATTGACATTTAATAATTATCGACTGACAGATTAGCTCAGTCGGATAAATGCCTCGCTTGGCGGACGTTCTAGGACCAAGGGTACTTGGTTCGCGCCCATTTGGCTTGGATTTTTTCGGCATGTGAGATAATCTGAGCGGGAGGTTTGATGTCGAGGTATAATGATGTGCACTGTCGATTATTGTCCGGTACACACCATTAGACCTTGACTGTCGATAAACCGGTTGTACTCAGGAGAAGGTTTTCTACAGTTTCCCTCTCCTCTGACGAGAAAACCCATTAGACGGGTAGTCCAGGCTAATGCGAGTACTCCTAATTTTCGAAAGACGTTCTGTAGGCGCAAACTTAGTATTAAGAATTGTGTATAAGAAAAATTTGTGAAAGCATGAAATTGTAAGAAAAACACTTGTATAGCCAAGTATGTAAGGCTGAAGACAGGTGTATAAACCAATAAATTTAATAATTATCGGTTACTATCTTAGGTCTAAAATTGCAAAATTAGAAAAAAACTGCATCTTCTTAGGTGCAATAGAAAAAAAGTAAACACTTATTTTCTCAGAAGCTCAACGTGATGGAGCATTTTTCTTTTCAGATTCTTAATCAGTGTGAAAAAATCTATCGAAAGTGACCAGAACTATTGAAGGGGATGAAAAAAAATTCATTTTTGTCGGACAGTGTAATCAGCAACTCCAAACACCTTAAAACAATGTGTTTTAAACGAAGTGACATAAGTTCCGTGTAAATTGCATACAATTTTTGAAAATTCGTCAGTTTTTTTTTTAAAAAGATCGGAAATTATTTTTAAAAAATTTTTAGCGTTCATCCGAATTTCCATTATATTACTATGTACATGTAAATTTCATAATTTCTACAATTTTTTTCTCAAACTCTTCCAAAAGTTGTATAAATAACCTAAAAATGGAAAATTTCTCATTTCCCTTCTTTAAATTTTCTTTACCACGATGCTTCTTGGAAAAATTTAAATAGTAAAAGGGCCAACCACCGACCTTGTATTACTGACACATGTACGAGAGTTAAACGAAGTCTATTTCCAGGCGTGTTAAAATCGATCTGTTGCAATCCAGCACTTATTTCTATGTGTTAGGCAAGAATATAAGTTTTTCCATTTAAAATTTATTTATCCTTTTGAATTGTTTTAAAAAAATTTAATCTACTTTAATCACTTTTGTATTCTTTCGAGATAAATAAAAACTTTATTTTCTTATTTTATAAGCTGATAAAGAATTAATAAAATCTATTTATTTTAGAAAAGTTTGTTGTTAAACTGTTGACGTATATATTTATTTGGTAAATGTATAAATTATTATATGATATTAACACTCGGTAATTTTAAATAGTTACTAAACACTGAATTTAACGATCATTCCGAGTCACACCTGACTCCGAATGATCGTTAAATTCAGTGTTTAGTAACTAAATGTATAAATTATTGCATGATTCATATAATCTGAGAAGAAGGATTTGCCTTGCCAAGATTAAAAATAATTATTTTTTTCCTCACTCTATTAACATATTAGGATATTTTTTAGTAAAAATGCTTAAATGTATGACTCATAAAAGTGTATTAGTTTGAAAAATATTTAATACAGAAAATAAATTTTATTTCCTTGGGAAAATAATGTTTCACTTTAAATAAATAATTATTTTTACCTTGTCGAGGTTGATATTGTTAGCCGGGAACCATTTGCCAACGAATACGACAACAGGTCGTCCTTGTCGATCGGTTCCACTTTGATAAAGACAACCAATTCCTGAAATTTCCGAAAGGTCTTCCATTTTGGCACGGCGAAGAAGTCTCTCGTACCTGGAATCGAAGCAATGACTTTAATTTCAAATCTATTTATATCTTAAAAATTTTATTACAATTTTTAAACTAATAAAATTCGTAAGTACACGGAGAAAAATGGAGTATTCAACTAACTATCTGGAGGGATAAACAGACCATATTTGAGGTTAAGTTTTTCGTAACTATCTCGGAGGGATACATATAGACTCTCCGATGATCAATTTGACTAACTCGAAGGAAAAACTTAACTATCCAGAGATCAGGCTTAACACTCAAAACCTCACCCTCTAAGTTTTACTACCCAGTTTTCTCAGTGTAGTCAAAAAATAAAAAAATAAACTTTTTTGTTGGAAAAATTAACTTAACCAAATAATAAAATTGTTAAAAAAAATTCGATAAAATTTTTTTTCACAGAAAATTTTTTTTTTTTTATCGCTTTATGAAAATAATAAGTACGTGAATATAAAATTCAGATTCATTACGATGTTTCGCTAGAAAAATATTTTAGAAAACAATTGTGCTATTAACAAAACCGCAGAGCTCAGTTATAGTATGTTGCAATAACATGGCACGATAATTAAAATCTTATTATTCTGTTTTTTCAAGACTTAAACAAGAAGTTAATTTAAATTACTTTTTGTACAATCTTCTTCTTTTAATTGGATTTCTCTAAATTCATTTTCATTCCTAGTAGTAAATAAATTGTGTGTAACAATTTAAATTATTCAAAGATCACACCATTAAAAATTTCTTTTACGAAAATTTCTGTAAATCTGTAATTTTAATAACACTTACGTTTGTTTAATCCGAAAAGTATTTAAAATTTTAAATATTTAAAATACAAATTATAATAAGGAATATAATACATCATAATATAAAATTATAATAATATAATACTAATTACAATTACAATAAAATTAAAGTTAATAATTATAATTTTATTGTAATTTTATTACACTTTAATTATAAGTCAATGTTGTGAGTAGAAACTAACAAAAATGAAGAAATAGAAAAGAAAAAAATTGGTACATTTATCAGGATAGTTAAAAATATGTATGTTGCTTCTAGTTTCCATGGCATATAAAAACCGTTAGAACACTGTGTAAAAAAAGTTAGTATCTAAATAAATAACAAACGGATGTTAAAGAAACATTAAAGTACAGCTAATTTTGTCAAGAGTTGAAAAATTAAAGTTTGTAAAATTATTTTTATATAATTATTACTTTTTGGTTATAATTATTTCATTATTACGTTTCTTTAAAAAAAATATTATTTAATAGAATTCTCACTGACTTTTTAAATTTACAATTCCATTCTTTTAATCTTTAAAATAAAAATATGAAGAAAAATCTGAAAAAATAATGTAAATTGCAATAACTTTTTTTCTTCAAGGAATAATTACAATAAAAAGTAAATAACTATGGTGATTACTCTCTAAATCTGAATTAGTAAAAATGATTACTAATTCGAATTAGTGGCTGACTTTTAGCTTTTGAATTAGTAAACTTCACTAATAAATAATAATTTCTACTAATTTATTATTAAAATTTACTAATTCAAAAGCAAAAAGTCAGTCACTAATTCCAATTAGCAAACATTTTTACTAATTCAAATTTAGAGAGTATAATAATAAAAATAATTAAGAAGCATATCTTGATAAAGCGGGTGGAAATTTTTTAGTGTCGAAAAAATACGATAACACTAAACTTTTTTTTACATTTTCACTAAAAGTTTCTCTGCAATTTTCTTTATATATTCAAAATAAACTCACGAAATCCAATTTTTTTTGGTGATACAAAAATATGTCGTTACCTGATATTCTTCATTATTAAAAATAAAAACTGAATCACAAGTTATTTTCAAAATTGTCAATTTTTCAAAAATTGCAAAATTTTTATCCACTATAAAACTGTTTTTGTATGATATTGGTGGAAATATATTTAACGCGCACCTGATCATGCCTTGAGAAACTTATGATCTTTGTCGATTTAATTATGAGAACAGAGGAATATATATACGCAATTGCTTCTTTATCGGGAGCTTATCTATAATATTTATAAGCTCTACAGAGATGGAGAGAGCGATTTCATGAAAGTCAGAATTAAGGAAATTTTGATGACATTTTTTTCCGTTGTAAAGGTCAAAAATACAGTATTTTTCTTAAATTTTAAAATACTCGTTGTCGATAAAAAAAGAATTGAGTTTGAAATTTATTTTTTATATACACAAAGTCTAAATTTTACGAAATTTCAATTATTTTCTTTTATTTGTATTTTTCTTCGTTCTTTGAAGTCTATTTTCTCGAAAATAATGGAAGGAAGAATAAAAAACAGAAAAATATTTCTCATAAAATTTTTGTCTTGCAGCATAAAAATATGTTTTAAGGAAATATTAAATAATTTATTAGTTGTTTGAACTGATTTTTAATATTTAATTGCTTGATATAGGAAAAAACCCCGATCCTGACGTGCATATTGGAATAATAAAAATTGCGTTTGTTATTATTTATGATTATATGTTTATATAATTTGAAAGAGGAAAAATTCAAGGTTTTAACGATTGTACTAAATTAATTAGCATTTGTTAAACACGTTCAATTGCGTACCCGAACGAAAAACTGTTCTGTTTTATGTAAACAAACATTGGCATTGTATTCAAAGCTGCTTTAAACATGCTAAGAACTCAAATTGGATAACTTTAAAATTTACATCGGCTTCTTAAGTCACTTTTCAATTATTATGCATTACACACTTTACAGAAATGGAGAATTTTTTAAATTTTACTCATTTTTACAACTTTTTTTACTGCTCCTAAATTTCATCATAACAATTTTTTAATTTGTATTCATTAATTAATTTACAATTACTTTTTTTCTAAACGGGACGTCTTTTCTTTGTACATTTTATTTCCTTATTTTGCATAATATGGAGAAGAAAATAGTTTGGTAGTTACGTAAAGTTCAATAAAACTAGAAAGAAATTTTCATTAGAAAAAAAATTAAGCCTTTTTTCAGAAAATTTGTTTTACTTTTGAAAAATATTAGAATTAGAAGTAAAAAATTTAGTTTCGATTAGAATTTGTGAATATGCATCGATTAGAGCAAACAGTTCAATCGAATCTAAAAGATTTTCTCCAGAAAAAATAGCCATTGTTTTTTTATGAGAATTTTTTATCGATTTGGAAAAGATGAGAATTAAAAATAAAAAATACAGAGCGTCCATTGAGACTTTTAGATACGCACCGATTCTCCTCTTCGACAATGTCATCCATGTGAATCATTACCATACTGCTAATTTTGCCCACTTAAAAACGAGAAGTTGCTTGTGAATTATAAACACTAATTTATCAATGGTAAAATTGTGGAAAATACGTTATTAATTTTCACGAGAAAGAGCACTTGTCAATTAGAAGAACTACAATGCAACGGGTGTATGTTCATGTGTTTAATGAGAGAACACGCTTATTACGATTCACTTATATATATTTATTTGCAAACGTTGTGTCGCACTTTGGGTGGTTTGCGTTAAACTGAAACGAATGACAGCCTGTCAAGACAAGTCGCAAGTTCTTTAGAGAATCAGTCTTTATTGACGTCTGTTCGTTGACTATATACTTTTGGTTTTGTTAGTTGTTTATCGTCTCTATACTATGTGAAAACCACTTTGCCGGCCTCGAAGCCGCTTCCTTGCATAGTTTGCGCGTGCTTCGTCAATCCGGTAAATAACGCGCCTGCTCCAGATTCTCGATGAAACCTTCTCGTAGTCATTGCACCTTTAATTCCTTACCAAGCGAAAAAATATTCTTTTTTTCTCTTATCGAAATTAAAGAGGTGTGAAGAATTTTTGATTCGCAGAAAATGGAAATTAGGTTAACAAAAAGATTCTTTTATTTTCTTTTTAAATGAATAAATAAAAGATGTGTTAAATTTAAATAAAGCTATTGCACGGAAAAAAATACGTGAATCATTCCTTGAAAGTGGTTGACTTTTGGATAGGACACAAAATACAAGGCGGTATCATATACTTTTATTAGAAAATATAAGAAAGTCCTAGAATTATTCTAGTTAGTGTTGCATTCGAGCGAGAAATCGCTCGAAAAGAACGAGAAATCTCGTGAAGAAGACAATGAAAACAATTGAATGTGATTTAACATTCAATTATTTTCATTGTCTTCTTCACGAGATTTCTCGTTCTTTTCTCGAGAAATTTTCAATTAGTGTTGCTCGAATGCAACACTAATTGAGGGTTCACGTGCAATAAGGGGATACGCATGGAAGTGAAAGTCTCCGCGTATAGTGATTCTGCGGCTACGCGAGAGGACAACGAATAGCCTGCGCGTCCCCTTATTGCACGTGAACCTTCAATTCTAGTACTAGTATGGGCTACAGTGTTTTATAAATTTTAACCAAAAGTCATTTGTTCAGTTTTATAAAGTACGTGAAAAGATTAGTTGACTGCGCTTGAAAATTCTGTAGAGCATGCGCAGTGTGCGTTGCGCGTTTCCATCCAAGGTTAATAAGGCTATTCAAGTTGGGTGGGGGAAAATTCAAGATGGCCGTTTACTGGTGCACAAACATTGTATACAAAGTGTATGGGATGGAATCTAATTTTTTAAATATCTCGCTTAAACGAAATTTTTAACTATAAGTTTATTAGGATTTTATGTTTCATTTTTAAAGAACTATTTTTTGCACTAATAAAAATCGATTTTTATTTTTTATTGATTTTATTAGTGCAAAAATAGTTCTTTAAAAATGAAACATAAAATCCTAATAAACTTATAGTTAAAAATTTCGTTTAAGCGAGATATTTAAAAAATTAGATTCCATCCCATACACTTTGTATACAATGTTTGTGCACCAGTAAACGGCCATCTTGAATTTTCCCCCACCCAACTTGAATAGCCTTATGACAGCTAATCGTCTGTTTTCATTTGTGGTTATTTCAAATGTGAATATACTATTATTTTATGAAAAACAAATAGTGTTTTTATGTTGTATTTTTTATGTTGCGTTTCTCACAAAACAGAATGTTACGTAATTCTCAGTTTTCAGTGAAATAGCATGTCTCTCAAGTTGTGAAAAATTTCATCATGTGGTATATAAGAACAATTCGATACGTACTTTTAAGTGTTAAGTGGGTGTTTATATTTAAGTTATATGCGAATATATGTGTGTGTAATAGGTTAGTTCATAAGTGTTAGTAAACGTCGAAAAGTGATACAATAATAATTTTTCTTTGTTTGTGGGATTAATTATCCAAATATGTGAATGAATGAGTGAATTTCAGAAAAACTGTGAAATTTTTTTTTTATTTTACAGAAATATACAATTTTTTTGAATGTCAATAAAATTCTCAAGCAAGGTACTAGAAATTTTCATTGACTGCTTTTGAAACTCTCATGCAAAAGTACTAGACCATTTCTAGCATTTTGTGTCGTACTCAAAAGTCAAGTACCGAGTCAATGAAAATTTCACGTACTTTTTTTCCGTGTAAAATTACTAAACCCTAAGGAAAAATTTATCTTCACAAAATTTTCAATAAACTTTTCATTAAGTAAGCCGAATATTGAAAGTAAATATTTAATAAACTTTTAGGAAAGTATCGGCGCTGTGAAGGCAGTGTGTAACGAATTTTATACTGTTTTATACTGTACGCACGTAATGCAAAGCGCGCTTTCCTTTAAAAGTCTGCTCTCGCGGCCAAAAGTCCTAAGCTTAGGTGGTTGGCTATATATATTGCCTAAATAGGTGAGGTTTCACACATGTGTAAAATGTAATGGCTAAGCCGAATTATAATCGGAACCACTCGTGATCACTCGTAAAATACAAGGAACGCGAAGAATAGAACTGAAAAGAGGTTATGTCAATTTTTTGACATTTTTACAATTTATACAAGGTTTATGCAATGTTTTTTTGTGGTTTTGATGCTGATAAAAATTTGTGTTTATACCAAAACTTGTAATAGTTCAATCTGATGTATATTAATAAATTCCCAGGTTAAACCCGGCACTTTCGCCTATTTAAAATTTCTGATTTCAAAACTTTACAAATTATGATACATCAAAATTTCAAATGCATTAATCGCCGAATGTCTTTTATTTACATTGTTCATATTTGAGTATACATTTTTCTAAAGAAAAATACATAAATTACACTATGCAACATAAATTTTCTGTACATTTACATTTTTTTACATAAAGGGTCTAGGGGGGTAAGTATGCTAAAAGTGGCCCTCGCACCTAATTGGCTCATATTTGCACCATGTCAAGTCCTCATGTGTTTTTTTCTAAGAGTTATGAAGTGGGAAAGAAAAATCAAAAAACTCATTTTTCTCAGAAACTATTTGACCGGTTTAAATGAAATTTGGATATGTTATTTATCACGTTAATATGAATTTCAAAAAAAAATTCGAAATTTTTTTTCAAAAATACCCCAAAAAAATCAATTTTGGAATTTTCAAAAAAAATATTTTTTTGGGGGGTACACCACAAATTTCTTTTTAAAATTATACCCTCAAATGTCTCCTTAAACACAAATTTTTTGCAGAGGTACTAAGGGGTGAAAATATTAAAAGTTTCCAAAAAGTAACCATTTTCTGAAAAACCAATCATTTTTCTCTGAAAATTCTTGACCGATTTGAATAAAAGTTGAATATGTTATAAATCACAGTAATTCAAATTCATTAAATGAGAATTTGAAATTTTTTTTCAAAAATATTTTTAAAAAATAGGTAAGGTAAATGTCCCTATTTTTGCACTTTGCGCATAAATGTGCAAATTTAAATAGAAATCAATTAAATATACTGTTATAAGTAGTTGTTTTTTATCCTGAAACGTATTTTATTATTATAAAACGGTATTTTATGAAAAAAATGTTTTAATAATTATATTTTGTATTCTGACATTTGCAAGCAATCAAGTCATTTGACAGGTTTACGTATTAGAGTTTATCAGAGCAAAAAAAACTAAAGTTTTATAAATGAAAGTAGGTATTTATGAGATTTGATATTAATTTACTTTTTTAAACAGCTAATGCATATAAAATATAAAAATGAGTGTATCGTAGCGTATTCATGAAAAATATTAAGCAGTTCACAAATTGGTACATTAACCTTTTTTCATAAAAACACAATAATTTTCTATATTTTGACAATAAAAAATTGATTTAAAGTCATATTTGCTTTCAAAATTAATATATCTTCTTATCGCAAAAAAAGATTTTCATTAAAAGAAACGTAAAGATAATTTTTTCACTTTTAAGTGTAGTGGAAATTTAAGTAGTCCACAAATAGGGACATTTACCTTACTTTTAAAAAACTTTTAATATTTTCACCCCTTAGTACCTCTGCAAAAAATTTTTAAGAAATTTGTATTTAAGGAAACATTTGAGGGTATAATTTAAAAAAGAAATTTGAGGTGTACCTCAAAAAAAACAAAAACAAAAAATTTTTGAAAATTCCAAAACTGATTTTTTTGGGGTATTTTTGAATAATAATTTCGAATTTTTTTTTGAAATTCATATCAACGTGATAAAGAACATATCCAAATTTCATTTAAATCGGTCGAATAGTTTCTGAGAAAAATGAGTTTTTAGATTTTTCTTTCCCCCTCCATAACTCTTAGAAAAAAACACATAGGGACTTGAAAATATCAGAATTTTATTCTTATATGGATATCGAAACATGGTGCAAATATGAGCCAATTAGGTGCGGGGGCAACTTTAGCATACTTACCCCCCTAGACCCTTTGTAAAATAAACAAAAAAAATTATATATATATATATATATATGAGGAGTAAGTTTTCAAAACTTGATAAATCCAAACTTTGTCATTTCGAGTAATTTAAACAAATGACAATTCTCACATAACCATTAAAATTATCTTTAATGTAGAAAAAATGTAATAAATTATTCATTTTTAAATATTTTTTCTATTTAAAATGCTATTTTTATAATTAAATTCTATTGTAATTGGGAATTTAAAGGTTTTAATAATTTTTTCTAATAAAAAGATAGAAATTAAAAATCATCAAGGTTAGGCTAAAATATTTTTTAAACTGAAAATTCTTTATTAAAAATTTTTTTTTCTTAAATTGAGCAGTGATAAATGGATTTCTAAAGATTTTAATATATTAAATATGTGTTTATCTCAATTTTTTAAAAAAATAGATTTATCAACTTTTGAAAAATTGCTCCTCATATATATACAGTCGAACCTGGATAAGAGAGAACTGGATAAGCGAGATAATATATAATATATAATATTTTTCGGCGTTTTTTTTACGACGATAAAGATTTAACATCTAATTATAAGACCGGTTATAAGTAGCAGCTAGTTTTTCAGGATAAAATCTAACAATAAGTATATAATTTTATTGAGTACACTTGCCCAAAATCCGTCTGAATGATTTCTTTTAGACATCTATTGCGTATTATAGTGAATTTACAATCCGTTTTTATAGTGTCAATTTTACAATTTTCTGTAAATTTACTACATACTCTGAATGTAGTAAATAAATAGTCAAAATTATTACTGATTATTATCTGCTTTCAGAGTAGTGAGTTTACAGAAAATTATAGAATTGACACTAAAAAGAGAGAGATGCATTCCTATTCTCTAAAGTAAATTTGTTCGAACTTCAATTAAACAGAATTTTAGGTGGTAGAAATGTCCCTTATCCGTTTTTTTATTTATCATAGTTATTAAGAGTCTTACAGCGTAGATAATAAAAATATATAATACAGGAATTAGAATTTAAACAAATTTGCAACAATATTAATTTGTCAATAGTAGAACTTTTGTTTAAAAAAATTTTATATTTCAGAATTCTATTTTATTTGAAACTTCGATTTTGCAAATTTTTATTTACAAGAATTTTCATTTAAAAGAATTTTCAAAATATAAAATTTATCCGTAATCCAATTTTCATTATACAGAATTTACATTAGGACAAATTTTAATTTTACGAAATTTTTAATTTACTACAATATTTATTAAACAGAAGTCATTTAAACAATTTTTTAATTGACAGAAGAATCATTAGAATGAATTTTTTTTTAGTCGACTTTTTATTTCTCAAAATATTAATTAACATAAAATCGATTTGAGCAACTTTTCATATGACAAAAATCTCACATAATCGAAATTCATTTAGACAGAATTTCTAATTATTGAAATTTTCGTTTGTCAGAATGTTCATATGCTAGAAATTTTATTTGACAGAATTTAAATATGACAGAATTGTAAAATACTCGAATTTCTACTATGCCGACATCTCAAGCTGACGAAAGTTTAGTTGGCAGAAATTTAATTTGCCCAAAAATGCTCCATTAGTTAGAGAAAGACAACACATCTATCTAATGGAGTTTTGTCGGACAAATTATATTTCTGTGAACTAAACTTTCGTTAGCTTGAGATGTCGGCATAGTAGAAATTCGAGTATTTTACAATTCTGTCATATTTAAATTCTGTCAAATAAAATTTCTAGCATATGAGCATTCTGGCAAACGATAAATTTTACTAATCACAAATTCTGTCTAAATCAATTTTGGTTATGTGAGATTTCTGTCATATATAAAAAGTTGCTCAAATCGATTTTATGTTAATTAATATTTTAAGAAATAAAAATTCGACTAAGAAAAAATCCATTCTAATGATTCTTCTGTGAATTAAAAAATTGTTTAAATGACTTCTGTTTTTAAATATTGTAGTAAATAAAAATTTTTGTGAAATTAAAATTTGTCCTAATGTAAATTCTGTATAATGAAAATTCGATTACGGGTAAATTTTGTATTTTGAAAATTCTTTTAAATGAAAATTCTTGTAAATAAAAATTTGCAAAATCGAAGTTTCGAATAAAATAGAATTCTGAAATATAAAATTCTGTTAAACAAAAGTTCTACTATTGACAAATTAATATGGCTGCAAATTTGTCTAAATTCTAATTGCTTTATTATATATTTTTATTATCTACGCTGTAAGACTCTTAATAACTATGATAAATAAAAATACGGATAAGGGAGATTTCTACCACCTAAAATTCTGTTTAATTGAAGTTCGAACAAATTTACTTTAGAGAGTAGGAATGCGTCTCAAAAGGGATTGTCAATTCGATACTTTTAGACGTTATATTACAAGTTTCTATAAAAATTGTAAATTTACAGAAAAATTTTTTAGTGATATTTTAGAGATTTAAGCGTATTTAAATATTTACAGCAACAAATTCTCTTTTAAAAAAGAGGAATTAAAATTAGCAAATAAATATTGTATTAATAAGTTTAATTCTCAACATTTATATCAGTATTTTTATACTAATTGCGATAAACGCTTGCTATTGCATAAATCAGGAAAACATTTGAGAATTCGGTCAAAAGTGCTGAAAAAATATTAAATTTCTAAATTTAAGAACAAAATTCTTGTTTCTTTGATAATATTGAAAGCATTTCATTCTTAAATTTTTTCAATTCACATTGCAAACTTTGCAATCATTACGAATTTTAATAGATACAAAACTTTGGCAGGGTGGCCACACATTGTCAGTAAATTCAGGGAAAAAAAACTTTTGTCAGGGAGGTTAAGGAATTTCCAGGATTAAATGCTAGGTGAAATGTTTTACCAGGGAAATTAAGCAAATTGATTTTTTATTTTTTCCTTTAAAAAGAATTTTGTCAGGGGAAAATAATGTTAATGTCAGTAAATTTTTAGGGAAATTGATAAATTGAAATTGTGGCCACCCTGCTTTGGATTTTTTCTACTTCCATCAATAAATAATTTAACTTTATGGCATGATGAATTAATTCACTTTAAATAATTAGAATACTGAATTTTTTAAGACTTGTGATTGCAATTTTAATAAATAATTAAGTTCTAGAAAATTCTATGTTTACAATTTTTGTAAATCCAAAGTCATGCAAAAAAATAATAATTACTAGTCCAGTTTAAAAAAAGTGGAAATTTTTTGCCTTTTGATTTTCGGATTTTTCATTAAATGTTAATGGAAGAATAAATTATTAATGTTTGAAATAAGTTTAGAATTAAAAATATTCTTAAATAAAAAAAATTATATATCTAGAAATCAGGAAAAAACAATAATGAATTAAATATAAATTAGTAGTACTGTTTACCTACTATAATTTGAATTGGTGACTGACTTTTTAATAATAGATTTTACATTAATACATAACTAATTAATAAATTGATACATTTTACTAATAAGATAGTAAAAATTATTATTTATTGGTAAAGTAAATATTTTATTAATTAAATTGCAAGGGTTTCTGAAATTAGAGTCGAAGTAGAAAATCGAAAAAAAAGTTTTCACAAAACCAAACAAGTGAAACATTTTCTAAAGGTTGTAGATTGTAAAAAGTAGAATTTTCCAACAAAAACCAAAATATTACTCAGTAATTCAAGGTTAAAAAAATTTAATTTGAAAAATTTTGTAGTGTGTTTAATTTAAAGGCATAGTTTTTCTAAAAACTGCATTTTTAATTCTATAGAATTATTTGGTGTTTATCAACATGGAGTTAATAATAATTAAATAATTGTGGATGATACAAAATTATTTTTTTTCTACTAATAATTTTAAAGTATCAAAATTTATTCAAGATAAACTAAACAAAAATAAATTAAATTTTATTTAAAATCAATTTTAATAAATAGTAATTAATTTTTCTATCTGGAATGTTCATAATAATTATTATTTTAAAAAAATGAAATTATTTTAATTTTGACTTTTGTTTTTAGTTTAATTAATTTAAATTATTTTCGTTATTTCAATTTTTATTATTATTGTTCTACTTATTGAATAAATTAATTATTTTTATAATTTTTATATCGAAATAGTATAAGAATAAATAGAACTAACTGCCCTTCTCTTTTTCATTCTCAGCTTTACGACAGATTTACTTTTGGAACTCAAAATCATTTTTCGGCCTATTATCAGATTAGTTGAGTTCGTTCAGTTCTATTCCTCGCGTTCCTTGCATTTTACGAGTTATCAAGAGCGGTTCCGATTATAATTCGGCTTAGCCATTACATTTTACACATGTGTGCAACCTCACCTATTTAGGCAATATATATATATAGCCAACCACCTAAGCTTAGGACTTTTGGCCGCGAGAGGGCAGACTTTCAAAGGAAAGTGCGTACTCTCAGTTTCTCTCTGATAATATTTAACTTTTGGACCAGAGGCCATTTAAACAAAAGAAAAGAATATTTAACTTTTGCTAATTCTTTTGCAGAATTATACAAAGTATAAAAGACGTTTCTAAAACAAACACGTTTCTATGCCCAGAGGGTTAGATTATATTTCAAAAGCCTGCAAACAATAATATTAAAGAATTTTGCAAAACAATATAAACATGTGGCTTTTAAACAAATAACCTACAATTGTACCGTCGCCTGTCACAACTTACACGAAGATAAAGATTTAACATCCAATTATAAGACCGGTTATAAGTAGCAGCTAGTTTTTCAGGATAAAATCTAACAATAAGTATATAATTTTATTGAGTACACTTGCTCAAAATCCGTCTGAATGATTTCTTTTAGACATATATTGCGTATTTGGTTATATGGTCAAAAAATGTTTGGATTTTGTTTATAAATTTATAAAGTTCTAAAAATTTTTCATTTATCTTTTAGGCGTCTTTTGGTCTTGTCAGTAAAAGTTTTCTAAATAATCTTCAGTTGTGTTTGTCTCAAAACTGCAGAAATATCGTTTTCTCCAATATTAGATGTTCAATATGAGGTCGAAAAGAAAATTTAAGACTTGCTTAAAAGTTCAAAATATTTTTTTAATTTTTCGATAACTAAAATTGGATTTTTTTTATAGAGTTATATTTTAATTTACCTATAGATACTTCTTGAATGATTTTAATAAATTCGACGCCTCCCGTTCATATAATGCTTATTGAAAACCGAATGCAAGATGATTCTTATTCACTTTTTGGTGCAAGACAATGCTTATTCGATTTTCCGTGCAATAAAATGATTATTCAAAATTCTATGCGAAAATGTACATTCTGAAATTAGCTTATTCTATGAATTTTATAAAATTTTCAATTCAGTATAATTTATAATTGCAATGGCTTAAAAAATGTTTCTTAATACGTGTGATAGGATTCGTGTTTAAAGTTTCTTATAACAATAGACACGTACTAAAATTCTCAGATATTTAATTGCAATTTAATATTAATAGGAAGATTTAGGGTTACATTTATTGTTCTGTCAGTGGCAATTGTTTTGCACACAATTTTGAATAAGCATTTTATTGCACGGAAAATCGAATAAGCATTGTCTTGCACCAAAAAGTGAATAAGAATCATCTTGCATTCGTTTTTCAATAAGCATTATATGAACGGAAGGCGTCGAATTTATTAGAACAGATAGAAATTTTAAAAGTATTACTATAAAAATTTGAAATCCTTTTTTCAATCTCTAAACATCGGAATATGGATTTTTCCGCATATTTTAGGTTCAAAAGAAGTTTAAAAAGAGAGGATCTATAAATTTTGAATCTGGTTTTTTTATGTCCATAAAAGTGAAATACACGGAAAAAAAGGACATGAAATTTTCATTGACTCGGTACTTGACTTTTGGGTACGACACAAAATACTAGAAACAGCCTAGTACTTTTGCATAAGAGTTTCAAAAGCAGTCAATGAAAATTTCTAGTACCTTGCTTGAGAATTTCATTGACTTTCAAAAAAATTGTATATTTCTGTAAAATAAAAAATATAATTTCCACAGTTTTTCTGAAATTCACTCATCCATTCACATATTTGGATAACACAGGTCAACAAAAAAAGGCTTACTTTTTTATGAGATATGATAGTAGTTTCCGAAGTATTTTTTGACGCTGAACACGATCCCGGGTCCAAAAATTTGCCATCACGTCAGGATTTTGAGAAAAGTGGGGGTAAAGACCCCAAAAAACGTGTTTTTGAGCGTTTTCAATATTTTTTTCTCCTAAACCTGACGTGCCAGAAACTTCTACATAGACTTAAATTAAAGCTTGAATCGTCCACTACAAGACTCATATCCGTAAGACCAAAAAAAATTAAAATTTTTTTCAAAAATTTAGGTTGAAGTCACCAAAAATGTGTATTTTTGGGTTGCTTTAATGGATTTTTTAAAATTGTTTTGGATTCGTTTGAAAATTATTACTCGGGGGTTTTTGGGGTCGCTGATTACGAATCCGATATTAGTTATAAAAATATATCGGATTCAGAATCAACGACCCTAAAAACCTTCGAATATCAATTTTCAAACGAATCCAAAACAATTTTAAAAAATCTATTAAAGCAACCCAAAATACACATTTTTGGTAACTTCAACCTAATTTTTTGAAGAAAATTTTAATTTTTTTTTTGGTCTTACGGATTTGGGTCTTGTAGTGGACAATTCAAGCTTCAATTTAAGTCTATGTAGAAGTTTCTGGCACGTCAGGTTTTGTTGACCTGTGTAATTAATACTACAAACAAAGAACAATTATTACTGTGTCACTTTTTGACGTTTACTATCACTTATGAACTAATCTATAACACACACATATATTCGCATATAACTTAAATATAAACACCCACTTAATATGTACTTAAAAGTACGTATCGAATTGTTCTTATATACCATATGGTGAAATTTTCAACAACTTGAGAGACATGCTATTTCACTGAAAACTGAGAATTACGTACCATTCTGTTTTGTGAGAAACGCAACATAAAAACACTATTTGTTTTTCATAAAATAATAGTATATTCACATTTGAAATAACCACAAATGGAAACAGACGATCAGCTGTCATTTACCTTGGATAGAAACGCGCAACGCACGAATTTTCAAGCGCAGTCAACTAATCTGTCACGTACTTTATAAAACTGATCAAATGACTTTTGGTTAAAATTTAAAAAACACTGTGGCCTATACTAGTACTAGAATAATTCTAGGACTTTCTTATATTTTCTAATAAAAAGTATATGATACTGCCTTGTATTTTGTGTCCTATCCAAAAGTCAAGCACTTTCAAGGAATACTTACTTCTTATCGTCTGGTATATGTTTCTTCAAAACGAATGTACCAATTTTAAATATTGCTTCCTCATACTGAGAAAATATTTTATATATCTTTTGTTTAGTAAGGTTTCAGGGTACCAAATAAGAAGTTTGACATGATTCTGACTTGTTTTGAAAAACACATAAGGTAAGTCCGGGGGTGATGGTTATACAGGAGAGATGGACAATTCAAATATTTTACAGAACTTGCTGCCAAATTTCGCTTATCATAGGTTATTCTTGTGCATTTCGTAGAAATTTCGTAAGAAACATTTTTACCTGGGCTAAAAATCAAAGACTAAAAGATTTTAATTATTTAATCATTAATGTTTATTTTTGACACGTATTACCAGGTGAGATGGCCATGCAATTTAAGTTATCAAAGTCAAGAAAAAAATGAGTTTGGTTTAGAAATGCATGTTTTATTTATTTGAATTACTTCAAAATAACTTATATTTAGTTATATTTTAACTTTCATCTTTAAAGTAAAGTGTTTAATGTTAAATTACCAATAAAAGTTTTTACAAAAATCTTTTTTTTTAGTTTCTGCAATCCTTTAAAAAAACTATGGCCATCTCCCCCCGACTTACCCTACATCATTATTAACCCCTTCAGTCTGTAGCTAAAATATAAAAAAATGGTCCCATAATGTGTAATACCTTCTTGTGAATAAAATTTCATGACACTTGGTACTAAGGGGATTTTAGGGTCGCCGATTACGAATCCGGTGATAGTTTTTAAAAATCACGAAGTAATATAAGGAGACATATCACCTACGGGCGGCTTTAACGGAAAGTGGCCCCATTTTCGGTAGTCACGGTTCTCAAGTTTTCACCAACTTAAGTCCACATGCGCCAACCGCGGGAAAATTTGGTATTAAAATCACGTGGTTACATGTTTTTCTACCGGTTATGAATATAACATACAGTGCCGCTCGAAAACTTTTGTCCACCCTACAGCGATTGAAGGCTTTACAAAAAGTTTTGTATTTTTTTTTACTATTGAAGTTACGAAGCTCAAAAAAATATTGTTTGAAAGCTCATTTCCTCAGCTTTAACATTACATAAAATCGAAATTAAAAAAATAATTTTGTTAATGAGTAAATAATGTTATTGCAAAATAAAATTTTCCGTTTTTTTTGTATTTTTTAATGTGATACAGTTTCATTAGAAATCATCACAATTTAATGCCATACATATCATTTGAAAGCTAGTTTTATCACCTTTAAAACGCATTTTTTAAAATTTTTATACGATATATTTTATACGGTTTGCTTAATAAATTGAAATAATAAATTGAAATAATGGTTATAATTCATAATATTTCGATTGCGGGTTATTGAACCCATCGACTGTATATATCGCGAAAATTGTCATCGGCTCAGTCAGTATGACTAATCACTCGTCTTAGTATGTTTGTGATTTGCAAATTTGAATATTTTAATTTTTATTTAATTATTTATTTATTGTATTTTAATTTACTAAAGTGATGTTTGTTTGTTGATTTTAACTAGGTAAAAATTATTTTTAATTTTGTTCAATTTTATAATTTCATATATCATTTTGTATTTATCTGAAAATTATTTTTTATTAAAGTGACCTGATGATGGTGGCGAATCTGACCACCGAAACGTTGTCAATTTTATTAAAAAAGTGAGAGTTAGTGTCTTTTCTTTCACCTTTAAACATCTTCCAAAAATCAAAAAAAATATTTTATTTTTATACGATAATTTTTAAGAAAAATATTATCTTTTGATTAAAAAAACAGCCATTTTTTTCAATTGTTGATATCTCAAAAACAATTACTTTAGGAAACAAATTTTAAGAACATAAATTGTTCCTTTCTGTGTATATAATTAAAAAAAATTATTAAAAAAATTTTGTTTAAAATTGTTTTTTTATTTTTTGAAAAAATTTTTTTTACATTTTTCAGATTTTTAAGTTTTTTGTGTAGAAACTCGCTTTTTACACTCATTATGACAAGCAAACATATTTTTCTTCGTATTTATTCAATTTTTCCAAATATTTTAACTCACAAAATCATTTGAAGATTTGATATAATTTCCGTTTTTAAACAATAAAATAAATAAACGTATAAGAACTTATTTAATAGATTGGCGAGATAAAATTATTTTAAAAAATTGAATAAATACGAAGAAAAATATGTTTGCTTGTTATAATGAGTGTAAAAAGCGAGTTTTTACACAAAAAACTTAAAAAACTAAAAAATGTGAAAAAATTTTTTTTCCAAAAAATAATAAAAAAAATTTTTTTTAACAAAATTTTTTAAATAATTTTTTTTATTCTGTATACAAAAAGTAACAATTTATGTCTTTAAAATTTTTTTCCTAAAGTAATTGTTTTTGAGACATCAACAATTGAAAATAATGGCTGATTTTTTAAACAAAAGATAATATTTTTCTTAAAAATTATCGTATACAAATTTTAAGAAATGCGTTTTAAAGGTGATAAAACTAGCTTTCAAATGATATGTATGGCATTAAATTGTGATGATTTCTAATGAAACTGTATCACATTAAAAAATACAAAAAAACGGAAAATTTTATTTTGCAATAACATTATTTACTCATTAACAAAATTATTTTTTTAATTTCGATTTTATGTAATGCTAAAGCTGAGGAAATGAGCTTTCAAACAATATTTTTTTGAGCTTCGTAACTTCAATAGTAAAAAAATACAAAACTTTTTGTAAAGTCTTCAGTCGCTGTAGGGTGGGCAAAAGTTATTGAGCGGCACTGTATATCTCGCACGCAAAAACCGTTTGGAATGCTTTGTTTAACGTGTTTTTTATAAAAGGATAGTTATGTTTCAAATAAAGTGTAAATAAGCATGGCAGTTTTTTTGGAGATATTATGATTTGTAACATAACCTGAAACATGTGCATATTAATTACTACTTTAATTTTATATAATAATAATATAAATTAAATTTCACAAATTGAGGAAATCCCTTAAATAATTATGTTTCATAAATAATATGTAATCATTATGTTTATACTTACTTTCAATTAGACATTCAGTTCCATTAATATTGTTTTTATTTAAATTCCAAACATTTTTTAGTGCGAGTCACATACACTTTGGAAAATGTCATGAAATATAGCAAACATGAAGTAGTATAAGGAGACCTATCCATGCGTCGCGCGTGGCCCCAAAATCAGACGACAGATATCTCGCTTTTCTCCTGAGTGTACCGTTCTCAGCGCTGTGACGTGAAAATTACGAACTAATAAATATCGTCTGCTACGCAATGCAGAATGCATGACAATTGTTATGATGTGTTGTTTATTTAATTTATTAAGGTAATTTACAGTGACTCCTTAAGGTGTCCATTAAGAAAACGTAAGGCCTAAATTATATTTATCTTTAAATTTATAAAATTAATGACAGCATGATTGTATTTTATTCTATAAATAGTTCTTTACACTGTGTTTATTCATTTATAGGTTATTCCTGAGTTTTCAAACTTTTGAAAAAAGTTTCTTTTGAATTAAAGAAAAATTCAATAATTTATTTTACAACAAATAAATTTAATGAAAATGAATTTCTCAGAAGAAGGAATTAAGTTTACAAAACTTAAGGAAATTTTAGTGAATGTATATTTACCCGCATTACCTTCTGACAGGTGATGTTACTTCAAAGGAGATGATAAGTTTCTTGGCTTCGTAAATGTGGAAGATGATATTACTGTGAAAAAGAAAGTTATAATTCTGAATGATCTAAAAGTAAAGATTTTTATCGATTCAAAAGAATTACCTATTTCTACACATGTACACTTCAAAATCATTGAAGAACTCATACACCTCTTGGAAGCAGTTGACAATTCATGGGAATAAAAAGAATTTTCATTTCTTTACGGTACTTCTCTGTCACTTGCTTTATCAATAATAACAGAAACACACTGGCTTTTTTTTCCACCAAATTCATGCGTAGCAGAAGACATTTATTAGTTCATAATTTTCACGTCGCGGCGCTGAACACAGTACACTCACGGGAAAAGTGGGATATCTGTCGTCTGATTTTGGGGCCATGATTCATTTGAATATACATGGCCGATAGGTCTCCTTATACTATTTCATGATAGCAAACTATAATTTTTATTACTAAAATTTTCCGCGGTTGGTGCAAGTGTACTTAGGTTATATGTCTCCTTAAACTACTTCGTGTTAAAAATTCAAAATTGTGGATCGCATATGGCGGACACGTTTCTAAAAAATTCATTGGATTTGCTTAAAACTCGTTACTCAGGGTTTCTCATGGTCGCTGATTACGAATGAAATATTAGTTTTTAATATTTCAAAATGGAGGATCGAATATAGCAGGCGATTATTAAAAAATATTTAAATAGTTGCGTATTAAATTTTAAGAAAAATTTTTGGTGGCCATATTGGTTCAACAATGAAGTATTTTGAAAATCTGACTTCAGAATCATGGTCAGCGACTCCAAAAACCCCCAAGTAAGAAGTTTTAGGAAAAAAGATCCACTTTTGAAATTTTTTAAAATTTTTGGCGGCCATGTTGGATTAAAAATTAATTAATCTAAAAATCTGACTTTAGAATCTTGATCAGCGACCTCAATAACCCTTGACTAAAATTTTTTAGGAAAATTCATCTACTTTTTAAACTTTTTAAAATTTTTTGCGGATATATTGGACCCCAAAAACCCCCGAGTAATAATTTTTGCAAATATATGTTAAGATGTTTCCTTGATTTGGCCATGACGTGTATACACGTCATCCATAGTTTGGGCCAGTTTTTTTCATGACGTGTTTACACGTCATCCACAGTCAATAGGTTAATAAATTCAGACGTCTGTCTGTACATTGCTTAAAATATCAAAATTTTAGCATAATTAGTTGTTATCTACATCAAAGATTCCAGAAATAATCTTAAAATTTTTAATGTATATGTGTGTATTTATGTCTGTAACAAAATGTTTGTACCCCAATCACACAAAAACGCGTTTACCGATTTGCACTATATTTGGCACATTGTTAGATATTGACCCAAGGAAGGTTTATCATTTTACAGATAACAGGGTGTCTACTAACTGAGAAAAACGCAAATATCCGGAAATTTAATGTGACTGAGGAAAACTGGAAATAAGCTAAACCAGGAATTTTCTTATCAATTCAAAAAAGTTTTATTATATTAATTCGCACAAATTAACAAATATTGTTTTCTGCATTTGAATTTGTTAAAAATAACTGATTTCATAATAAAATGCCAGTACCTGATTCAAATAGTAGTATTTTCCTACTAAAACAGATAATGGTATTTAATTATTATTTTTGCCGGTCAATATAAATTCAATATTATTTTCCGGTTTTCCAGATTGGTAGACAAACTGTTATATGTATTGGTGTAGAAATTAAAACCCGTCTTCGACGGGTACAACAGCTAGTAGAAACTTAAAAAAATCAGTCATTTTTTTATAATTTTATTTAAATGTTTATAAAATCATTTGTTATTGACCTACAGTCTTACAACTGCTTATTTGCATAACTGACCATACCTGGAATCAAATGCAAAAAGACCCGAAACGATTAGTCAAATAGTTTTAGAGAAATTTTTCAGGCGGATTTTGAGAAAGTGTACTCAATAGGATCATATAATTAGATTTCATCCACAAAAACTAGCTGCTACTAATAGCCGGTCCTATAATTAAATGTTAAATCTTTATCAGACGTAAATATATTTGTAACAGTCGAACATCGTTTAAAGATTTATTGTATGGTTAAAAAATTGACTACCCTCTGGACACAGAAGCGTCTTTGTTCTAGGAACGGTATCCTCCCATTTTCCCGAAAGATATTTTCACGAAAAATAAATGTTTCGAAAATCAAAAATCTCGAATACAATTTCCCGAAGACTTTTTTCACGAAAATACTCGAGTTCACGTTGTTCATTTTTGTACTCGTTATAGTCTAATGCAATTGTTCTCAGCCGTGATTGAAATTCTAGCCATTTTTTTAGGTTGTGCTTTGACTCTTCTTCCCAAACTGAGCTCTGTAATAATTATTTCGAAGTCTGTCTGCTCCTTCTGGAACTCATTCCAAAGATGTATAGCGTATCGCGGAACAATAGCTCTTCTTCTGCCTCTCGCTGCTCGGCCAACATAATTTTCTTCAAAGTAAGTGAGAATCAGAAGTAAGTTCTCGGTAGAATAATTTTTTAAGAGAAGAAAGATGGACAAAACTTCTGCTACAGGTACAAAAGCAAGGACTAGAAGCATGTGAGTGTTAATCTTCAATGTCCGATCATTAGGATTATAGTACAATTGAGGGGCTGGATGTTATAATGTGTTACGCGCCATTCATTTAAAACACAAAGAAACACTGCAAAGAAACATTCGGAAAAACTTCGTTACAAGCATTAATAATGGCTTTTTCGAAGTCACTCATTATTCTGTGTGGCAAATAATTAATTTTGTACGTGTCTATAGCACATTGGACAGATCTCAAAACTGCAGCATACTGATATGTTTCCTAAGATGACCCAAGAGCATAAACAAACGGTAAGGGCACTAGAGACTCAGGAATACTTACATTTGGATTTCGAGAACTTCTCCTGTATATTCCAAGTATAGTGAAAACTTAAGTGAATATCGAAGGAGACACCTAAATGTAAAAAAAGCTAATTACAAATAATACATAATAATAATAATAATCCCCGCCGATGGTTGTCCACTACCGAACATCATCGATGTCTTTGATGTGCTGGGAGAAGCGGATACTTATCTGCTGCCAAACATGACTGACATCATGGATATGTTCGGTAGACTTTGTCGTGGTGGCGGGGCTTCTCACTAAAGGACAATCAACAGGGTGGTTCCCTGATACAAAAATCAAAAATTAATGAAAATGAGTCAAAGTGTAAATGAATTACCCCAAGGAGGAACCCCGCAAGGGGACAATACTCCCGTCGGTCTTTCAAAGACCGTCGCAGGCCCCACGGATTTTGGGGGGGGGGGGCAAAAAGAAAATTCTGCGGAGAAGGGACTTAACAGTTTCCAAAAGAATTTTGTAGAGCAGGTCGAACTAATGCCTAAAATTCTCGAGGGTATGTAGCGTGCCTGCAAAAAGCAGAAAAATATTAGCAAGGATGTCCAGGACGGAATGGTGGAGTTAGGAAAGGTGCACGAAACAATTCGCAGGAACATGCGATTTATCCCCGAGCCCTTCATAATCCCAGAGCCAACAAACGCAAACTGTCTATCACCATCACAGAGGCGTGGTATGGCGAGTCAGAGCGGTACAATAAATGATAGAAAGCGCCGGAGAAGCGGAATGGTCCAGAAGCGAGTGCACATCCTGATGGCCAGTCTGAGAAGAGGAAGCGCGAGGACGTACCTGCGCAAACCCTTCCGTTGGAGCCAGATAGTGGAGGAGCAGCCGAGGAAAAAGTCAAAGAGACTTACGCTGCAGTTGCCTCAAAAAATGCCTCAGTAGATGGCGACGGCTTTGCTGTTGTCACCAATACAAAGGCAAGGGCCGAATGGAAGGCATTAATAAAGAAAGATGAAAGGGAGCACCAGAAGTATCCCTCAAAGTCGAGAAACACAGAGGCAGTCAGGATTTCGGCAAAAAGCCCAAAGGCTATCGCTGACATCCTGACAGAAATAAAACGCTCTGTGAGGCCGGAAGAGTCTACTGTAGAGGTCCTCAGGATCAGGAGGGCACTCAATAAAGATGTACTCCTGGTCTTGAAAAAAGGAGGCGACACTCTGAAGTTTGCGGGGGCTCTAGCGTCGGCCTCACAAGGTAGGGCCGAGGTTACAGCTCTTGTAAATAAAAGGTGTCTTGAATTGAAAGGCCTCGATGAAAATACGACCGAGCAGGATGTAGTTTCGGCTTTGAGAGAGAAGTTGGAAAAGTCTGACACGGACATGGTGTGCAGAAATCTGCCACGTTTTAGTGGCACAAAAGTCGCGTTGGTCCGCCTAGCAGAGACTGATAGTCAGACTCTGTTAAAGATCGGCAAAGTAAAAATAGGATGGCTAAACGTCCAAGTCAGAGAGCATCTGGAAGTTGTGAGGTACCTAAAGTGCCTTACATATGGACACGTGACCCGATCATGCAAAGGCCTACATAGAACTAAAAACTGTCGGAGATGCGGCGGTGAGGGTCACATGGCAAAAATTTCTGTCGAACAACCTAAGTATTTAACATGCACAGATTTAGGGAAGCAGGCTCTCCTGATGCAGACGTCCAAGGAAAAAGGGATCGACATCCTGTTCTACAGTGAGTCTCTGAAGAGTATATCGCAAGTGACCAGCAGTACATCGAGTTTTCAGTCTCAGTGGGAGACACAGGAAATGGCGGAAGACAGAAAGCACCGTGTCGAAAACGCCACTCCTGGAATGTGAAGAAAATCGATAAGGAGAAATTTGTCCTATCCCTGAAAGAATCCCGCCTCATTAAGGATTTGGGCTGGGTGCAGAGGCCAAATACCCTGGATGGAGAGGTACGAGCGGTGAGGAAAACCATCACCGCTGCCTGCGATGCATCTATGCCGCGTCACAGGTGTACCGCTTCACGTAAAAGCTCGGTGCACTGGTGGTCGGATACGCTGGCCTCCTTGCGAAAAGCGTGCTTCAAAGCTAGAAGGAATTATACCCGTTCTAAGGGAGATCCTTTGCTGAAGGAAGCATTCAAGGAGGCCAAGAAAAAACCAAAGAAAGAGATTCGTGCGTCGCAACGACGTTGCTGGAAAGACTTAATTGAGGATGTCGATAAGGACCCATGAGGTCTGGCTTTTAAAATCGTTACTAAGAAATTAGGAACGAGGCAAAAGACCCCCGGCCTGGACAGTCTCGATTGGGTCAAAGATAAAATATAAGCTTTCTTTCCTCCTGCGGAGCCATGGCTTAAGATGGACTGGAACGGCTGTGAAGTCGGTAAGGATTAACCCTTTAACGACCAAATGTGCTGATTTCTAACTTCGATTTCAAACTCTTATTATTGAAAGAAAAAAATTATTAAAAATTCTGCAGGCACATACCCATATGTTTTTGGGGTCGCTCTTTCGAATGGCGTTGTTAAAATTCCCAAAAAGTGCCATTTAACCCTTATTTTTTTCAAAAATACTCAAAAAATACAAAATTTTGGAAAGTAATTTTTTTAGATCCAATTTTTCGTTAGTATATTAATTTTTCCAGGTCACCTAAGGTATACAAAACGTGTTCCCGATAGTTCTAGTTTGAAAATATGCTTTGCGTTTTAAGATTTTTTGTTTTTATTAATTCAAAATGGCGCCAGAAAATAAAATTTTTTTCAAAATTTAACACAGGATGGACAAAATTTTCAAAAATTGTTGAATTCACTTGAAACTTGTTGCTCGGGGGTTTTTGGGGTCGCTGATTACGAATCTGAGGTCAGCTTTTTAAAATTCAAAATGGCGGATCCAATATGGCGGACGACAAAGTTAAAACTTTATCGTATTGTCTTCAAATTTGTTACTCGGGGGTTTTCGGGGTCGCTGATTACGAATCTGAATTCAGATTTTCAAAATTCAAATTGGCGGATCCAATATGGCGGACGACAAAGTTAAAACTTTATCGTATTGTCTTAAAATTTGTTACTCGGGGGGGTTTTGGGATTTGAGAATCATTTTTTATTTAAAAAAATTTTTTTTTGTTTAATGTTTAAAGTTTTTTGTGTTTTAATTTTCAATGGTTTTGAATTAAATTTTGTAATAAAAATAGATCCTTGTGTTCGTGTGAAGGTTGTACAATATTGTAGCATTCGTTATTGCAGAATGTATCATCCGCACAAAAATTGATACAAATACATTGATACTTATACGTTGATATTTATGCATTGATATTTATACATTGATACTTATACATTGATACTTATACATTGATACTTATACATTGATACTTATACATTGATACTCATACATTGATACATATACATTGATACTAATACATCGATACTTATACATTGATACTTATACATTGATAGTAATACACTGATACTAATACACTGACACTTATACATTGACACTAATACATTGATAGTAATACATTTACACTAATACATTGATACTAATACATTTATACCTATACATTGATACTGATACATTGATACTAAACCATAGACACTAATGTCAGATTCGTAATCAGCGACCCCGAAAACCCCCGAGTAACAAATTTGAAGACAATACGATAAAGTTTTAACTTTGTCGTCCGCCATATTGGATCCGCCAATTTGAATTTTGAAAATCTGAATTCAGATTCGTAATCAGCGACCCCGAAAACCCCCGAGTAACAAGTTTCAAGCGAATTCAACAATTTTTGAAAATTTTGTCCATCCTGTGTTAAATTTTGAAAAAAAAATTTTATTTTCTGGCGCCATTTTGAATTAATAAAAACAAAAAATCTTAAAACGCAAAGCATATTTTCAAACTAGAACTATCGGGAACACGTTTTGTATACCTTAGGTGACCTGGAAAAATTAATATACTAACGAAAAATTGGATCTAAAAAAATTACTTTCCAAAATTTTGTATTTTTTGAGTATTTTTGAAAAAAATAAGGGTTAAATGGCACTTTTTGGGAATTTTGACAACGCCATTCGAAAGAGCGACCCCAAAAACATATGAGTATGTGCCTGCAGAATTTTTAATAATTTTTTTCTTTCAATAATAAGAGTTTGAAATCGAAGTTAGAAATCAGCACATTTGGTCGTTAAAGGGTTAACTCTTCACTTTTACTGATACAGGCCCATATGCCTGCTGGATACAATGCGTAAACTTTTAGAGGATATGGTTCTGCAGAGAATGCAAAGCCACTTGGCCGGAGAGAATAGTCTATCGGATCACCAATTTGGTTTCCGTAAAGGTAAGTCTACAGTTGATGCCATCCAGGCAGTTGTGGACATAGCCAAAGCGGGAAAAAACAAATTGGGACCAAAGAAGAAGAAGGGCTTCTGCGCATTGGTGGCTATTGATATACGCAACGCGTTTAACTCCGCACGATGGAAAGATATTATCCAGTCGATGATGGAGAAGGGAATTCCGCCCTACTCGCTGCGGATAAAGGATAATTATCTTAGCGACAGGTGGGTGGTATATGAGGGGGACACCTGGACTCTGAAGGAGGAGATGCAAAGTGGTGCCCCTCAAGGCTCGAGGGTAGGCTCCATTCGTATGGAATGTATCTTACGACGACTTCTTGCGAATGGATCTACCCGAAGGCGCGGTTATCATCGGCTTTGCGGACGACGCGTTGATCGTGTGCACAGCCGAAAGCGATGAAGCCCTTGGGGCAATGGTGAACGAATGTCTGCGGCGAGTCAAGAGCTTGCTGAATGCCAGAGGACTTGAAATGGCCCTGGAAAAGACAGAAGCTCTGCTCGTCACAGACAGACGTGGTTATGCAGTCCCACGAATCGAGATAGACGAATTCGAGGTCAAGTGGAGCAAGTATATAAAGTATCTCGGTGTAGAGCTCGATGGAATGTTAAACTTCCATCACCACATAGCAACGGCGATAAATAAGGCGATTGAGTGTGCGGCAAACTTGGCACGACTTATGCCCATTGTTCGCGGACCACGCGAAACGAAAAGGAGACTAGTGGTGAGTGTACCCCATGCTAAGCTGTTTTACGCAGAAGCACCATGGGCTCCCTCGCTCAAGTTCAGAAGCAAAACAATTTGCGAATTTTACCTCTCTGTCGGCCCAGAGAGGTATCAATGCCAGAATCGTATCTGCGTATTGTACGGTCTCGACAAGCGCTGTGCAGGTCATTGCAAGTGTCCCGGCGGCCGATCTTCTGGCGAGGGAAAAAGAGGAATTGTTTCTTCTTTTTAAAGAAAGAAATAATCCTTAGAACCCAGAGGCAGGAAGACTCAGCAAGGCCTGCATCCGCAAGAATGCGAGGAGCAGACTCGTCGAGACTTGGCAGGACAGATGGGATAGGGAGGAAAAGGGCATATGGACTTATCGTCTGATTCCAACACTCACCACCTGGATAAACCGAAAGCATGGAGAAGTCTTCTATTATTTGACAAAGGCACTCACGGGTCACGGGTGTTTCAACTCGTACCTGTGTTGCTTTAAATTACGCGAGAACGAGGTGTGTGCGTATTGCCAGTTCGCTGTGGACAACGCAGAGCACACCCTCTTCTAATGCAAGAAATGGGACCTGGAAAGGCAGGTCATGTTCGAAGGTGTAAACAGTCAAGTTACACCGGAGAACATGGTATCGCTGATGACCCAGTCAGAAGAGAATTGGCGGCAAGTGGAGAACTTTATCATCTCGGTCATGTCGAGGAATGATCTCGGCGGCCGCCAAAAAGTGTAATTTAAACAGCTTTTAATTTGTTTGTTTGTTTTTTATTAATTTATTTTGTGATTTATTTGTCCTTTTACAATTTTAATTTATTTTGTGATTTTTATTTGTCCTTATACACTTTTAATTTATTTTGTGTTTTATTTGCCCGTATACACTTCTAATTTATTTTGTGTTTTATTTGTCCTTAAACAATTTTTTCATTTTCACACTATATATCTGTTAATTTTATATGTTTCTGTTTTAGACCCGTTTAATATTTTATCTATTGACATTTTAAACTATTTTAACATTTAAATTTCTATTTTTGTTGTGCTGTTTATTCCGCTTTTATATTGAAATAGTTTTAAATATTTTAACTATTGACGCGGGAGAACCGCAGGTAAAGAACAAAGTTGCAGCAGCGACAGAATTGGAGCGCCACCCTCGAAGGCTAAAATCTTACGACAGTTCCGAGGGAGGGTAATGGGCTCCAAAAGACGGGTTACGGGTTTTAGTGGGTCGGGCTGGCAGTAGGTCGCCAGTATTTTAAATCTAACTATATTATTTATTTATTTTTTCTCTACTTTCTTTTGTTTTATTATACCAACCCCACATAACCTTGGAGTGCAGAATCCAAGGTATCTGTAGGCAGATTTCCCAAAATTCCCTAAGCAAAAAAAAATAAATAATAATAATGGTTCCGATCGTCAAGCGCTTTCGAGCGTGCGGTCGGTTGCCATTGGCCCAAGGATGCAGGAGAGCATCAACGCATTGGAAGTACCACAGATCATCGTGGACAGGGCGGAGAGACGAGGGAGTACGAGCAGCGTGACAAATCAAGCCATCTGCATTTCTGTCTTAAGTAATGCTTCTGCGATTGACATTGCTAGCTGCAATGAAGAGCGAGATGAATGCGTGAGGCTGCGGGAAGAAGAGGCAGCAAGTATTCTAGAAATGGAGGAAGAGGTCAGCAAGATGGGTCGTGGTCATCACCCAAGAGGACGCGAACAGGCTGGAGAAGATAAGGCACATTAAGATCGGTTTTGTGTCCTGCAGAATAAGTTGGAGAGTTATGGTCACAAGGTGTCACAGGTGTCTTGGATATGGCCATATAGGTCGAGACTGCCAAGCAGTAGATAGATCGGCTGCGTGCTTCAAGAGCGGAGAAGCTGGCCATAAGGTAGCAGATTGTAAGATGAGCCCATGCTGCTTCTCATGCAAGGCGAAGTTCGGCGACAAGGAGAACATCCAACATGTCGCTGGATCAGGGAGATGCGGAGTCTTCAGAATAAAAGCCGCACGGGAGAGTCATGGGACCATTCATCTACGAAGTCTGAAGCCACTAGGTAGTTCCGTAGATGGATAATAGGTTCGAAACCCAGGGGATCAAGAAGTTTTTTTAAGTCGGTATCCGTGACTAAAGCAGGTATGCAAGGTTTATATGTTTATCCTTGCATTTTGTGCGTGAGCCCGACATACCCCAGCGCAAGCGGAAACTTCCTGGACATGCACAAATGCATTTTTTCTCTTCTCCCCCGTGAATTAAAAACAACAACAATAATAATAAAAATAAAAAGTAATCAAAAAGTAATATGTACCTTGAACGTTCCATCTAATTACCAGCAAACACTTTGACACAATAATTCCAAATTTCTACGGGTTGAAAACACAAGAGCTCTTCCATCCTGAGTATCGCTTTTCGAATCATAAAGTAAAAACTTCTCACCAGTAACAGTATGTTGATATTTGTCAGGAAGATCTTCCATGTCAGACAATAATGTAGGGTTAGATGGTAAATTTTTACGGCGTTCTCTTCGCATTGCCTTTTTTAAATTCTCTCTTTCTGGTGGTTGACTTAAAACCCCTTCAGGTAGTTCAGATAAATGTTTTCTTAAAATCTGGTCAGGAGGCTGCTTCGGATGTTCTGCAGCCCGTTTCAAATTATATTTGACAACTTCTGCCTTACATTGCTCTTCATTTGGCACATGTTGATGGACTGAATTTTTTGGACCTTTTAAAACTACAACTTTTCCTGTACTATCGAAGCAAGTGATAGCCCTTGCACTACACTCCTTTCCACGAACTTTCTTACAATCCTAATATGTTTTTCCCTTTGCTGCTTTGGACTTTAAATAAATAAAACCGCACACATGTAATTTACCACCAACAATTTTTCCGGAACTTTCTATTTTAATATAATCAAGATTAAATAAAACTACTTGACAATTTTGACTTTTAAAAATACTTATAAATTTGGAAAACTGTACTTCAGAACAAATGTGACAAATATGAAAGTAAATGCTTAAACAAATAAACATAGACCGTTGCCAGGCAACAAGCAAAGACCTTGAAAAATGACGATTATTATTTGAATTTCGGGAAAAAGTTCTTCAGGATTATACTTTTGTAAAAACAATCTTCGGGAAATGGTATTCGAGATTGTTGACTTTCGGGAAATTTACTTTTCGTGAAAATATATTTCGGGAAACTGTACGGGAATCGTTAGAAACGTTTCTAGATTGTTTCATATCCACCACATAAGGTCTTATACCACATAACGTTTCATGTTCTAAAAACGTTTTTTGAACAATGGACGTTCTTAAGCCGTTGTGTAGCGGACATGAAACGTTCTAAAATCGTTTTAGAAACGTTTCAAGAATAAAAACGTTTCCGTGCCCAGAGAGTACTAATGAAAGTAATTAAATACTTAGCATTCCTAAAATATTTTTTTTCAAAATTTTATGGTGTTCATGTAAAGTAAAGCACAAAAACAATATTTAATTCACTTTTAAGAAGTATAACCAAATTTGTAATGATTCATCAATAATTCTTAATTAAACTGCTGGCTAACCTTCAAGTCATCAGCAAAAGAAAGACAGTTTGATTGATTTTAAAATGCAATTAATAATTAAGCATTGCTTTATTATTGCAATTTCCTTTGTATGTATATATGTAACGAAGTTTAAAAATAATTATTATCTTTCAGAGAATTTTGTAAGCACGTAATGCGTTCTTAAAACTGCAAGAAGGTACCCATGTACCTCTGAAAATTATTCTATTAAAAACGTAATCAATATTGCTCTACTTAAGGACTCTTTTTTAATATATCTCTCTGTACACCACTTCTCTAAAAATAAATCATCAACAAAAATCAGGAAACAATATAAATAATTATAAGAATAAAAAAGTATATAAAAAACAATGGAATTTTTAAAACAATAGTATAAAAACGCATTTAGAGTGGATACTTCTTCATATCAGAATTTATCTCATTGATGCAGGTAATGTTTACTAAAAGACTAAAAGAGCATTTGTCTACGTGGCATTTGTTTCATAAGTGTTGATATTAAAGCGACAATAATTCATACACTAAATATTTTTGCCACATAACTTACACTTTATAATTCTATTTTTAACTTTGCAACATTTTTTCTGCATCAAATATTTAAAAAAATTTAAATAATGTTTCTCGGATTTTTATCACCAATTTAAAATTCATTGAGTTATGCTTAGTGAAAAATAATTTTAAGAACTTAATTTTATTTTGCATCTATAAATGAAGATAAAGCACGCTTCTATTTTTTATACAAAAACTGTTTTCTCATACAGAAAGTACTTTACATTGTAATGACGCGGAAATAAAATTTACTAAGTATAAATAATAATCAACGGCGAAAGAAAATTACAGAATGTTAAGAAAATTATCATAATTTTTTAATTTTCTTATATTTTCTCGTTTAAACGAACATCAAGAATTAATAATCTCAAATAGGTTTGAATTTCTACATTTCAAAATGACAATTAAGTAAATCGATGTTGGAGTTCAGGCAGAGAATGCAATTGAAGATTTTTAAGACTACATTTTATCTCTCTTTCAAGAGTTCTTTTCATCATTGTCACGAATTATAACAAAGAAGATTTGTACATGTAAAAAATTCAATTGTGAGATATATTTAAAAATACTTTTTGATACGTTCAAATCTCGCTATAACAACCTTCTCTGTAACGAGGGCTCTAACTCTCGGTATAGCAAGAGAAATTTTCTCCTAGTTATCTCCAATGTTTTATAAACAAACGCACTCATACAAAGTGACAATCTAATAAAGCGCACTAAAATTTGCATTAATAATTTGTAACCTGTTTATATTTATAAATAAACTATATTGTCAAAGTTACTCTAAATTAACTTATAAATTTTTATAAGTATATTTTGTTATAAATTTTTTTAAAAACCTAAATTACGTTATTTAAAAAGTTATTATTAAAAAGGAAGAAATAATACATTTATTTTATAGATTTGTTTATACGTATTTTGACATATCACGCAAATCAAACCGTAGACTGTATTCGCGTCGTTTAATCGCATGCAAACTACATATCCATGTAGACACTCTTTTGTTTATTTCTCCTCTTGCGTTTATAATAGAGGGAGACTTGACTCTCGAACTTCTCGTTATAGCGAGATTTGAGTGTATTATCTTCACGGTGAGTAAAAATAAGACCATTTAAATTCTGATTATATAGTACGTACTTAGCTTAGTAGCTTGAGGGATGTCTGTTACGCACCAACAATTTTTCTTATCTGAAGAAAAATCCAAGGTACTAAAATTATCCCTTATTGGATTCTGTAGGATGTACTGAAAACTATTCTAAATAAGGAATAGTTTTACAAGTTTTAGTGTTATACTACAATATGCTTTTCTAAAGTCCTTTTTTACGTTTTCAACTATAAGATAAATATTTCTGATATTGATGTATTTTCTTTGGTAATGGAACAATTTCATGGTAAGTGATCATAGAAATTTCCTTCTAGTATAGAATTTGGATGAAATTGTTACGGTATAACCTAACATTGATTAAAATGTAAAAATTAATATTTTGATTTCTCAATTATTTTAAATTTATTTCTCGAATTAACACTAAAATTTCCCCGGTAATTTCATTAAATTCACGCTCAGCTGAAAGGTGATATCTTGAGACATCACAAAGCATAAGCTTACAGCAGCACTGCACCGAAAACGAAGTTAGGCTATTTGAGCGCTCCATTATAACAAAAAAGAGACTTGTTAAATAAAATTTATGATTTTCAGGAACTTCTTAAAATAATATTATAACAATTTTTTTTGTGTACTAGCAATATTTTAATTGGATATCATAGAAATTGTCCTGGAATATCCTTGGATATCCCGGGATATATATTTAGTTTAGATATTTTTAGTTTGGATGTCGCGGGAATCGATTGCGAATATCCTGGGATATCATATATTTTAGTCTAGACGTCTTGTGAATATCATGGGATATCCTATATATTTTAGTCTGGGTGTCTTGGGACTTACATTGGGATATCCTTGGATAACCCGTATAATTTTAGTTTGGATATCGCGGGAATCGCTTGCGCATATCCTGGGATATCCTATTAATATAAAATCATATCGCCGCCGCCGCTGTTTCAGAAAGTTCTAAGAGCGCCCTATCCCAAAGGGTCCGTCAAAACTTATGTCAAATTTGACCTATTTTATGACCTATAGGTTTAAAAGCGAATAAATAACGGCCTCACATTACGTCAAAATCTATGTCAAAATTGACCTATTTTTTGACCTATATGATCGAAAAGGAGAATAAATAATGGCCTTACATTACGTCAAAATCTATGTCTAATTTGACCTATTTTTTGACCAATAGGTCAAAAAGAGGACAAATAACGGCCTCACATTACCTCAAAAATAATGTCAAAATTGACCTATTTTTTGACCTATATGATCGAAAAGGAGGATAAATAACGGCCTCACATTACCTCAAAACCTATGTCTAATTTGACCTATTTTTTGATCTATAGGTCAAGAACATAAATCAAAACATATGTCAATATTTTTGACCCCCACCTAAGATAAGTGGGGGGTGCGACGGAATACCTCAATGTCTAAATTTCGGATTACAGAGTATATGTTGAAAAATTTGTCCGAACTACAGAGGTTTGTTTAAGTACTCGGTAATCCGGACAAATCGCTAATTTGACATTTTCATGCAAAGCAAATGTCGGACTAGCGCGACCGTACTGTATATATATATATATATATATATATATATATATATATATATATATATATATATATATATATATATATAAATATATATGGGCGATTCCACGTGATATTTTAGTCGACCTCTTAAAATCGGCCAAAAATATTTTTTTTCTATTCTGTATCGAAAAAAAACAGATACGTATTTTTTTATTTTTGTTTAATTGTCAAAATTTTCGAGTAATGAATTTTCGAAATTTTGCACTTTTAACCGTAGACCTATGTTCAGTAGCTTATAAGTCCGAAAATATTGAGTTTAGAAAAAAGTTGTCAAAGAACGAAAGTTTTAGTTCTCTTTTGACTTTTAGGAATTGAAAACAAAAAATTTTTTTTCATTTTTTATTAAAAAATAAAAAAAAATTATAAAAAAATTAATTTTTTTTAACTTTGGGTATGATAAATTTTTAATTTTCTTTTTTCAAAACATACCTGTAAATGATAAGAAGGTTTTGCAAAAAGTTTCAGAGTGGGCCTGACAAGTTTAATGGGTTAAAAATGATAATTAAGCTGCCCGTGCAGGTCGCACGTCCGCGGCGCAATATGATTTTTTTACAATTTACTATTAAAAATTGTCTAGATCCTGCAAATTTAATAATAATTAAATTCCGATAAAATTTGTAGGGTCTAGACAATTTTTAATAGTAAATTGTAAAAAATCATATTGCGCCGCGGGCGTGCGACCTGCACGGGCAGCTTAGTTATCATTTTTAACCCATTAAACTTGTCAGGCCCACTCTGAAACTTTTTGCAAAACCTTCTTATCATTTACAGGTATGTTTTGAAAAAAGAAAATTAAAAATTTATCATACCCAAAGTTAAAAAAAATTAATTTTTTTATAATTTTTTTTATTTTTTAATAAAAAATGAAAAAAAAATTTTTGTTTTCATTTCCTAAAAGTCAAAAGAGAACTAAAACTTTCGTTCTTTGACAACTTTTTTCTAAACTCAATATTTTCGGACTTATAAGCTACTGAATATAGGTCTACGGTTAAAAGTGCAAAATTTCGAAAATTCATTACTCGAAAATTTTGACAATTAAACAAAAATAAAAAAATACGTATCTGTTTTTTTCGATAAAGAATAGAAAAAAAATAATTTTGGCCGATTTTAAGAGGTCGACTAAAATATCACGTGGAATCGCCCATATATATATATATATATATATATATATATATATATATATTTTGAATTATTTAAAATAATAATTCCAGAAAAGTATCATCTTTTCCTGACGGCTTTCCGTTCTCACGCCAAGTGTGAGATCTTTAAGTCAGCAAAAATCATATTAACCAATGGGCCTTAAGTTCCAACCCTACTTCTACTCCCACAACCACCTCTTCTAATTCCAAATCTTCCCCCAGATTTAAAAGCAAAGGCTAGAGGAGCAATTAGTATTTTGAAAATTCGCAGTACAACTTTCGCTCTCTTAGTAAGCTCCTCATGGAGGCATCAACGGATTGCGAAACGCCGGGACGCGCCCGTCTGTTAATCGGCCTCTAATTTTGAAAAATACTACAAGACAGTATTTAAATTTAGGGCAGACGAAAATAAATAAAAAGGAAAACTTCACCTATTAAAGTCCGACCAAATTAATTATTTTCGTTTATCAAAACTCTTTTAATAATTTCGATTTGAGTTTATAATTACAAAAATTTTTGAATTCACAGACTAAAATTTCAGTGAAGTGTAAAATTTAAATTTCGGTGCATTTGTGCGTGCTAATTGGAATTTTCTCTCCCTTAAATCGTGAGTTTATTGCGTGTGTGTTTAGGTCAGCCATATTTTAAATGCATAGCGGCTCTGGCAGCTTGGTTCCTACGGCGAACCTCCGCAAGCGCGCGGTAGACTTTTCCTCAAATTGTCCATTTAAAATTCTTTATATTCTAAATTTTTAATTTTCTAAACTTATTTTTGGATTTTTAAATAATTTATTATATAATTATTTTTCGGTTCGTAACAGAAATTTTGCATTATTGTTCTCTTGGATTCCACTAAAAAAATAGTTAAAATTTTTTGAAAAAATATTTATAAACATAGAAGATATAAAACATTGATATTTTTTAGCTTTTTTTCTTTGAAACCGCATAACTTTTTTTGGCAAAAGATATTGAGATAAATTATTTTTCAAATTGCCAATAAAAAGACACATTTTCAAGTGAAAAAATTTCTGAAGAAAGTTTATTCGATACTTTGTTAACCTTTTAAGGACCAAATGTACGAAAATTTTACCTGAACTTTGACAGAACTTCTTAGTATGATAACAAAGAGATAAAAATTTTAAAATAAACATTTCTCAAAGCTCTGAAACCACTCTTTCGAATGCTGCAATAAAAAATATTGTAAATTCATGAATAAACAAATTACATACAATTAATTAATAAAAAACACGATTTTTTAAAGATTTTTATTTAGAAATCAAATTTTTTTATACTTTATGGCAATGAATTACATCTCAAAGGTATAAATATCGCGTCAAAAATGTCTGACCTGAACTGCAGTAACATAGAAAATAAAGAAAACCAAAATGGCGTTCAAAGTTGACTTTTTAATAAATAATACGCACCAAGTGCACATATTTTCGAAACTTCATCGGATTCATTTAAAACTGGTTACTCTGGGGTTTTTTGTACTAGCAACCCAAAAAGAATTAACCACAATAAAAGTAGAGTTTTTTCAAAAATCTAAAAAAAACTTTAAAAATTTCAATGCTTGTATATCTCCTATGTTTATAAATATTTTTTCAAAAAAGTTTCACTATATTTTTTAGTGTTATCCAAGAGAACAATATAGCATAGTTTCATTAAAAAAAATAAAAAAAAAATTAAATATGGCGGATCCAGTATGGCAGACCTTGTAACGGTTCGTATTGTCCTGCTTCTCTTGCGGTTTATGGGATGGACACGAGGATGAAATAAGACGATTGAATTGCCTTTTAAATTTTCTCTATTTCTAACTTTTTTCTCCTGATCGTGAGTGACGCAGCTCATACGCGTAACTTACAGGGAAGTAATTTTTTATCTTACGTCTAGGTGATGGGCTAAATAATCGTTTTTTTCTATTCATAAACGAATAAAACAAAAAAATCTAATGACCAACTGCGCGGCTTAAAGGTAAGTGTTAACTAAACTAATGAGATCAACAAATTACTAATAATAATAATTTCTTCTTCTTAGGTAAGACGTGGGCTGGCTTTCCTTATGCGGGGAACACTGCACGGTGAGCACGTGATCCAAGGTTGAGCTTTCGTTCGGTTTGTTCGTCAGTTTCGTAGACGAGATGAGAGCGTCTCATGATCATAGAGTTAACTCTCTTTATTCTCGTTGGTTGATAAGTGTTCCAGGATCGACAGGGAAGTATGAGAGGCTGGTGGCTGCCCCGGTGATGATCACTCGCGGTTGACGGCAGCTAAGGCAGCGTGCACCGTCGGTAAATGACCTGCTGGTAACACTCGCGGCTCGACGACAGCCTAGGCAGCGTTCGTCGTCGGTCACGGCACTCCCGCTATTATCACTCGCGATGACTTTACCTGCACTCAAAGTCTCTTAATTATGAAGAATGGCAGCCGAGATGGCGTTTGCTACGGACCTTAGAGGGAACCTTTCCCAGCAGCCATTTCAGCGTGCACTGAGAGGATTCAGAGGAAAAAGGTATGTTCTGGAGAGATTTAGGTTGGACAGATACAGTTACATCTCCTTCGACGCCAAGGCGGCGGTCTCGAAGAGAGATGCCCTACGTTCCTAGTTGCTTCCCTTGATGCTGGGCGAGAATGGCTCGATTGGTTGGTTTTCATGGTGGCTTCCTTCTAGCTCGTAGGAGAGTCAGGCCCGCACTGCCTTCACTAACTCGCCGCAGGGTTTGTATAACGGGCCTGGAGGAAGTTGCTTACGGGAGAACCGAGGGTCTATTTCCCTGGGTGAATCACTAGTCCTCCAACGACTGAAGACAGTTAGTGATATCTCTCGACGTAAAGGCAGCCTTATTTCCGTATCGTTACAACCTCAATTTAAAAAAATATTTACTAATCGTCGCGTCTACCGCTATCTAGGGGTTTCTGAGGTCGTTGATTAAGACTATGAAGTTAAAATTAAGAAATTTAGAATAGCGGATCCAATATAGTGGGCTACAATTTTAAAAATATTTACTTATGGTCCCGTTTGCCACTATCTAGGAGTTTTTGAAGTCGCTGACTACGAATATGACGTTAAAATTAAAAGGTTCAAAGATGTGAATTCAAGATAATGTCAAAATTATTAAATTTCCAAATTATTTAAAAAAAACATTTTCAACTATTTTTTTAAAAATAAATATTTTTTAATTTTTCCAAAAAACTGCAACTTTTTTTATTGAAAAGTTGAGATGTTTTTCAATAAATTATGAAAACTCTGAAATTAGTACAAGAATGAATTTACATAAAATTTTTAACAGTTTTTAACAGTTTTTATATACTTAAATATTTTTGTTTTAAAAAAAAATAAATATTTTTATGTTTTTGTAGCTCTGTATAACTAATTACTGGGCCTGAAATTTTTTAACATTTTCTAAATAATTTTTATTTCATTTTTACATAATTCATGTAATATAAAATGATTTATTTTTTTATCTTAGGGTAAGACTCCGTCAGAAAATATGCGATTTGCATGGGGTCTTTGGATTAGGCTGTAATTTGGTGAAATTGTAGTATTGGATACTAGAAACAAGTGAGCCAAAAAGTTTTTGAAAATTTTGAAATTTGTTAAAGTTACGCATTTTGAATTTTTTTGTTATAATTTTTTAAAATCTTAATATTTCCGAAAGCTTTTGATGAAATTTAATAAAATTTGGAAGGCTTATACTTGACATCATGTTTCTTCTGACTATCACATAAAAAAATCTCTCAAAATTTTTTACATTTTTTTAACTTACAATTTTGGGTCTTAAAATGCACGAATAAAGCATTAATTTGAGATGAAATAGAAGTCTTTAGTACAACAGGTTTATGAGAAAAAAATACGGAAAACCGTCTAAAACACGTTTTTTGGGTGTTTACCCCCACTTTTCTCAAAATCCTGAAGTGTTACGATATTTTTGAGATAGAAGGCGCTGACGTAGCCCAAAAATTTAGCTTTGCTTCAAACTTCATTAAAACAAAGACAATTATTTCGACAAGAGGTTAGGCTTGAACGTTATCTACACTTTGAATTTAATTATTTGGAGAATTTACAATAAATTATTTTATAAGCGCTATGATATTTTACTTGAAAATATCCAAAAGATTTATTTTGTTAATTTTCATTATTTTGCCAGACTAATTCAGAAATTATTTTGAAAGTTCCTAACAAACCGCGGAGAGAGGAGGAGTAAGGAGATCAACACAACAATTAATCAAACAGTCACTGAATTTATTTATTTTTTGTTTTTAATAATTAATATTTATTCAATTAATTTTACTTTAAATCTAAAGTTTATTTTTAACAACTATTATAACAACTATATATATATATATATATATATATATATATATATATATATATATATATATATATATATATTGTGACGCGGCATTTTGCCTCGCACAATAATTCTCTTTAAAATTAGTTAAATTTTACTAAAATTATTAATTAAAAATTAAAAGTTTTGATAATGATTTATCAAAACGAGAATCTTCCTTCCTAAAACGAAATAAATTATTATTAGTATTTTGAAAATTACAATTTTAATAAAATCAAAAAGATTATACCTCAAAAATTCAATTAATTATTAATTAAATAATTGAAACTAATAAATAAAATTTTGCCAACTCGTCAGATCAACTATCATGAATAAACTCGGAATTGGAACATTTTCTGCTTCCTGGTGCATATATTCGGATGTGGGTCCCGAATATTCAAGAGCACCAGGAAGACAAAAATTACTCATTGTTTTGGTCCTGTTAAAACACTAACTGTGGCCATCTGGAATTAAAGGCCGACGCGGAGTAAACTACAGCGACCAATGAGTGGGTGCTATGCAATACCAGCGGCGGATAATTTATCCCGCGTGGATAAGGATAGATTGTTAAAAATATTAGTTCGACGGGGACTCACTCAGAAAAACTATAAAGAAGCGCAAATGTAGCGACGCTTTCGTAGCAAGGCACACGGCCATTTTCAAAGATGTGAATTCAAGATAATGTCAAAATTATTAAATTTCCAAATTATTTAAAAAAAAACATTTTCAACTATTTTTTTAAAAATAAATATTTTTTAATTTTTCCAAAAAACTGCAACTTTTTTTATTGAAAAGTTGAGATGTTTTTCAATAAATTATGAAAACTCTGAAATTAGTACAAGAATGAATTTACATAAAATTTTTAACAGTTTTTAACAGTTTTTATATACTTAAATATTTTTGTTTTAAAAAAAATAAATATTTTTATGTTTTTGTAGCTCTGTATAACTAATTACTGGGCCTGAAATTTTTTAACATTTTCCAAATAATTTTTATTTCATTTTTACATAATTCATGTAATATAAAATGATTTATTTTTTTATCTTAGGGTAAGACTCCGTCAGAAAATATGCGATTTGCATGGGGTCTTTGGATTAGGCTGTAATTTGGTGAAATTGTAGTATTGGATACTAGAAACAAGTGAGCCAAAAAGTTTTTGAAAATTTTGAAATTTGTTAAAGTTACGCCATTTTGAATTTTTTTGTTATAATTTTTTAAAATCTTAATATTTCCGAAAGCTTTTGATGAAAATTAATAAAATTTGGAAGGCTTATACTTGACATCATGTTTCTTCTGACTATCACATAAAAAAAACAAAAAAAAATTTTTTTGCCCAAAAAAAGTCAAAAATATTTTTTTGAAACCGTTTTGCCCGAGCGGAACCGATTTTTGAGTTTTCTTGTCAATTAATAAAATATTCCTAATAATTTCACCTTTCATTTAAAAAAAGAAAATCGATGGAGACTCAAATAGTTTTTGAGATATTGCAATTTTTGTGGAAGCGCGACCAGGTTTCGGTATCAGCGATGTGTGAGTGCCCGGGAATCCTAATTCTTACACTTTACTGTTCAAAATTGTCTAGAACCTACAAATTTTATCCGATTTTGATGTTCTTGGTCTTAAATGAAAGAAGATAATTTTTCTAAGAGTTTTCCTGAAACTGTTGTTCAATTCATTTAAATAATTTCGTTAATTAATAAATAGATAACTCTGGTTCTTCTTAAAAAGAATTATATTTTTTACAGATAAATTTATGTTTATTTAAGTAATTTATGTATATTTAGTTACAAAATAATTTTAAAATTAATAATTATTATTGTTTTTAACAATTATTAAAAAAATTGTATTTTTTAGAGACAAATTTATGCATATACAAATAAAGATATAAATAAGTAATAAAAAATTGATTAATTAATTTTTAATTTATATTTTATATAAATCTAATTGTTCATAACAATGATAATTATTAATTTTTAAATTATTTTGTAACAAAATAGACATAAATTACTTGAATAAACATAAATTTATCTGTAAAAAATATAATTTTTTAAAAGAAGAACCAGAGTTATCTATTTATTAATTAACGAAATTATTTAAATAAATTGAATTATGCATTATTATTTATCGGGTGGTCATACTAGACTAATTTAAATTGATTTCGATCATGAGGAATGGAAAAATAAAAAATAAACACAATTTTTTTTGAAATTCTTGTAAATTGTTTACTTTGAGTAACAAAAAAATATATAAACAATTAATAATTAAAACAACAGTTTCAGGGAAACTCTTAGAAAAATTATCTCCTTTCATTTAAGACCAAGAACATCAAAATCGGATAAAATTTGTAGGTTCTAGACAATTTTGAACAGTAAAGTGTAAGAATTAGGATTCCCGGGCACTCACACATCGCTGACACCGAAACCTGGTCGCGCTTCCACAAACATTGCAATATCTCGAAAACTATTTGAGTCACCATCGATTTTCTTTTTTTAAATGAAAGGTGAAATTATAAGGAATATTTTATTAATTGACAAGAAAACTCAAAAATCGGTCCCGCTCGGGCAAAACGGTTTCAAAAATTTTTTTTTTACTTTTTTTGGGCAAAAAAAATTTGTTTTGTTTTTTTTATGTGATAGTCAGAAGAAACATGATGTCAAGTATAAGCCTTCCAAATTTTATTAAATTTCATCAAAAACTTTCGGAAATATTAAGATTTAAAAAATTATAACAAAAAAATTCAAAATGGCGTAACTTTAACAAATTTCAAAATTTTCAAAAACTTTTTGGCACACTTGTTTCTAGTATCCAATACTACAATTTCACCAAATTACAGCCTAATCCAAAGACCCCATGCAAATCGCATATTTTCTGACGGAGTCTTACCCCTTAACAATTTTTTATTATTTAAATATCAACATTAATTTAATTTTACGTTAATCCTAATCAATTAATTACAAAATAATCCAATAATTATAAATAATATTTCAATAATATAAAATTGTTAAGGTAATTAAGAAATCATATCTACATGCATAAAAAAATTTTCTTTAGAAAATGAAAAAAAATATTAAGCCCAGAAGTTATTTATGCAGTGCTATTTATTAAAACTGTCAATCGCTGCAAATAACTGGAAAACATTTTTTAACATAAAAACAAACTACACTTTATATTTATTTTTATGAATGATATTTATATGTTAATTAATTTTTTATAAATATTTATTTATAAAGAGTCAAATTACTCAAAATATCAAAATACATCACATAGGGCTCGATAGATGCGGATTTTTTAAATGGCTTACAGTAGTAAATTTAGAATTGCGTTAATTCTACTTTATAGTAAAATATTTTAATTTTTAATAAATAGTTAATAAGTCAAAAACAAAATTTTTTTACGATATTGAAAGTACACATATTAAAAGGTGTAGCGAATCCTAGTTTTTTAAACAATAATATTTTACGTCATTTAAGGAGGGAAACTCGTGTAAACGCACGTTTTTTCAAGAATTTTTTACACAAATTTGGTAAAGTTTATTGAATTTATATAAAGCACATCTTAAAGTATACGATATAAGCTTTTTAAATTATTTTTTTCCATTAAAAATATTTCAAAATGGCGGCGTTACAGGCGCTTGAAGTTAAATCTTTGGTTTATCGCTGTGCAGCCTACAGGTCTCAAATCTCAACTAAAATAAAAAAAACCAAATTTTAATCGTTAAAATACACAAATACGCTGTAGTTGACGAAGAGATAATTGAAAAAAAATAATTGAAAATTTGGGACCTTTTTGAAAAAAAAATCACATATTTTTATATAAATAATTAAAAATAACAATGTTTAACAATTTTTTTTAAAAAAAAGCAGCTCATCAAGTCATAGCTAGTAAGTTAAAGAAGATTTCTGGTAAGTTTCATGAAAATCGGTTGAAAATTGGCTGAGCTACATTGCACAGAGCGCGAAAAAACATGTTTTGGGAAAAACGCGTTTAAAGTTTTTGTTACAAAAAAGTAGTGTTTAAAGGGACTTACAGATTTTAACGCTCAGTCGGCTATAACAGGACCATATTATATGCCTTCCTCTTCTTTACTATCACTTACATTCTATTGACAATTCATAATATTTTACTGCCAAAGAAGCAAAAAAATAGAGCGATCTCGCGCGCATCGTTTGAAATACGTTTCGAAGCATTTGAGGATTTACACTTATGTATGCTATAGCGATATTTATACTACGAATTTTGGATTAACAATGTAAGATCATATTCTACAGATGGTAAACTAATTTTAGAAGAAAAAAAAGTGTAAAAAATTCAATTTTACACGAGTTTCCCCCCTTAAACTGATAGGTGCCGTATTTGTTGGGTGATAACTGTTAGTCGCACATTATCGAGAAATATTTTATGATTTTAAAAAATATTGGGGAATTGTGGGCCACTGCTTAAATTCAGTTCAAAATAAAAATAACGATGAAATATTTTTATTACATGATTAGAAATATTAAAAATGTTTAGTTATTATAGTTTAAAATTTGAAAAGGAAAAGTAACAAAATGAAATTAATCGCAATCACAATTAATTAATTACAAATTTTTTAGTGTACAGCTTTATTGCATGAATCGCAATGAAACGATTTTTATTATATTACTATAACTATGAGAGATTTTAATAATATTTGCAATTAAATCGCCAAAAACAAGCTATTAATACTAGCCCTAAAAAGGGGGCCCACAATTCCCCAAATGCTTTATTTTACAAAAAGCTTTGCATTATTTAATCATTTTAATTTGATGCAAAATTTTTTTTTGGAGTCAAAGTATCAATCTCACACAAAAATTTAAAAAAATTTTTTATAATTTATTCTGGAAAATCTTTGTAAAAACAATAAAAACATGAAGGTCTGAAATAAATATTTAAGTGCAATTTTTCAAATGATTTTTTTACGTTTTATAGGTAACTATAAAGCATAGTAAAGTAATAAAAGTAAAAAAAAATTGCGTATCACGTCAGGTTTTTGAGAAAAGTGGGGGTAAACACCTAAATAAACGTGTTTTTGACGGTTTTCAGTATTTTTTTCTCATAAACCTGATGTGCTAGAAACTTCTATTTAGTCTCAAATTAAAGCTTTATTTATGCACTTTAAGACCCAAATGCGAAAAATCGAAACAATGTAAAAGATTTTGAGAATAGTGGGGGTAAAGACCCACCAAAATATATTTTTGAGGGATTTGAGTATTTTTTCTCCTTAACCTAACGTGCTGTAGTTTAACCTAACTTCTATGTAGTTTTAAATTGAAGATTAAACTGTACACTTTAAGACCCACAATGCCAAAATAAAAAAAATTGAGGATATTGAAAAAGTTGGGGTAATAAGCCTCAAAAAATTTATTTTGCTTCTTTTATTTATTGGAGTGGTTTTTAATGTATTTTTACGCGATGTACATGATTTGGGACTTCAAAATGTAAAGATGCATGTAAAGATCCAAGCTTTAATTTAAGACTATAATAAAGTTTCTGTAGGTTAAGGTCAAAAAATTCAAATCCCTCAAAAATACATTTTTGGGGGTCTTTACCCCCACTTCTCTCAAAATTTTTTACATTTTTTTAACTTACAATTTTGGGTCTTAAAATGCACGAATAAAGCATTAATTTGAGATGAAATAGAAGTCTTTAGTACAACAGGTTTATGAGAAAAAAATACGGAAAACCGTCTAAAACACGTTTTTTGGGTGTTTACCCCCACTTTTCTCAAAATCCTGAAGTGTTACGATATTTTTGAGATAGAAGGCGCTGACGTAGCCCAAAAATTTAGCTTTGCTTCAAACTTCATTAAAACAAAGACAATTATTTCGACAAGAGGTTAGGCTTGAACGTTATCTACACTTTGAATTTAATTATTTGGAGAATTTACAATAAATTATTTTATAAGCGCTATGATATTTTACTTGAAAATATCCAAAAGATTTATTTTGTTAATTTTCATTATTTTGCCAGACTAATTCAGAAATTATTTTGAAAGTTCCTAACAAACCGCGGAGAGAGGAGGAGTAAGGAGATCAACACAACAATTAATCAAACAGTCACTGAATTTATTTATTTTTTGTTTTTAATAATTAATATTTATTCAATTAATTTTACTTTAAATCTAAAGTTTATTTTTAACAACTATTATAACAACTATATATATATATATATATATATATATATATATATATATATATATATATATATATATATATATATATATATATATATATATATATATATATTGTGACGCGGCATTTTGCCTCGCACAATAATTCTCTTTAAAATTAGTTAAATTTTACTAAAATTATTAATTAAAAATTAAAAGTTTTGATAATGATTTATCAAAACGAGAATCTTCCTTCCTAAAACGAAATAAATTATTATTAGTATTTTGAAAATTACAATTTTAATAAAATCAAAAAGATTATACCTCAAAAATTCAATTAATTATTAATTAAATAATTGAAACTAATAAATAAAATTTTGCCAACTCGTCAGATCAACTATCATGAATAAACTCGGAATTGGAACATTTTCTGCTTCCTGGTGCATATATTCGGATGTGGGTCCCGAATATTCAAGAGCACCAGGAAGACAAAAATTACTCATTGTTTTGGTCCTGTCAAAACACTAACTGTGGCCATCTGGAATTAAAGGCCGACGCGGAGTAAACTACAGCGACCAATGAGTGGGTGCTATGCAATACCAGCGGCGGATAATTTATCCCGCGTGGATAAGGATAGATTGTTAAAAATATTAGTTCGACGGGGACTCACTCAGAAAAACTATAAAGAAGCGCAAATGTAGCGACGCTTTCGTAGCAAGGCACACGGCCATTTTCATTCATTCTCGTATTGATAGTTCCATTAGGCGCATCACGCCATTAAAAATTCTCAATAAGAATACAATTATAATATTAAATACTCAAATCCCTCAAAAATATATTTTGGTGGGTCTTTACCCCCACTATTCTCAAAATCTTTTACATTGTTTTGATTTTCCGCATTTGGGTCTTAAAGTGCATAAATAAAGCTTTAATTTGAGACTAAATAGAAGTTTCTAGCACATCAGGTTTATGAGAAAAAAATACTGAAAATGGTCAAAAACACGTTTATTTAGGTGTTTACCCCCACTTTTCTCGAAAACCTGGCGTGATACGCAATTTTTTTACTGTCATTACTTTACTATGCTATTAATATTATAATATTTATTTAATAGCATCTTTATTGTTGATATACAATATAAGTAGTAAGTGCAGCATAATATAAATTTTCTACAAAATGCGTATTTCAAATTAATAATTTTAAATAAATAATGAAAATTATTAATTAAAAACTATTTATATTTAATTTATAATTAATACACATATATTATAATAACTACCCAAGCAAAAATTGACAACTGGCGCACTACTGCGCCAGTACTGCTCAGTACTGGCGGGGTACTGGCCGCCATTGTTGAACCAGTACTGGTATTTGACCGAAATGATAATGCTTTTCCGTACTTCCTTACTTTCTTAATCAAAATTATTAAAAAAATTTAAATAACAATAATTAGTGGCTCATTTTTACTGCAAATTAGTTAAATTTTGCTAAATAATTAATAAAACGATCTGTTGCATCAATTGATATGAAAAATTTAACTAATCTGCTTAAAAAGTTGTGCACTAATAAGTCGACAGTTTTACTAATTCAGATTTTAAATATACACATGTGTTCGATTAAAATAGTAACATTTTTTGTAAAAATTATTATTACTTACATCACAGAATTTCAATTAGTTTCTTAAATAATATAATCATTGCAAAAATTCAATTATTTGAAGAAAAATTTCACCAAAGGATTCAATATTTTTTCTTAATTTGTTATAAAATATATCGAAAATTCAATTATTTTCTAAACTTTTATGATAGAATCCAATTAATTTTAATTTTTAATAATATTTTCCGGAAAAATTCAATTACTTGCTAAAATTTTAATAAATCTTTGGAAACAATTCAATTATATTTATAAGTAAAGTAATGACAAACTTCACACTTATATGGATATAAACAAAAATTAAATTGAATAGTGAAATTTTTTTCTTCCTTGCAGACAAAGATTTACGCAGTTCTGGCGTTAAAAAATGTACCTATATTGCACCGGTACTTATTTGTCGTGTTGTCTTCGTAATAATAGCAGGGTAGCTCCATGCCTAAAAAATCAAAGTTGTACCCTAGTTCTTCGATTTTGTTGAAACTTCGAAATTTTGAAGTGGAATACATGCCAGTAAAGAGCCTCAAAAAAGAATGAAATTTAATGGAATTTTCAAGGAATGCTTATTGTTTACAGACAATTCAAGAAAATATTTCAGAAAAAAATTTTTTTAAACAAATTATTAAAAAAATAATTTTTAAATAAACAATGTTTTGAAAAGTGCCATTTTTAATTTTTTTAATAATAATGCTTCGATTCCCACTTATTTCACGAGTATTTTCCACAAAAATTGATGAAGGGTCTGAAACTTTAGGAGACATTGAATTTTTTGTCCTTGCGCGCAACCGTAAAAAGCGCATTTTTCGGCTATACTCTACATACAAACTAACGTTCAAAGACACCTCTGAGTCGTAAATTTGAACCGTAATCGATTTTTAGGGTTCCGTACACCTTCGGTGTACCGACGGAACCATATTGGTGGGACTCTTGTGTCCGTAGCCAAATCGTGTTCCCCTCCCTAGCGGCTAAACTATTTAACTATTGAGAGCTCAAATTTGGTACAGAGACGTATTTTCACAATGTAGATTACAGGAAAAATATAGAGAATGTGACTGAAGGTGATGGCCATAGCGTTGTCAAGGAAATAATAAGATTTTTGGCCAAAAATGCACAAAAAGAGACCATTCCCCACCTCCCCTTAACTTCTAAACTATTCAACATGGAGGGCTAAAATTTGATTATTATTTGATCTAATTAACTAAAAATGGGGTTATTAGTGTTACGTATGACTTCGTAACTATTTTTAATTTTTTTATTAATTAAAAATTTGTTATATTGTATAATTTCATTAAAAATTTGGGACTTTTGTAAATAGAATTAAGTACTCAATAGACATATTATTAGGACGTAAGAGGATTTTTACATAATTAACTCATCAATTAATTTGTCTTAAAACTATTTTTTCATAATTAAATTATATCCAAACTTTAAAAATAACAATAATCATTCTTCAATTGTTTTCATTCCCAATAATATTCAATATTATTTTTAAAATTATAAGTCTAAAATTGATTGAAAGAATATGGACATTACTCTTGTTTCAATAGAAGTTTGTCTACTTTGTTATAAATTACTTTCCACAGAAAAGACTTTTAATTGTATTAATAAAATACCAAGAACCACTCTATCGTTTTATATTAATTTCAAGGTGTAATCCATACTTTCGATCGTTTTAACTAACGAGTCCGAATTTATTCCTTCCGCAGTAAAGCTGTATAGAAATTAAGTGTTCTTCCCGAAAATCGGTAGAGTGTTAATTTGTTATTTTCCGTAAAGCGGATGATTTTATATGTTTGAGTTTTATTTCCCGCAAAAGGCGGAGGATATATATTTTGTCCCCAAAATAAGGGTTGACTTTAATCGAATTGAAGTGAAATGATAACTTATATGATTCTTTTAATTATATATAAAAAATAAGTAATTTTAAAGAAATAAAGTGAGAAAAGTGATTTACCATATCATTGAAATGGAATTAAAGTTAAAAAGAAGTTAAATTAAAAAAAAAGAATTGTTTAAAGAAAATATTACTATAAAATAGTTATTATTGAAAAATAAATAAAAGTGATTCATTTAAAAGGGAAGACAGGGTGTAAAATTTCAAACCTCTATTTCGTGATTATAAAAGCATTTTTTTGTAATTATCTTTACTGCAAATATCAGAGTTGATTAAAAGTTCAAAATCGGTGACCCCGATTATATAATTAAATCGATAAAATAAAAAAAAATAAATTAAAAATCGATTTAAAAATCAATTTAAAAATAAAAAAATCAATTAAAAAAAATTTTTTTTAAATTGAAAATCAATTAAAATCAATTTTAAAAAAATCAATTTTGATATAATTTTGAATTAGGATAAGCAAAGAGTCTTATACTAAACATATATAATTATCAAGAAAAAATGAAAACTATTGAAGAATAAAAGAAATAAAAGAAACGTGGAAGAGAAAATCTTGATAAGTATAGGAATATACTACAGATATGAATCTGAGTGATTCACCTATAAAAAGTAACAGAAGACTTTTCTGTCTCTAATATAAATAAAAGAATTATAAGATGGTAAGTTGATTATTATTTATTACATACTTTACACATTTATACACTTTCACACATTACGATTTATATTAAGGCATAACAATTATTATTTTACATACAAAAAATATTTATTGGATATCATTATTGTTGTATTATGATTACGCATTAAAAGGAATTTTTTTTTGAATTTTATAAAAGGAATATTTCACAATACTAACTATTATACATTAATAAACACAAAGAATTTAGAATCTAGTAAAATTCTTGTCAATTGTATCATTTTTTTAAATGAATATTTTAATCATTAAAAATTGAATAAACGAGAGCATTCTATGTTGAATCATATTGCAAGTAGTGTTTTATTACTGTTTTCTAACTGTTGTCACCTAATCCTTTTTTTACTTCTTTCAATTAAAATACCGTCTAATCGGATTATTGAATTAATAATAAACCTAAAAAGGGGATTCACTACCTTTTGATTATAAATTTTGTTCCCGAAAAGCAATAACGTTTACCGCGGGATGATAAAGGACCCCGCACTTTTACTATTGAATTTGGCTCTCAGACAATTTTTTTGTAACTTTGCTGATTTGTAGTTTTTGACCCTTCTGAACAAAAAATGTATGGGACAAAATTCAAAATAATGACCAGTTTTTGAGATACAGACAGTCAAAGTTCAAAAAAATCAAATAACGGGTATTAGTCGTTCAAGAATGTTTTGTTGACAAAAGTCAATTGAATTCGCTTGAAACTGGTTACTCGGGGGTTTTTAAGGTCGCTGATAACGAATATGATGTTGGATTTTCAAAATTCAAAATGGCGACTCCAATATGGCGAACATATTTTAGAAAAGTCAATTGAAATCGCTTGAAATTGGTTACTTGGGGGTTTTTAAGGTCGCTGATAACGAATATGATGTTGAATTTGCAAAATGGCGACTCCAATATGGCGGACATATTTTAGAAAAATCAGTTGAAATCGCTTGAAACTGGTTACTTGGGGGTTTTTAAGGTCGCTGATAACGAATATGATGTTGGATTTTCAAAATTCAAAATGGCGACTCGAATATGGCGGACATATTTTAGAAAAGTCAATTGAAATCGCTTGAAACTGGTTACTCGGGGGTTTTTAAGGTCGCTGATAACGAATATGATGTTACATTGGTAAAAACACACTTAGGTAAAGAGAAAAATAGATTTTTCCTTAATTAGCTGAATCTCTTTTTGATCTTGCCTTAATTGGCTGAATCAATTCATGGTTTTGCATTCGACGGCTGAATCACTTTTTGATCTTGCCTTAATTGAGTGAATCAGTTCATGGTTTTGCTTGCAACGGCTGAATCAATTTTTGATCTTGCCTTAATTGGCTGAATCAGTTCATGGTTTTGCCTTCAACGGCTGAATCACTTTTTGATCTTCCCTTAATTGGCTGAATTAGTTCATGATTTTGCCTTCAACGGCTAAATCCCATACTAATTCTTTAAACTGCTGAATTATTTTTTGATCTTGCCTTAAACTGCTTTATCACCTTATGTTACAACTATCTGTATATCTTTCTACGTTTCTTTCTAACATTTTATTAAGCTATTACATTCTTCCCCTCTCTTTGTCTATTTTTCTCTCTACCTAAGTGTGTTTTTACCAATGTAACATCATATTCGTTATCAATTATAAAAACCCCCGAGTAACCAGTTTCAAGCGATTTCAATTGACTTTTTTAAAATATGTCCGCCATATTGGAGTCGCCATTTTGAATTTTGAAAATCCAACATCGTATTCGTTGTCAGCGACCTTAAAAACCCCCAAGTAACCAGTTTCAAGCGATTTCAATTGACTTTTCTAAAATATGTCCGCCATATTGGAGTCGCCATTTTGAATTTTGAAAATCCAACATCATATTCGTTATCAGCGACATTAAAAACCCCCGAGTAACTAGTTTCCAGCGAATTCAATTGATTTTTGTCAACAAAACATTCTTGAACAACTAATACCCGTTATTTGATTTTTTTGAACTTTGACTGTCTGTATCTCAAAAACTGGTCATTATTTTGAATTTTGTCCCATACATTTTTTGTTCAGAAGGGTCAAAAACTACAAATCTGCAAAGTTACAAAAAAATTGGCTGAGAGCCAAATTCAATAGTAAAAGTGCGTTGTCCTTTTGAGTTTAATTCTATTTAACCTGTTGAAATTATCTTCCATACAGTTAAAGTTTAATTTGCTCAAAATAAAGATTTGTTTTTATTAAATAATTAATCAAATTCATCTTTAACAATTAGTATGTTTTTACAATCTGATCACAAAAAATATATTTAAAAATCTAAAAAAAAAATTTTAAATAAAATTTTAAAAAAATTGGACAAGTGCGAGTTCAACTCGCAATTGTCTAATTTTTTTTCTTTTTGAAGAATGTCAAGCTATAAATTCTTAATAATACTGTGCAATTTTTTAATTTTTATTTGTTTAAACAAATTATTATTATTATTTTCAATTACTAACATATAACCTATTGTACCTAGAGAGGTGAATTTTTTTCTAATTTTACAATTTACCGGACCTAACATAAATACCAATGCAAATTTAAAACATAATTATTATTGTTTAAGCAAGATTTAAACAAATTATTACCTACTGTTAAACATTAACTATTTATAGAATAGTATACTTAAAAGATGCAGTTTTTTCTAAACATGCAAATTTACCAAATTTTTTTGATATGCAGATTTACATTAAAAATAAAATTATATTTTAAACAAAAATAAGAATAATAATTTATTTAAAAATTGTTTAAATTATAATTGTATTTGCTACCTCGTGAGGAAGCTTTGTAGTCGTTTAATTTACAAAATTTTTAAAAATCCTTTTGACAAATTTTCTTCTATATGGGACTATGTTATATAAGACCCTGAACAATTGTCCGGATGTATGTATGTATGTATGTATGTGTGTGTATGTGTGTGTGTGTGGATGTGTGTGGATCCCGATTTTTGTGAACACGATAACTCGAAGAGGTTTTAACGAATTTGAATCTAAGTTGGTTAAGTTGGTTATTGAAGTTAATATATAATAAAATCTTATTCTTTGCATCAAGACGAATCGATTGGTATATATAAAGTATATATTGTATTTAAATTTATAAAATTAAAACCAATTATACAGACACAAAATTTGCATTTTTAATAAAAATTCATTTTTTATTAAAAAAAGTTGCTGTACAATAAAATGTTATTATTTATTGAAAAATAAATCTAAAATCTTATTCCTTGCATCAAGACGAATCGATTGATGTATGTAAAATATATATTCTATTAAAAATTATAGAATTAATTACAAGTAAAGATGAAAATTTAAATTTTTTATTCAAAATTTTATTTTGTTCATTTAGGATTAAAACAAATTTTATAAATATTTTTTTGATTTTATAAATATTAGATCGTATTAGAAATTACTTAAAATTAAATATACTTAATATACTTAATTATAATTATAATAAATATAACAAATTTTTAAAATTAATTTTTAATTAGATTTGAAGACAACAACATGGAAAATATGTCAATACGTGACAGTAAGTTAGTGCTTCCTCCACGAGGAAGCAAATTTTTTTGCTGATCGTATAGAGGAAGCAAAATGTTCATGAAATGAACATCTGGATTTACAACTTGTTTTATTTATTCAAAGTTAACAAATTAATACAATTTAAAAAAATGTAATTACTTCTTTCCTAATTGCGGCTAACAAAATTTGGAAATGGGTATTGAATCTTTATAAAATTCTCTTTCCAATAGAATTTGAACGAACTTTCTAAAACGTTGATAACATTGTTTATTTTGCAATTAAACAATTAATTTTGCAATAATATTTAGTAATTTTTAACAATAAGTGTTTTTATTTTTTCAAATAAATCTATTAATCTATTATCTATTAAAACCCATTGATTCTATCACGAGATATAAATTTTTTAAATAAGCATTGTAAAAAACTTTAATTGTTTTTAACTTAGAGAAATTTTAATTTTTTAAAAAATCCTTTTAAATGTTTAATATTCTCATAATGAAGCTTGCATTTTATGTGTTTTCAATACAATTCAGTAAATTTCAAATTTGCTGGTAAACTTCACGTATTTTGACTCTGTTTTTTTCACTTCAACTTGCGATTACTCAGTCAGTTATTTTATCCTACGAGTGACTACAAAAGAAAAATGATGTTTTAATTATAAATAAAAAAGTTATTAATTTTTTATTGAGATATTGTAAAATTCGTAAACTGAAATTTTCACTAAGCGGGAAAGTTGAGCAAATTTTGAGCAACAAAAAACTTCCAGCGAGAAAGTTGATCATTAAGGTCTAAACAAGATTTTCCCGAAAGTTACAGTTTAATAAAACAATTAGTTAACAAATGGCGAATGTTAAAAGTCGTCAGCGGCTGTACGCCCAACGCGTATATCTCAGCTTATAATAAGCTGGAGAGTTTTATTCTGCGTATACATAATATGGGTGAGAAACGCGCGCTGGGCGTTCAGCCGCCAACGATTTTTAACATTCGCCATTTGTTAACTAATTGTTTAATTAAACTGTAACTTTCAGAAAAAACTTGTTTAGACCTTAATGATCAACTTTCCCGCTGAATGTTTTTTGTTGCTCAAAATTTGCTCAACTTCCCCGCTTAGTGAAAATTTCAGTTTACGAATTTTGCAATATCTCAATAAAAAATTAATAACTTTTTTATTTATAATTAAAACATCATTTTTCTTTTTTAGTCACTCGTATGATAAAATAACGCGTATTTTCGTTTTTGTTTCATTAAGAAATTCGTATAATTGACTGAGAAATCGCGAGTTGAAGTGAAAAAAACCGTAAAAATTTTCGCTCTTTAAAAAAACAGTTTTTCCTTTTATTTCGAAAACGGTAATAGATAACTTCGATTTCGGCTGAGAAAAATTTACGTGCCCTTATGGAATCCAGCCGCTCAATTAATCTTAAAATTTACAATTTTAAAAAATGTATTTGGTCATCTCAATGTAATTAATTAATTGATTGATTTTTCTGTTTTTTCCGACAAAACATTTAAAAAATTAAAAATTCCCTTTTTTGATAATTAATGAAAGCATCACTTCACCAGTAGACTAAGTTACGAAATTGAAGTAATTTTGAAATGTTTAAGTAAAATTTTTCATTAAATAATTTATTTATTTTATGATAGTTCTTTAATAATTAAGATATTTGAAAAGAATTATTGTTAGAAATAAAAAAATTTAAAGGTTTTATATTAGAATTGGTGGTAAATAAGTTTTTCTTTGTTTTCAAACAAATTTTACATTTTTAGGAAAGTATAATTTACTTATAGGAATCTAAATTTTACTAACACCGTTTTTATTATGTTGTTATTATTTATTATACTTTTATTTTTAATTTTTACTCGAAAAAACAATCGCTATGGAACAAAATTTCAGTTACACGTATATATAAGATTCCCCAGTCGAGGGTGTACATATTAAAAGGGTGTATTCTGCTAAAAAAATTAAGGCGAAAAGTCCTTCGCACTTTTTAAATATTTTCAGTAGTTTTTCTGTAAATAGCAATTGAAAATTTAAAAACTACGCATAGCTATTGGCCGTGCACGCTCTGTGAGCCGGCAGGTGAGGCGTACTACTCTAACGTTTGCAGGCCTGGGCGTGTACCAGCAATGCGCTTAAAATAAATTTTTGATTGTAATTTTTAGTTTCTAGATTTAGATTGTCTTAAAAACAATAAACTTGTAATCTAGAAAAAAATTACTGTCAAAAATTTATTCTACGCGCGTTGCTAGTACACGCTCAGGCCCGCAAAGCTTAAATAGTACACGAAAAAAAAAGTTCCCAGATATTTCAGGAATTATTTCCTAATTCTTGGATACGGTGTAATAACACTGAATTAGCAACGAACATTCAATGGTAATCAATAAATGTTTGATAGAAATTCAGGAACTGTATTAGAAAAAGCTGCAAATAGTCAAACAGTCTTTTCTTCATTACTTTCTCATGTAAAGTTCATGGCACTGGCCGCAACTGTTTCTGAAAGTTTCGGGAACTCGCAAGGAATCTTGGTGCGCAGAAACCCAGTGCGCACCAGTCTTAACAAGTCTCACTGCCAGTAAGACTGGTGTGTCTTTTAGATTTATTTAATGCTGAGATATTTAATTCGCCTGTTTAGCTCAGTTGGGTAAGACGCCGGACTTCCATCCTTGGGTACGAGAGTTCTGTTCCAGCCACCGTCGATTTTTCTCTAATATGGTTTTTACTATTTCAGAAATTTAATATAAATTGTATGTGACCTTCAAGGATAAAAGTGTATGTGTGTGTGCTCGCGCGCACGTGTGTCAAGGAAGAGAAGCAGAATAGTTTTTTTCTTGCATTCGTCTAACTTTTCGATTTTCTTGAACAGTTCCCGACTTTTTCAAGAACAGTTTGCCGAGAAGTGGTGAAATAGTAAATGACATTTTTAAACAAGGCAACGTTTTGTTTTCTGGGAACTACCCGTCGTATCCAAGATCTATGAATGAAATTCTCGAATAATCGGCGAACTTTTTTTCCGTGTACGTCAAACCTACCGGCTTTATTATTTAATGAATAAACAAAAATTTACACTTTAAAGTTATTTTTATTTTCTTTACATGCTTGTGTAATAGTACTGAAATTTTAAATTAATTTTGCTTTAAAAAAATTTTCTGTAAGATTACTATAAATTTATACTAAAATATTACAGTAATAGTACTTTAATAATAATTAAAATAATAAGGGACAGCAGATTTGATTTAAAATGACTTATGTTATTTATTAAATTATCTGATCTACAAAAAGTTACTTTTTCTCTGATTCAAAGATCGGACAATGATATTCTTATATGATTTTTATCACTGAACACGAATACGACCTCCAAAAGTGCCCATCACGTCGAGATTTTGCGAAAAATGGACTCAAAGTTTCAAAAAACCCTGTTTTTGGTTTTTTTATCACGTGTAGAGAATGACGCCGATATGATAGAAGTCTTTAATTAGGCTTAAAGTAAAGCTTGAACTGTCAACTGTAAGAATCAAATCGAAAAAGCTATGAATCAGTCAAAAATTGGCTACACTATGGCATTCTTACTTATTAATTTTATTTGCGCTATTACTTGTTACTTATCAATTTTGGGGTCGCTAATTAATACGAATTTTTTCAATTTTCATGTATGTCTGACATTTTAAAACCGTCATTTTAAATTGTTTCATAATGACCTTACATTCAATCAGCAACATTGAGCAAGCCCAAAAATAATAAATAACAATAAATAGCGCAAATAAAATTAATCCTTTAACGCCCAAATGGACAAAATTTTGACACGAAGTTTGAGGACTTGTTTCGGTACTTAAAAATCAATCGAAGAATTCGCGAATCATCACTTCTTATGTTTTCATATGCGCTCTATCAAATGTCGATAAAAAAACATACAAAGTTTATAAACAAAAAAGTTATTAATGTTTCTTATAAAAAAGTCAGATTTTTTTCCAATTTTTGTTTAATTATAAATTTTTTCTACTATGAAATAGCGTAAAAATAATTGCAAATGTTACAAATAACGTGACATAGATATATAACCTAGAAAATAGGGCTATAGAGAAATCTAAAAATTAAAATGGTGGCTCAAAAATGGAGTTTGAAGTTCAAATTTTTTTCAAAATTTGATTCGAAAGTACAAAATTGTTAAAAGTTTTTAGATCGGCTTGAAATTCGTTAGTCGGAGGTTTTAGGGGTCGCTAATCACGAATCTGAAGTCCAATTTTTTAAATTCAAAAAGGCGGATCCAATATGGCGGGCAATTTTTTAAAAATCTCATTAGATTAGCTTGAAATTTGTTACTCGGGGTTTTTGGGGTCACCGGTCACGAATCTGGAGTCCAATTTTTAAAATTAAACATGGCAGATGCAATATGACAGACGAATTTTCAATTAAAATTCGATAATCACGTTCTCAACTATTAAATTACTTAAAATATTTGTAATGTTTCCCAACTTTCATCACGTGTAGGTAAACATGAACTCGAAAGTCTTTTTTATTTAATTTTTAAATTTTATATTTTTTTCTTTTTTATTTATTTTTTACGTATTTTTTTCATTTTACTTGTTATTATAATTTTTTTAATTAAAGGTTAAAAAATGGTTTTTCCAAATCGCACCGAGATTGCTTCCTCTTCTCTCTCTCTCTCGTTCTGCCTCTCTCTCTCGCCCCAGCGAGGACCCGCAAGGCACGGTTACCACGAGCGCAACACGTGTTTTTTTAGATATTTTGTAAAGATAAAATTTGTATGTTTCATTACGTTAAAATATTAATTGTAAGATCGACTGAGATGGATCAGTTACTCCTTATCCTAACGTACGTGAAAAAAAATCTACCCCTTCCAGAGGACAGATTTTTTATGCACTTTTCTTAGGTATAAAAAGGGACGAAAAGGCACAGTCGTCAGTCTCTTTTCCGCCCACGCACAGTGTACATCCCTACATACTGCCAATAAAGTGTTTTCAGTGTACCTTAGTCTCTTTTCCCTCAATGTAAGTACCTAAGAATTACAATTTGAACTCCCATTTCTTCCTTCACTCGTCGTCCTGCACGCGGGACTCCCTCTTTTTCCTTCCCCTCTCACTCTTCGTCATGTACGTGGATATTTTCATTTTCTTCTTCCTTGCTCGCAGTCTTGCACGCGGGTCTCCCTCCTTGTCCCGTCTCACTTGTCGTCTCGTACGCGGGTATCTTCCTCTCCGTTGCTTTATCACCCCTTATAAACTCATCCTTACCACGGGCACGAGCGCTGACCACCCTTCTTTAAACGCGAAGAAAAACCTAATCGCTGGGGTCAATCCCGATAACCGACCTACCGTACGAAAAGTAGAGATTTTGGCTCTGGGGACCCGGTTGCTTATCCGGGCCCCGCTCTCAGCCCTAAACTGGCCAGCGACTACGTCCAGACCAGCCAACGGGCATGAGCCATATTTGCCCTCAGGATGGTCTTTCCTCGGCGACAACTCGACTTAAATACCTATACCGAGGGACCAAATCGAATCCTGGGATTCCGCGACGCTAGAAGAGCAGCTTGCCGAACTCACGCTGATGCTGGAGGAAACCCCTTATGAAGCACCCTCGCCTCAACTCCTTCTGACTCCGATAAAGGAACCCGTTGTCGTCAACCTCGTAACTCCGCCGAAGGTTGCTCCGATAGTCTCTTCTACCAGCCTTAGGAAGGGTCTGTCTGCACCAGGTCTACCCAAACTCGTCGCGGAGACCCTCCCAGCTTTAGAGGACCAACTACGATTATCAGACGATGACAACATCTCAGAACTAAGTCCAGGATCGCCATTCTCGAGACTTCCTACTCCACCACTGACCTGCACTGAGAGAAGGCCGTCCCACTGTCGGCAACTGTGGCGAACCATTCTCAAAACCATCTTTCCTGGACCTACCGGTCCTCGTTCTCGGGCAGCTAAAGAGTCCCCGCTCAACACATCTCTCGTTGCCCAAGTGCCAACAAGGCCACCGTCCTAACAACCGGCTTCGTTGTAATCAAAGAATCGCGTCGGGAAAGGGGGTTTACAGAATATACTTTTTTTTAAATAACGCTCATTATTTTATATTCCTTTCGTCCTTTTTTCGTAATTTCAGGATATAATTTTGCTCTTTATCCGGTCCTTTCCTTCACGCAGTGATTGGTAACAATATTTACGTTAGTAAAATGAAAAAATGTGTAGTCGTGGGTACCCGAGTATGGATAAAAGGGTTAATAACAATATTTAGCATATATATGAAATTTTGTTCCCTAACGACTGCTTTTTCTAGTAAAAAATAAAAATAAAAGTATAATAAATAATAACATAAAAAAGTTGCTTCGCTCAGAGTATTAATTGATCGGGACATTTTAAATATTACTTGGCTTTCAATAAAATTTAGATGCCTTGAAGTAAATTATACTTTTTTAAAAAAGTAAAATTTGTTTAAAAACTCTTGGTCATTATCTTCAAAAATAATTGTTTTACAAAAAAATTTTAAATGAAAAAAAGATGCGCCATTCAATTTCCTACAAGCATGCATGTTTCAAAAAATAAAATTTTGAATTTCAATTTTTATGTCATTTTGGTATGTTTGATTGGCTTGTAAGCGTACAGTCAAGCAAAGAGTGGATTATTCGATACAGACGCTAAATTATTCTCAGTTGCTGTAATATTTTTTTTCTCTTTAATACTTCTATATAAAAAAATGTCCTTTACAATTTCTGTTTTTTAAAATATCAATAACTTCTTTATTTCTAATCGAATGAGTTTCAAAAATAGGTTAATCAAAGCGTTTTTTAATGCAATACAAGTTGGTCAGAAGTAAGAATCCGTTAATTTCAAAATCCTAGCTGATCCTTTTTTCGTGATATCAGTATTTTCGTTTTTTGAATTCTGCTAATTTTTACAAAATATTAAATTTAAAAATTTGTAACTACACCTAGGCAAACTATTTACATAATAAACCGGACTAGTACAAGTAGAACTCGTACTAAAACCGAGTGCAAGGTTCCGTACCCTCGCTTAAAATTTCTACTTTTTACTTCTGATATAAGGAAGAAACATCCCACGTGGAAAAGTTCCCGGGAGTCTCTTGGAATCGTTTCCGGGAGTAACTCCCGGGAATTTTTTCAGAAGATTCACAGGAACAATTCGGGGAGATTCTCGAGAATTTTTTTCGGAAGATTCCCAGCAACATTTCTGGGAGTAATTTTGTGAATTTTTGTAAAAATTTACTTAAGAATGCCAAAAATTGTATAAATATATTATATTTACATACCTTTCATATTTATTTAATAAAATAATATCTTGTAACGTTTCAACAAGTTTAAGAAATAAATTTACATTTAAATTTAAAGGGTAGAAAAATTGTGTTTGTACACGAAAAAACGTGTTACTATTAAACAGCGAACGTATTAATTAAAATAACTAAAAATTTTGCTTATTTAATAGAGTTATAATTGTGCCATGAAAAGCATTTTTTGTTTAGGTAAACATTTTTATTATATCCTTTTTGATAATAGTTACTAAACACTGAATTTAACGATCATTCCGAGTCAGGTGTTTAAAAAGAAACAACAAATGTTGTTTAACGTTTCGACAGCGCGGCTGCCCTCTTCAGAAACTATAATTTATTTAACAAAAAATAATAATTAAATTAAATTACATTATTAAAAAAACATAAAACTAATAGTTATAAAAACAGTTTTTTTACCGAAAAATAAAATAAAAATTTGAAAAACGTTCCAAAGGAACGTCTTTGTCGTGGCGATTACAATTGGACACTGGCGAATAAAATGTATATAATTTTCGAAGTATATCTAACTGACGTGAGGTGAATGACCGTGACAGTAAACAAAATTCAGGAAATGTCAGGGTAAATCAAAATAGATTAAGAATATTTCATTTCGTTTATAAAGTGATTATAGCAATTATTGAGACTCTGTACATCTTCCTTTTTATTAACCGGATTTTTTTGTAAATTAATATGGATCATTTCTGATATTAAACGTTTTTTGTAGTTTGTTTCTGTATCTAGTATGATAAAATTTTCCCAATCAAATGTGTGTCTAAAAAAGTCATTATGGTTAGCGATTACATTAGAAATAGAATTTTTATGTTCTTTAATACGAACACCCACCATTCTTTTTGATTGTCCCACATAACATGCAGAGCAATTCTCGCAATTAATTTTATAAACAGTATTGATATTTTCAGATTTTATATTTTTGTCCTTGCCTTTTTTGGCAAAATTATGATTCATGTTATTATTTTTGTAAGGAATGGATAGAATGGAGTAATTATTTAAAATTGAGGAAGTTTTTTCAAAAAGGTTTGGAACATAAGGCAATAATATTTTTGGTGACCTTGTGTAAAGTATTACGTTTTTGTCAATAGGAAGATGAGATTTAGATTCTATTACAGAAATACGTTTCATTATGTGCTTATTTATGAATTCTAATGGATAATAGTTATTTAATAAAATTTCTTTGACAATTTTTATATTTTTTGAGTGGAATTGCTTGTCAGAGAGTTTTATAGCTCTATCAATTAAGTTTGAAATTATAGCAATTTTTTGAGCCAAAGGATGTTTAGAATGGTAGTTAATGGTTCGTCCGGAAAATGTAGGTTTTTTATACCAGTCAGTAATGAGTTGATTTTTTTCGTTAATAATAATAAGAACATCTAAAAAATTAATGGTATTATTGTTTTGTATTTCAAAAGTAAACTGTAATCTTTCGTCATAGCTGTTAAAAGTATTAATCATTTCGTCAATTTTATCTTTTTGTATGCAAGTAATTATATCATCAACGTATCTATAGAAAAAAAGTGGTTTAAAAGACAATTGGGCATTACAATAGGTCTCAAGGTCTTCCATGACAATATCAGCAAAAAGACCAGATATTGATGATCCCATGGGTGTACCATAAATTTGTTGGTAGTATTTGTCATTAAATTTAAAAAATGTATTATCAAAAAGAAATTGACATATATCAAGTAATTCATCTAAATTGATATTAAAATTTTGAGCTATTGTTCTGTAACGTTTGATGATAGAATCACGTACATGTCCACAACTAATATTAGTAAACAAAGATGAAACGTCAAGACTAATTAAAATATGGTTATCAGGAATAATAAAATTTTTTATTTTTTTAATAAAATTTTTCTTTTTGATAATACTTTAAGACACAATAGGGAAGATATAATATGTGTTTCCAAACAGCAACAACATGTACTTGTTACTCGAGTATTATATCTGTATATGTATTATAAAAACATTTAATTAACATTTAATTTAATTAATAATTAACATAATGTATCTGATTTAACTTTTTTACAATGTTTAGCAAAAACATTGCATTTTTTTGCTGAACATTGTAAAAAAGTTGAATCAATAGTGTGATTAAACGAAATAGAGTCAAATTTTCTGAACTGGGCCACCAAAAACAATCTTTTTAAATTTACATTATGTCTATACATAATTTGTTACAGCCGAGTGATACAAACACGTTCCCGCAATGTGTTTTAAAAAATTTTCATTTTTCAATTAGTTATAAACAATTAAACTTTAAAGCACCTTTTTAGGAAATTTACTATTTCTTCGTTGTTTTTTTATAAAATTTAAAAATATTTGGCAGAAATGTACAAAAATACTACCTCTATTAATAACAATAAAAATTTTTTAAATTCATAATTATTTATGCAAAATTAATTGTTAATTAATTAAACAATTAAAGTTTTAAGTGACTTCTGGACTAGTTACGAAAAAAATTCAAAAACTACTGAAATCTATTTTTTCTACACTTTAATTTCCAAAAAAAAAATCTTAGTACCTTTAATAATTGAGCAAATGACATAATTTTAAAGAGGGGCGTGCAAGCGCTTGGACCTCGGCTCGGACTGCCGCGGCCGCTGCGCTAAGACGCGTTGAGACACGATTGTTCTTGAAAAAACGTTTACTTAATAAGTTTGTCTTATAAATTGATTTTTATTAATTTTCCTTATTTCTTTTGCAATATTACTTAATTAACGTTCGTTTTGTTTGAAAATATATTCATTGATTTTTTGTACAAACCAAATTGCTGTACTATCTTCTGTATAGTTAGTGAAAATAATGCATGCATTCACTAAATTAAGTAATGAGTTATAATATTGATTTGTATAAAAATTTTTTAAATTAGTTAATTATAAATTGAAATATAAATTAAACAAATAGAATAGAAAATGTTTATTGTCAAAGTGAGTAAATTTAATTCACTTTAATGCAAAAAATGTTCCCCAGATCTGATTTCTCTTGTAGTGTATTATTCTAATGTATTTTACGTCAAAGTGTGTAAATGTAAAACACTTTTAAAGTGCATAAAATTTATATATTTTAATGTGAAAACGGATTAGAATAATACACCTAAAAGTACATTAGGAACCGGGAAATATTTTATCCACAAAAGTCAATTTAATTTCTTTACTTGTTTTACAATGTATATAACAAATTTTTAAAAATGTCACCTCCCAAAGTATGTTGCAACCCTTTTAATATCAAAGGCCACAATTCTTGTTATAAGAATTTAGTTCTTTATAACAGAAAACTGTAAATGAAAAATTAAGTGTTTTTTATAACAAATACGTGTGTGTCAAGTGCAAAACGAAACTTTAATAAAAAGAAAAGTGATGTGAAGTCCCTAAACAAGAAATTTACTTAGTAAGCGGAAAATTGAGGAATCAATAAAAAATGTGCCTGAAAACGATGACTATTCATCAGAAAGAAATGGAATCTGAAATCCATGATGAGAATTAATGTTTCTGTGAGAGTTGATAAGAATTCGAAAAAAGTTAAACTCGTAAGAAGTATTTGAGAATGTGATTCTTTCATCAACAAAATCTGAAATAAGTAACAAAGATTTACAACAATCGCTTCTTGAAGTAATTCAACCAAATCTCAATGATTCTCTATTATGTTCTTCTATCGAGATTAATAATTTTTTGGATTACTGATTTAAAAAATGCATTGATAAAAGCGCCAACTAAAAGAGAAAAAACTTTTCTTTTAACAACACTTCCAGTGCAATGGAGTATTAGAAAAACAGCGAGAGAATTTGGTGTGTCTAGACGCATGGTATCTACTGCTTTTAATATTCGAAAAAATAATGGTTTCGCAATTGAACCGGATAAGAAGAGCGGCGGCCGGTCTATGAGTGAACAGCTTAAAAACAAAATTAAAAATTTCTTTCTATCTGATGATGTTAGCAGGATGATGCCTGGTGCAAAAGACTACAAGTCTATTGTAGTTAACGGAAAACGCGAGCATCAATCTGTAAGTTTTTGAATAATTTTTTAGTCAAGACATTTTTTTACTATTAATATTAGACATAAAATAAACATTAATTGCTTATTCAAAATTGCTTAAAAATATTTTAATGAAGTTTTTTCAAAAGAGATTCAGTAATAAATTGCGAAAAAATTTCAAGATTTAAAAATTTTTCAATTTAAAAGTTCCTTGTTTTTTAAATTGATTGAAGATTGATTTATACAAATTATTGAGTTACATTCAAAGTCTTAATAATTAAAATAAATAATATAAGATAAAATATAGAAAAAATATAAAATATAGAATATAGATAAAATATAGATAAAATATAGATAAAATATAGAATTGAGGGCTGGATGGCTATAATGTTTACGCGCCATGTTTAAGTGAATGGCGCGTAACACATTATAAGCATCCAGCCCCTCAATTATAAACATATTTTACCTTTTTATGAATGAATTTAAGAAAATATTAGAGCATATGAGCATATTTAGGTCATCCAATTCCTTTTCAACTGAAATTTCATTAAACAGAATTTATTTTATTTTAATTCACGTTTTATATAAAAGAAGAGTTGAATTTAACTGTATTTTTATTTAACAGAATTTTAAGTAAGTAGAATTTTTTATGTTAGAATATCTATTTCATAGAATCTTTGTTTGTCGGAATTTTTATTTGCCCCAATGAATATTTATTAAAATTATGAAATATTCAAAATGCAAATAAAAATTGAGACAAATAACGATCCAGATAAATACATATTTTTTACCTTTAAATAAATTCTTTAAAACTTAAAATTCTATTTTAATTGAAATAAAAAATTTTGCAAAATGAAAATTCGGTTAAACTTTTTTGTCTAAGAAATAAAAAGCTGGTTAAAAATAAGTTTTGTTGTATATGAATTTGGTGGTCTAAACATCAATTTACTCTATCGAATTTAATTTTTAATATAATCAAAATTATTTCTATTTAATATTTTTTAGAAACGTTTGTTGTTTGGGAAATCTTAGTGATTTTACATAAAATGTATTTGACAAAATATCCAGATGAAAAAGTTTCACTCTCCGCATTCAGTATTTTAAGACCACCACAATGCATTTTAGCTGGACCTAAAGGTAACTCACAATGTCTGCGAATGTAAAACGCATGAAAATATGCGGCAAAAATTTGTGGGACTGAAGAATGAGTTAACATTAAAAAAGGTCGAATTTAAAAAACAGTTATCGGGACTAATTTTAAAATTATTAATTGCGATGAGCCAAATTCAATTTGCTTTTTGAGAAAATGTTCTCAATGTCCACGAGGAATTGAAGTGTTTTGGTGAATTAAAATCAACTTTGCAAAAAGCTGATGTAAGAACAATTACCTTCAGTCAATGGTCACGACAGACAGACAGGTTTGGAAATAATATTATAGCGTGTAAAATTTTTTAATCCTCCATTTCTTACAAAATCCCATACTTTTTTAAACAGGTGCCAATTAAATAGAGTAAGTGAAACAAGTGAAATTTTTTAATTAAAAATCTGGCTATGGAGCTTCCTGAAGTATTAAAGCACGATTTTCTCGCTAAATCACAAGCTGCTTATTTGGAGAAATTGAAAGCTATCTCTTGAACAAGGCGAATTTATAATCACCATGGATTTTTCTGAAAATTATTCGTTTTACGTTCAAGACGCTGTCCCAAGCATCGCAACATTGGTCAAATGATCAAGCGACATTACACGTGTACGTAGTTTATTACAAAAAAAATGGATTTCTATGCCATAAAAATTTCGTTCTAGTCTCCGAAAGTGTAAACCCATGATGCTACTGCAGTACATTTATATAATTCAAAATTAATATCATTTTTAAAAAGAAGAATTCAATTCGCAAGATATTAAGAAATTCCATTACTTTTCTGACGGGGCAGGATCGCAATATAAAAATAGATTTAATTTTTTAAATTTATTATACCACGAAAGAGATTTTTGGTGTGCAAGCTGAATGGAATTTTTTTGCGACTGCACACGGGAAGGGGGCTTGCGATGGAATTGGGGTGTGTAAAGAGAAACGCATACCGTGCAAGCTTGCAAAAAGAAACTTCAGCTGCAATAACAACAACGACAAAACTTTTCGAATGGGCTCAAAGTTTTTTTCAAAAAAATTGATTTTTCATATTGTTCTCTTCAAGAATATGAAAAATCACAAAGAAGTTTTTACAAAAACGTTTTTTAAATGCTAAAACGATAAAAAACACTCGCCAGTTTCATTGTTATGTGCCTATTGATGGTAAACAATTGAAATGTAAAAATTTTTTCAGATGACAACACGAATTTTGTTATCGTGAAAATGGTTTAATGAAAGTACTAAGAAAAAAAATGTACAAACATTGATTTAATTATATACAAAAAGTATGTATCTGAATTACGTCTAATAAATTATTGTTGTAGAAAGTAATAAGGAAAATTAATAAAAATCAATTTTATAAGACAAACATATTAAGTAAACGTTTTTTCAAGAACAATCGTGTCTCAACGACGTCCTAGCGCAGCGGCCGCGGCAGTCCGGGCCGAGGTCCAAGCGCTTGCACGCCCCTCTTTAAAATTATGTCATTTGCATCAATTATTAAAGGTACTAAGATTTTTTTTTGGAAATTAAAGTGTAGAAAAAATAGATTTCAGTAGTTTTTGAATTTTTTTCGTAACTAGTCCAGAAGTCACTTAAAACTTTAATTGTTTAATTAATTAACAATTAATTTTGCATAAATAATTATGAATTTAAAAAATTTTTATTGTTATTAATAGAGGTAGTATTTTTGTACATTTCTGCCAAATATTTTTAAATTTTATAAAAAAACAACGAAGAAATAGTAAATTTCCTAAAAAGGTGCTTTAAAGTTTAATTGTTTATAAGTAATTGAAAAATGAAAATTTTTTAAATCGCATTCCGGGAACTTGTTTGTATCACTCAGCTGTAACAAATTATGTATAGACATAATGTAAATTTAAAAAGATGGTTTTTGGTGGCCCAGTTCAGAAAATTTGACTCAATAAACGCGATTATCCAACTTTGACCACCTATCCAACACTGACCACTCTCCCCTATTGTGTCTAAAAGTATTATCAAAAAGAATATAATCAAAATTTTTACCTAAACAAAAAAAGCTTTTCATGGCACAATTATAACTCTATTAAATAAGCAAAATTTTTAGTTATTTCAATTAATACTTTGTAACGAGGTAAATCGTTACATGATTTTCGTTTCATTAAATCGTTTTTATTTCTAATTTGCTATAGTGCGGAGAGCATTTGTCTTTGTTTTCGCATTGCTCTGTCGCCTTTTGTCAGTTTTGGCTATAGTTCGTGTCGTTCAGCGTCTTGTGTTCGTCTCCCGTCAAGTCAACTTTATAATGATAATGCGCATGCTTGATTGACTGGAAGACGTCGCATTGGTCAAGACCGCCCTTACCCTTTTTCTTAACAGGTGTCTTTCAAATTGTCACGAGAGAGAAATTAGCATTTTTGGATGAATTAAACAGGAATGGTGCGAATTTTCTTGGAAAGACGAGCAGCGTTCCTGGGATTCTTTACGATTTTGCATTTCATTCAAGTGGTTGCTCTCTAATTTGATTGTCGCGTTTTTTTTCGGTAGAGAGAACCGTTTGTATTTCGTTTCCTTGGAGAACTTTTAATTTATATTTCTTATTTCATAGTTTTATTAGTTGTTTAATTATTATTAATTTTCTTTTATTTTGAGTTTGTTAACTTTAATTGAATAAATATAAGTTTAATTCGATAATTTAGTTAATTTGAGTTTGTGTTTCATTTGACCGTTGGAAATTGGTTTTGTTGAGACGCAAGGAAAAGGTTGGTGGAAAGATTTTCCTTTCAACATTCGTTAAATTGGGAAATTCAGCATCAGAATTTCTTTCTCAGCTTTGCTCCCCTTTTAAGATTATTAGTCTGATTTTATTTGTTTTTTTTAGTGAATGGTTTTTCTAATATTTTAGTTCGGGTTTACGATGTTTTCAGTTTATTAGCATTTTATAATTTAAATTAAAATTTACCCTTACAATTTGGCGCTCAACATGGGGCCACGCTGAGATTTTTCCAATTGACGAATTAAGTGTGAAAGTCCGTTTTTGGTTTTATGTGTTGTCTAAAAAAAAAAAGTTTTTTTTGTCGTTTTTATGTAAAATTAAAGACCAAGACCAGAGCCCAAGACCAAGCCCAAAAGACAAAGTCAAGACTTGTTTTACTTTTATTAATCAGAGTTTAAGTGCGGTGAGATTTTTGACAAATTAAGTTTTATTTAATTTTTCCTTTTTGTTTGTAAATTGAAATTTTAAATCTTCGTAAAGTAATTAATGAAAGTGATTCACGGTCAACGGTTTTTCGCTTGGCGTGGGGACGCGGAGTAGAACTCGCGAAAATTAATTTTGGCGGTAATCGGGCCTGTCATACAAGCCGGCGATGCGTTGTGTGCGTGAGTTGGTTGATTTCGAGTAAATAAAGTCGTCCGCCGTATTATTGACTTTGCGTACATCGCGCAGTGCAATGTCAAATATTATTGGTTTATTATAAAATATTATTGGTTACTGTAGCAGGGGGAGTTTCAAGTTTTTCTCCTACTGGTGTGACTTGGGTCCTTCCTTCTTCTGGTATTTCCTTACCGTATTGTGTGCCTAGTTCGTGGGGTTTGAACCCGGCTGCCCCCAGGATGACCTTTGCACCTTCAGTAAGTGTTAGTCAGCCCCAAATTATTGATTCTCGGACATGTGAGCTTTCGAATCAAACTCCATTGGCCTCTAGTGCCCCAGCCCAGCGCCAGGTGGCATTTTACCCCCAGGTTAAGGAAAGTGGTAATTTTATTAAGCCCACACATTTGACCAGTGATTATCTTGATCGACAGAGCCAGTCTGATTTGAACCAATTTAATTTTAACAGTAATTATGCGCGAAAGTTGGCAAACAGGGCGCAGTCTAGGCCATCACCTCATCCTTCGTCGAATCGTGAGTCGGTATTTGGTGAGCAGTCTCAAATGGAGTTTCGTTCACAGGACTCAAATCCTTCTACGGACGATGAACTGGACCCTCCTTTGGTTGCCCCTACTTTTGTTCCGTATAGGATTGGCGGTTTTAAATTGGTCAAGTTGTTCAAAGATTGGGACATTCGTTTTTCTGCCACGGGCAAAGAAGATCCAGAGGAGTTTTTAGCACGTCTCACGGATTGTAAAGAGGGAAATGCAATTTTAGATGAGGATATGTTACACGCGTTACCCAGTGTGTTGAGAGGGGTAGCTAGTAATTGGTTTCGGGTAGTTAAGCGGGAAATTAAGACATGGGCCCATTTTGTTAAATTGTTTAATCAAGAATTTTTAGAAACGGTGGACGACGAAGACATTTATGACGAGTTAAAGTCCCGAACGCAGGCTAAGGGAGAAAGGATTTCTGAATACCTTCTTAACTTGCGTTCTATTGCCCAGCATTTTCGCAATCCTATGACTGATTTCGAAATGCTCAGAATAATTTATCGCGGTTTAACACCCGAATATAGACGTTTTGTGTCATCTTATTCGTTTAATACGGTTTCGGAGTTAGAGAAAACTTTACGCAAATATGAACGGATTAAGGAAATCGATAAGCGTTACGTTCCTCCCCCACCCAAAGAGAAAATGTTGTTTCCTTTGGCCGCGCCGAAATCAATTTTTAAAGCTTCAAAATTGGACGCACTATTAGAGTGCGATTTTTCGGATAGTGGTGAAGAGAACACAGCGGTTGTTTCGAGTAAGATTAAGAAGAAACAGAAGAGTCAGAAGCCCAAAATTAAGAAAATTGAAAACCAAGTTGAGGTAAATGCAATCTCGGCTCCAACCGGGCCACCCAGTGGTTTGGTAGGAAATATAACAAAACAGTCTTTTTCCGCCCCAGACCGACCGGCCCAAGTGCCTATTCCTTTGACCGGTTATGCTCAGACTTTAAATAATAGTGCCCCCCCCCCGGGCTGGTACTTCGAGGTCTAATTTTCAAAATACTGGAAGACCAGTAGCGGGAGTAATTAATACTGGTAGTAATAATAATTTTGAGCCATTCAGGGGAAATTGTAATAGGTGTGGAGTGGTGGGTCATAAAGCTTCGCAATGTCCTTCGGTAACGTGTTACTGTTGTAAAGCGTTAGGCCATTTTGCCTCACGTTGTCCTCACCGATTTTCGATGGGCGTTTCCTGCCAGATGTGTGGTAATCCAGGTGCAGTTTTCGCTAATTGCAACAATTGCGGTGACTTTCCGGAACTTTTGGGAAACGCGAAACGGGGGGGACAGTTAACACCTTCCCCCCCAATCGTAATTCCACCCCCTGTTAACTGTGCTGTCCAAGAGTGTTATCTGCGTTTGGAACGCATGACTTACTCGTTGTCAGATGAAGATTTGTCAACTCCTGTTAGTCAAGGGAGTAGGGAGGAGAGGGAAGTCGCCAATGTGTCTAATGTGACGTTTAGAGAACCTGAAGTCGATGTATGTGTGGATTCGAGTCGTGTAGTTGTAGAGAAGGAATCTCAGTTGAGTTCTGAGCCGTGTAATAGTAGAGTAGAAGTGAGAGTTGTGAGTGATGCGAGTTGTGGTGGGGAGAGGGGAGAGTTCCCTTCAGAGAGTGGTGCTGAGGCCGTTGTCTTAAGTGGGGATCAGCACATACAGCAGTGCGTCCAGACTGCAGACTCGGATCCCCCCACCATAGCGCCACATCTACCCTCTCTTTTCTCCACTAACACAAAGACACACGGTGCGTTTCAACTCGTACATGAGCCTCTTTTTCGTCCTTTTCGTTTTTCTCTAATTTCTCGACAAATATTGCGCGAAATTTAAAAAGGACAATTCTCCGAGAATTATTATTTCAAAGATAATTATAATAAATATTGCACGTTTCATCAAAATCTTTAATGTAAATCCTTTAACAAGTATTTCATATATTTTTTTTCATAATAAAATATACATATATGCAATGTAATTATTTCGACCCGTTAAAATTATTTCTAACCTAAAAATAGTGACAGTGGATCTATGTGTCAGTGGCCCAGGAGGTGGCGCCAATTCATGCTCTAGTGGCCGCTGCTGAAGTAGCTTTGCAAAATTATCGTAAAAACGGAGAAAGACTGCTTTTTACGGTAATTTAATTAATTAAAAAATTAATTATTTTTGCTTTGTAAAATGGAAAATAATTTCCATTGAATCTTTTAAACGAAAAAAAAGATTATGGCCTAATTAAAATTGAAAGTAATGAATTTTTAATGAAAACAATAATATTAATATTTTATTTTCTTAATTTTTACAGTTTAATTTATATAATTTTTATGCAAATTACAAAATTATTTTTTATTTTCAAATATAAATTTTAAAATAATTTCATAATCAAAATTTTTTAAATTATTATTTATTTTGTGCTTATTAAGTACAAAATTAATTTTTAATGTTTATATTAACAAAATTTTAATATTCTTCGCAAGAACTGAATTATTTTTATATAAATAAAAACATTCTTTGGAAGAATTCAATTATTTTTATAAATAGTAGAATTTTTTGCAAAAATTCCATTAGTTTTAACAAAACTTAAATGAAATTTCAAAAAAGAATTAAATTAATTTTTAAATAGTAAAATTTTTCACAAGAATTGAAATATTTTTACAAATATAGTAAAATTCTTTGCAGGAATTCAATTATTTTCAAAACAATTTTAATTAAATTCTTCGGCAGAATTAAAATATTTTCAATTATTTACTAAAATTTTAATAAATTCTTCGAAAAAATTCAACTTTTTTAATAAATACTAAAAATTCTTTGCATGAATTAAATTATTTTTAATCTAATTTAATTAAAATTGTACGAAAGAATTTAATTATTTTCACAAATTTTCATAAAATCCAATTTCAACAAGAATTTAAAATTCTCTAAAACTAATTCAATTATTCTATAAATATTCTTTAAAAATTCTATAAAAATTAAATTACTTTTAATGCAATTTTGAAATATTTTCGTCAAAAAAATTGCGAAAGAATTTAATTTATTTCAAAAAATAATAAAATTATTCTGATGAATACAATTATTTTGAAAATATGCTTAATTTTAATAAAATTTTTTACAGAAAATTAATTATTTTCGAAAAAATTCAATTTTTACTAATATTTTAATAAACTGTTGATCATTTTAATTAGTTTTATATATAGTAAAATTCTTTGAAGAAATTTAATTATTTTAAAAACAATTTTAATAGAATTCCTCAAAAGAATTTAATTACTTTTAAATAATTACATAAAATTAATTAATTTCCTAAAATTTTTATAAATAGTAAAATTCTTCGCAAGTATTATTTATTTATTCTATTTACGAAAATATTTTAATTAAATTATTTTTATAAATAATAAAATTCTTCTCAGGAATTCAATTATTTGAAATACAATTTTAATAAAAATTTTGGCAATTGCTTAAAAAATTTTTAATTATAATCAATAAAGAAAAACCATTATTTTCAAAAAAATTCAAAGCAATTCTTCAAAATGCAATTGCTTTAAAATTTTTTAATTATAATCAATAAAGAAAAACCATTATTTTCAAAAAAAATTCAAAGTAATTCTTCAAAAGAATTTAATAGAATTTTAATCAAATTCATAGCGAGAACTCAATTATTTTCATAAATTAAACAAATTATTCGAAAGAATTAAATTTTTTTCTTAAATTTTTCTGATAAGATTCTTTGCAAGAATTTTTATTTTTTTTAATTTTATTTTTATTCTTTTTCGCTATAATTACTATTTTTCGGACGTAAAAGATTAAATTTTTATATATATTATTCACAAAACATTTGATTATGTAATTAGTAAAAAATTAAATATTAAATAAAAAAATTGCTATTTTTAGGTTAGTCAACTAATATTAAATGTATTAATAATTAATAGTAATATATTTTCCAAGTAAATTTCAAATTATCTAATTTACTGTTGAGTTTAATTGTACTATAGGTAATATTTTTATCAGAAAATGTTTAACAGGTCGAAATAATTACATTGCATATATGTATATTTTATTATGAAAAAAATATATGAAATACTTGTTAAAGGATTTACATTAAAGATTTTGATGAAACGTGCAATATTTATTATAATTATCTTTGAAATAATAATTCTCGGAGAATTGTCCTTTTTAAATTTCGCGCCATATTTGTCGAGAAATTAGAGAAAAACGAAAAGGACGAAAAAGAGGCTCATGTACGAGTTGAAACGCACCGTGTGTCTTTGTGTTAGTGGAGAAAAGAGAGGGTAGATGTGGCGCTATGGTGGGGGGATCCGAGTCTGCAGTCTGGTCACACTGACATACAGACGGTTGCTTAACACGTTCCGATAATTTCGACTGTTGGCGCTGGTATTGAAACTCAGGCGCAAAGTCGACATGCGGAGAATGATTGCATAGTTCTTGGTACCAATGTTGTTGCTCGGAATACAATTGCATCTTCGTTGGAACCAAATGATGCATGTTTTAGGGAAGGGGGAAATGCAACAAGTGCATTATCGCCTAGTCCAGATGAGGAAATTATAGATGGTAGTAGTAATGAAAATAGATTTTTCTTGAAAGTGTTTATCGCAGACCGACCATATTTAGCCCTTTTTGATCCCGGTGCGACTATTTCTGCCGTAGGACCGCGTCTCGCAAATGAATTTAGAGATCATTTAGAGGCAGTCGACTCGACTATTTCTAGTGCATTAGGCGGAACCACCAAAACATTGGGTAAATTAAGATTGTGGTTGACGGTAGATGGCGTGGTACAATCTTTTGAATTACGAGCGGTAGATTCTTTGACCCAGGATTTAATTTTAGGGGTAGATTTTTGTAAAGAAATGGACATGGACGTGCATTTGGGTAAAGGTTTGTGGAGAGTTAATGGTCGTGAATGGCATGAATTTGCCAGTAGAGTAGGAGGGAATAATGTGGGAACAATTTTTGCAGAATGTGCAGGGATTTGTGAGCTAACTAACGATCAGCGACGTGAAGTACAACAGCTCGTTGACGAGTTAGTTTTGTCCGAAGGCCAGGAACATGGCGTGACCTCTTTGACCGAGCATTCTATTAGTCTGACGAATTCTACCCCTATTAAACATAGACCGCGTAGAATGTCACCAATGATGTTGCATTGGTTAATTTTAGAAGTTAAAAAATTGTTAGAACAAGGTATTATAGAGCGAGCCGTTAGTGAGTGGAGACAGCTCCGGTAATAGTAAAAAAGGGTGATGGTACTTTGCGTTTATGTTTTGATTTCAGAGATCTAAATTTTGTGACCGTAAAAGATGCGTACCCCATACCGAGTATTGACGGGATTCTTGATAAGCTCCGAAGGGCTCGTTTTATTTCTAAGATCGATTTAAAAATGGCTTATCATCAGATACCAATGGCGGAAGATAGTAAACATTATACAGCGTTTTCAGTGCCAGGGTTGGGTTTGTTTCAGTTTAAACGTATGCCTTTTGGTTTGACCAATGCCCCGATGACCTTCCAACGACTTATCGATGCTCTTTTTGGACCAGAATTTGAACCGGTTGTTTTCGGTTATCTTGACGATATTATTATCGTTACAGATGATTATCAGGAACACATTGAATGGTTGAGAACTGTTTTAATTCGATTGGCCATTGCCGGATTGGTGGTTAACCCTGCGAAATGTGAATTTGGTTGTTCCAGGGTGACTTACCTTGGTTATGTTTTGGACCGAGATGGTTTACGCCCAGATCCGGAGAAGGTTGCCCTCGTACTGAACTATCCAACGCCCCAGAATATTAAACAACTTCGAAGATTTTTGGGTATGGTTGGTTGGTACTCGCGTTTCATTCCTGGGGACAGTGACTTAAAAGTTCCACTCTTGAGACTCCTACACAAAAATCGAAGTTGGGAGTGGAGAAAAGAACAGGAAGAAGCTTTCCGTGAATTAAAGCTTAAATTGATATCAGCGCCCGTATTAGCCCGACCAGATTTTGTCAAGCCGTTTACTATTCAATGTGATGCGATCGATTTTGCTGTTGGAGCGGTATTGATCCAAGATTCGGACGATGGTGAACATCCCATAGTATATATAAGCAAAGTTTTGACTGCGGCGGAAAAGAATTATAGTGTGACAGAGAAAGAATGTTTAGCTCTTCTCTGGTCCATTAAAAAATTCCGTCCTTATGTTGAGGGTTACAAGTTTACTGTGATCACGGATTACAGCGCGCTCAGATGGCTTAGAAATTTAAAAGAACCTTCAGGTAGATTAGCTAGATGGGCCTTGGAACTTCAACAGTGGAATTTTGATATAGTACATCGCCGGGGAATTCACCACCATGTATCCGATGCGTTATCGAGAATGTTCGAAGTAGAGGGGGAATTAGCCGCGTTTGAAACGATAATCGATCAGTGGTATTTGAAGAGGAAAAATTTAGTTGAGAAGTTTCCCCACCGTTTTGCCGATTGGCAATTGTCTGAGGGTCGTTTATACCGTAAAAAAGAAGGCCCGTTGCTTAGTGGATTTATGGACCAGAGTGAGACTTGGAAGCTTGTCGTGCCACAAGAACTTAGAGAGAGAGTAATGAAAACTGCACATGCCGAGTTTTCTGCGGGCCATTTTGGTACTGATAAAACTTATCATCGTGTGGCCATAGAATATTATTGGCCAGGCATGTGGTTTGATATTAAACAATTTGTTAAGTCGTGTCCGGAGTGTCAAAAATTTAAAGTCTCTCACGAAGGGCCATTAGGGTTAATGGGTCATAGAATAGTGGAAAGTCCTTGGACCGTGGTTGCAGTGGATTGTATGGAGTTTCCCCCTAGCAAAAGCCAATGCAAACATTTAGTAGTTTTTCAGGACCTTTTTACTAGGTGGATTGAAATCAAACCTCTGAGAAGTGCCGATGGAAAATCAGTTGCTAGGGCTCTCGAAGAATTGATTATTTTTCGTTGGGGGGCTCCTCGGTTTTTATTATCGGACAACGGTAAGGAATTTGATAATCGTGTTTTGAAATCGACCCTCGAAGAATATGGTATTCAACATTTGACCACTCCTCCTTATCACCCTCAGGCGAATCCGGTGGAGCGGAGTAACAGGGTTCTTAAGACCATGATAGCGACCTTTGTGGGACAGGACCACCGTGACTGGGATAAACATATCCATGAGTTCCGTAGTGCCGTTAATACTGCAGTCCAAAATACCACCAAGGTTTTTCCGGCGTTTTTGAATTTTGGTCGCCAGCCACTTCCTGTAAAGAGTTTAAGACGTGAAATTGAACAAGTTACGACCGTGGACCGAATTGCCCCTGAGATTTGGTTAGATAGATTAAAAAGACTTGATGCCTTAAGGGATTTAATCACTCGTTTCATTGATCAAGAAAGAGAAAAACAGGCTGCGTATTATAATAAAAACAAACGTATGGCGTCATTCCATGTAAGAGATTTGGTGTTAAGGCGGACACATAAGTTGTCTAACGCAGCTCAAAGATTTTCGGCTAAATTAGGTCCTAAGTTTGACGGACCTTTCGAAATCATACGACAAATTTCAGATAGCGTTTACGAATTAAAAACGGAAAATAACCGTCAGATTTCCAAGGCTCACGTTTCGGATTTAAAACGTTTTATTCCTCCCCGTGGTTGAAAGTGTTAGTGGTTGTGATTATGTGTTTGGTGGATGGGTTAATTTTAATTTTGTTTTATTATTATTTTCTATTTTAATTTGTTTTTACAGAGTTTCCATGCCGCGTAAAATTAACCAGATTAATTCTGCATTCAAGGCTCGTGTCAGGTCGGTGGTTTATCGGAAGGATTCTAGGGGCATGTGGAGATCGTCGACGGGAAGAAGAATGGCGGCTGCCGCGGCCCGAGAGCAAGTTGCTGAGTCTAGGTTGCGTTTTCCGGTCGATACGACTCTTTCGACAAGTGCAGAATTTGACCATTTGTTTGAGAGAGTTCTACGGGAGCGGGGAGTCGGTCAGGAGAGTGAGGTTTCTCAAGTCGAAGCACCCGTTGATTCGGTTGGTCCTGGCGTTTCGTCCGATCATATTGAGGTTCGGCCTGTCTCGCCTTTGACGTTACATGAGACTGAGGAGGATGTTTTGGTAAGACCGGAAGTGATTGGACAGGAGTCGGAGGCACTAGGCAACGACACGGGAAGCAACCGTTTACGCTCTCTGCGCGAGCAGTTGGCTGCGGAGAGGCGACACCGTGCCCGTGATTGGGACTATGTCAGTTCCCAGAGCCCTGTCTCTAGACCCCCACCTAATGCTAATCTGCCTCGTCATGCTCCCCCTCCTTCTGCTGCTGAAGAACTCTCACCAGTTATTTGGTCTCCAGTGTCATCGACCTCCATGGATTCAGTGACCCTCCCACGATCAGCGACACCCCCTCGATCAGCGACCTCACCTCCTTTTGTAGAAATTCCTCCGTTGTTGGGTTCTCGTTGGCCAACTCATCTTGTTAAAAAAGAGTTGCCTGTACGTTTGACTGGTCGAATGTTTTCGAATCTCGACCCCATTCCTACTGATCCTTTTTTGGATCCTCCCCCTGGAGTTTGTCATAATTGTTGGCAGCGTGGACATCGCTCTAAGGATTGTTCTCGCCCAAGGACAACTTATTGCAAAAATTGTGGGCGACGAGGGGTTACTTTATGTAATTGTCCTCGTTGTGGGCGTATACATAGGGAGTGTATGGTCCGTCAGTTCGGTCAGGTGGGCTACGCTCAACATCGGGAAGAAAGGGTTCGTTACTATAACCATCGTTTCCAAGAACAACGAGATGTACTTATGGCCCCTGTTTCCCCCAACGGACCTGTGTTTCGCTCGGAGCCAAGTACCAGTAACGACAGAGGAGGAGAAGTTGTGACTCGCGTGCAGGAAGTGCCTTTGATGGAACAGATTCTGCATCTTGAGCGTTTTATCGCGGATTTGCCTTCCGATATGGCGCGTGAGATTAAAATGAAATTTTGGAAGGATCGAATGTAATTTTGTAACTATTTTGTAGTTGCAGATTTCATTAAAGTTTTTTTTTGTACTAATTTGTTTTTATTATTTATTTTTTTTTGTTTCGGCAATGTTACTGAGTGTAACATTGGCCTAGTGAGGGGGTTTGTAACGAGGTAAATCGTTACTTGATTTTCGTTTCATTAAATCGTTTTCATTTCTAATTTGCTATAGTGCGGAGAGCATTTGTCTTTGTTTTCGCATTGCTCTGTCGCCTTTTGTCAGTTTTGGCTATAGTTCGTGTCGTTCAGCGTCTTGTGTTCGTCTCCCGTCAAGTCAACCTTATAATGATAATGCGCATGCTTGATTGACTGGAAGACGTCGCATTGGTCAAGACCGCCCTTACCCTTTTTCTTAACAGGTGTCTTTCAAATTGTCACGAGAGAGAAATTAACATTTTTGGATGAATTAAACAGGGATGGTGCGAATTTTCTTGGAAAGACGAGCAGCGTTCCTGGGATTTTCTACGATTTTGCATTTCATTCAAGTGGTTGCTCTCTAATTTGATTGTCGCGTTTTTTTTCGGTAGAGAGAACTGTTTGTATTTCGTTTCCTTGGAGAACTTTTAATTTATATTTCTTATTTCATAGTTTTATTAGTTGTTTAATTATTATTAATTTTCTTTTATTTTGAGTTTGTTAACTTTAATTGAATAAATATAAGTTTAATTCGATAATTTAGTTAATTTGAGTTTGTGTTTCATTTGACCGTTGGAAATTGGTTTTGTTGAGACGCAAGGAAAAGGTTGGTGGAAAGATTTTCCTTTCAACATTCGTTAAATTGAGAAATTCAGCATCAGAATTTCTTTCTCAGCTTTGCTCCCCTTTTAAGATTATTAGTCTGATTTTATTTGTTTTTTTAGTGAATGGTTTTTCTAATATTTTAGTTCGGGTTTACGATGTTTTCAGTTTATTAGCATTTTATAATTTAAATTAAAATTTACCCTTACAACTTTCGCTGTTCCAGGTAACACGTTTTTTCGTGTACAAACACAATTTTTCTACCCTTTAACCCTCCTGCGCATACGTTTTCACCCACAAAGTCGCTTGCAAATGCACACATTTTTCAGAATATAGGATTTGCACGCCGATTGATATCTAGGGGTTTTCGGGGTCGCTGATTACAAATCCGGGGTCAGAATTCCAAAATTCAAAATGGCGGACCAAATATGGCGGACAATTTTGACAATTAAAAAAAATTCTAATCGTTCCGTCTATCGCTATCTAGGAGTTTTCGGGGTCGCTGATTACGAATCCGAGGTCAGAATTTCAAAATTCAAAATGGCGGACCCAATATGGCGGACAATTTTTACAATTTAAAAAAATTCTAATCGTTCCGTCTTTCTCTATCTAGGGGTTTTCAAGGTCGCTGATTACACAGGCCTGCAAATTTTAGCTTAGTTCTGTTACAGGAAAAGTGGAAAGTGATTCTTATAGCTTTTTTGACGTAGAATACGAATCCGACCTCCAAAATAGCCCATCACGTCAGAATTTCTTGTAAAATTGCTTTAAATGGCCAAAAATGGCTATTTTTGGTCATTTTTTAGAATTTTTTTTTGGTTAACCAAAAATTTTTTTCAATTTGCAAAATTATGTCGTATAGTACCATGTATAAGCTTCAAATCCCATATTTTAAAATTGCTTTACGATTTTTTTTTGAAATAGTTATATAGATGTGAAATTTTTTCATTGAGGCAAATGTGTGTATAAGAAAAATTCAAAATGTCATTTTGATTGCATTCACTAATAGTTTTATAAATTGACCGTTATTTCTTAAACCAACTAGTAAGGGTGAGATATAGCAGTAGTCTTAATTTTTGAAAACAAAAAAAATTGAATTAAATATGTAACTTTTTGACATTTAAAAAGTTGACGTAAAATTTTAATTATCCCCTCTGCTCTTATATCCAATTTTGTAAAAAATTTTAGATCCTTTCTCCCTATTTCGATCCCACATATATTATGGACGTCCCCTTTATTACTACTCCGTTTTTTATAATTATACTTATATCAGCCTTTCTAGTTTTAAAAACCTACACTTGCATAATAAAAAACAATTTTCAAATCTACAAAACTTTTTTAAAAAAATTTCTAAAGACATTTTGAAAAATGAGTTTTAAAGCTAAGCCATAGTACTATACGATGCAATTTTAAAAATTGAAAAAAAAATTTTTTAATAACGAAAAAAATTCCGAAAAATGACCAAAAATAGCCATTTTTGTATTACAAGAAATCCTGACGTAATGGGATATTTTGGAGGTTGGATTCATATTCTACGTCAAATAAGCTATAAGAATCAGTTTCCACTTTTTTTGTAACAAAACTAAGCCTAAATTTTCAGGCCTGTGTTACAAATCCGGGGTCAGAATTTCAAAATTCAAAATGGCGGACAATTTTGACAGTTTAAAAAAATTCTAATCGTTCCGTCTATCGCTATCTAGGGGTTTTGAGGTCGCTGATTACGAATATAAAGTCCAAAATTCCAAAATGGCGGACCCAATATGGCGGAAAATGGAACAACAATAAGAAAAAACATTTTGTGAATTAAATTAAAGTTAATAAAATTAATCAAAATATATCGTTGGCCATCTGTAGGTTAAAAATTTTTAAAATATAGTAAGTACACTACATTGAAAATAAATTATATCATTCAAATAACCGATTACTTATCTATTATCAAAAAAATATTTACTTGAGGCAAATTATTTTTAATTAATTTAATTAGGTTGTATTTGCTTTAATTACTGAAATTAATAATTAAAATACAACTTAATTGACTTAAATTAAAATTATTCCATTAAACTAAACATTTATTTAATAGTCAATAAATAGTTATTTTAATCAAATAATTTTTTATAGATCTATAATAATAATAGTAATAATAATAATAATGGTAAAAATAATTATAATTAGAAATTAAAATCAATTTTTAAAGTTACAATTGATCGTGACTGTAATATGTTAAAAAATCAAACTTTTCATTCATATTAACAGATTCTAAAGACGCCGAAAGCACCAAGATACCTATTTCTTGTGAAAATCGAAAAATTATATCAAAATTCATACACAATTTTTAATTATTAATTTATATTCTTAATAAAGACTACAATAGGAATAATTTATTCAATTAGAATATGTTATTAAAATTGTTTTTTGACATATAGGATTGGCCATTTAGAATTTTTTAATTTAGACTCCATGTTCGTAATCAGCGACCCCGAAAACTCCTAGATAGCGATAGAGGGTCGGATTAATTTTTTTTAATTATCATCCGCCATATTGGATTAGACATTTTCAATTTTAAAATTCTGACCTCGGATTCGTAATCTGCGACCTCAAGAACCCTTAGAGAGATATAGACGGGACGCTTAAAAAACTTTTTAAAAATTGCTGTTTGCCATATTGGGTCCGCCATTTTGGATTTTTTCAATTTTTGACTTTATATTCGTAATCATCGACCTCAAAAACCCCTAGATAGCAATAGACGGGACGATTAGAAAACTTTTTCATAATTGTCAGCCGCCATATTGGGTTCGCCATTTTGAATTATGAAATTTTGACCTCGGATTCGTAATCAGCGACCTCAAAAACCCCTAGATAGCGATAGACGGGGAGATTAGAAAACTTTTTCAGAATTGTCATCCGCCATATTGGATCCGCCATTTTGAATTTTGTCATTTTGACTCCATGTTTGTAAGCAGCGACCTCTAAACCCTATGATAATAAGTTCTGGTAAAATTCTACAAAATTTTTTTAAAAATCCGCTTTAAAAAAATATAATTGTCCGCCATATTGGATTCGCCATTTTGAATTTTTTTAATTTTGACGTTAAATTCGTAATCAGCGCACCCAGAAACCCTCTGATAGACAATTTTTGGAAAATCCGATAAACAAACATTAATTTACAAAACAGAAATTTTTCACTTTGTTTAAACATTTTATATGCAATGTTTATTGTTAAATAAATAATATATATTGTGCTAAATAATTCAATTAGCTTCGTTTGTTCATTGAAAGCAATTTGCAATTTGACCGATGTCTTAATATTTATTTATACAAAAGTTATTAACAAAAATGTTTGGACGAGTATACTCGTCCTCATGCATACGGTAACGGTTTAGTTTGGACGAGTATACTCGGCTTTATGCGCAGGAGGGTTAAATGTAAATTTATTTCTTAAACTTGTTGAAAAGTTACAAGATATTATGTTATTAAATAAATGTGAAAGGTATGTAAATATAATATATTTATACAATTTTTGGCATTCTTAAGTGAATTTTTACGAAAATTCACAAAATTACTCCCGGAAATTTTGCTGGTAATCTTCCGAAAAAAATTCCCGAGAATTTCCCGGAAACGATTCCAAGAGACTCCCGGGAGTTGCTTGCGAGAATCTCCCGGGAGACTCCGGGAACTTTTCCACGTGGGATCCCCATCAACCAGATTTTGGATCCATTTTTCTCAATCTTTTTTTTGGTTCAAACACAGTGTGCTTTATTAATCTATCTCAAATCCTCTCATTTTATGTCCGCAGGTGAGACCTACAATTTAAAAAAAAATTCAGCCCAAAAGCTCTTTATAATTTGGAGATATTTATGAAAATATGATGTTTACACACACACGAAATGACATTTTTTAAGAATGTCATTTTTGAACTCCTGAGGTCAAATAACATAAATATCTGTTGAAAAATCGAACATGAAAAATGTTGGTATTATATAATACTTCTTATGTATAAAGAAGCAACATATTATATAAATATGTATTATTTATAATTATTATTTTTATGTCCCAACTCCAAAAAGAAAAAAATAGCTGTTCTGGACCAATGAAAATAATAAACAAACTTCTCCTATATTTAAATCCAATTTAAAAAGAATTAAAATTAACCAATTAAACCAAAAAATATTTACTATTTATTTAAAATATTATATATACTATATATGGTGAACTCCACGTCAACTCATCACAGATATTTTCTAGACTAATTGGGATTTGGTTAATATTTTGTGTATATGCTCCTTAGGCGATATGAAAAAAGTTCCCCAAACATTTTTTGAAAAAAATAAAAAAATGGCGGAGATATGACACTTTGAATTTTTTAGTACTTTTATTTTAAAAAATTCATAACTTCTGCTCTAATAATCCGATTTTAATTTTCAATATCAGAAATTGTTCGTAAAATACCATATATTAAAATAAAAAAAATATTATAATTAACAAAAAATATTTTTGCTCTATTTTTGTCAAATTTGAAAAATAAAAATCGTCATTTAAAAAATATGGGGTTTTTAATTTCTTTTTTATTTATACCAAAAGATGCCAAAATTTGTCTGTTAAAAATCTGGTAAGTTTCATTGTGGGACCGCCATGGGTTTTTGAACAATTAGCAATGAATTCATATTACTTGTGATGGTCATTTGTTTTTTTTACATTTCCTGAAAGAACGTATAAATTTGTATCATGCATCACATTAAATTTATTTCTTTTTCAAAAACCTATGGCGGTCCCACAATGAAACTTACCAGATTTTTAACAGAAAAATTTTGGCATCTTTTGGTATAAATAAAAAAGAAATTGAAAACCCCATATTTTTTAAATGACGATTTTTATTTTTCAAATTTGACAAAAATAGAGCAAAAATATTTTTTGTTAATTATAATATTTTTTAGTTTAAAATATGGTATTTTACGAACAATTTCTGATATTGAAAATTAAAATCGGATTATTAGAGTAGAAGTTATGAATTTTTTAAAATAAAAGTACTAAAAAATTCAAAGTGTCATATCTCCGCCATTTTTTTATTTTTTTCAAAAAATGTTTGGGGAACTTTTTTCATATCGCCTAAGGAGCATATACACAAAATATTAACCAAATCCCAATTAGTCTAGAAAATATCTGTGATGAGTTGACGTGGAGTTCACCATATGTTACGGTTAATGTGCGAAGTCCGGTGAATGTACACTTTCGCCGGTCAATGTGCACATTCACCGGGCATTTTGGTAAAAATGAATAATCTGTCATTGGCGGAAGAAATTTCGTACATTTCCCAAGTAAATTGGTGATTGTACACATTGACCAACGTTAGTTGGTCAATGTAGAAATTGAAAGCAAGTAATTAGTTTATTAATTTTAATTATTTTAAAATAATTTCCAAATATAAATAATTAAATAATATAAATTTTAATAACATAAATATTTACAAAATATAAAGGCCGTAGCCGGATAAGCATTGTTTTGCGGCCCCCGCTAAAATTTCCACGATATTTTGAGGATTAATTAGTCTCTATATGAAACTTTTTTTCCCCAAGTATCAACTCGAAAAAATTATTTTTGAAAAACTTGTGGCACTTTTTTGAAAAAATTAAAAATTAAATTTTCTCTGAATTGACTAAACCGTTAAAGCCCTCCAAGAAATACGTTAAAAAGGAAGCAAAAATACATCTAAAAAATTTTGTGGAGCAGAAGGGTTAAAAAAAATTTTTTTTTAATTTTTTTTATTAATTTACTTGGCACAATCACCATATATTTTTTTTACATTCCCTTACACACCAAGAGTAACATATATTTTTTCCAGCTTGATCTAAAGAGTACTTGATATATGATTGTGCCAAGTAAATTAATAAAAAAAATTTAAAAAAAAATTTTTTTACCCCTTCCGCTGCAAAAAATTTACCACAAAATTTTTTTAGATGTACTTTTGCTTCCTTTTTAACGTATTTCTTGGAGGGCTTTAACGGTTTAGTCAATTCAGAGAAAATTTAATTTTAAATTTTTTCAAAAAAGTGCCACAAGTTTTTCAAAAATAATTTTTTCGAGTTGATACTTGGGGAAAAAAATTTTCTTATAAAGACTAATTAATCCTGAAAATATCGTGGAAATTTTAGCGGGGGAATTCTAGTAATATTTAAAATGTCCCGATCAATTAATACTCTGAGCGAAGCAATTTTTCCTAAAAATTAAATATTTTCTCTTTTCTATTGACGTTAAGAATCAAATAAAAAAGTAGCTGTGTCCCGTAGTAGTAAAGTTCTTGTGGAGAAATTTGCTCTATAACCTCTAGAATCTAAACGGTAAAGTAAATATTTTTTACATTTCACTTATTACCATAGGCATTTTAATTATATTATAATTCTTATTTTTTATTTAGTCATAGTAATAGACATTATTCATATTTTGAAGCTTTTTTCAACCATATAAATTGTTTTTCCCTAATTTACAACGTGTTTACAGAGAAAATATGAAAATTAACATTGGTATAATATCGCAGTGAAATAATCACACATGTAAGTTAAGTATTAAGTATTTAGAGCTTTCTATATAAAAGTTTTTGCACAATTGTACTCTCTAAATGTTCCATTTCCATTTTCAATAGTTTTTTTCATCAAATTCTGTCTATTAACAGACTTATAAAGCCGTTTATCAAATGTTTCTTAAATGTATCACAAATGTATACCTACCCGTGTAGAAAAATTTCGTGGAGCTAGGCTGGAACCACGCTAGTGTTCCATTGCACTGTAATGCTACTAGCATTTCAAACACCTTTGTCGTCTCGCGTCGTCCTCGCAATCGGCTCGCAGAGCGAGATTGCAAACATAATCTCACCTGTCAAAACTTTTTCTTTCGCGAATTTAGAAATTAACCATGTTATTTGATTTGAGAAGTTAAAAAATGAATCGTCGAATATCAACGTAATGATGTTTATGCTTTATCAATTTTATTTCTATTTATTTATTCCATAATATTAACGAAAAAGAAAAAGGCCAGCTGATTCGAGAAAAAATTTTTTTTACAAAAAGTGTGTTTAAATTGTTTATATATGTGTATATACAAAAGTAGAATAATATATTTCTACTATAAATGTAGAACATATATATTGGTTTATTAATTAATTAATCAATTAATTCAAGTAATTTCAAAGTTAACAATTTATAAGAAAATAGAATTTTTAAGTTTAGTTGATGCCGCAGAAAAAATTTTTTAACCAAAATTTTCTTTAGCTGAATTTAGTCTTAACTATTTTTTATTGAACCGAATTTTTCTTTGGGTCAAATACGAAAAGAAAAAATGCATACAATTGTGATTTCTTACCACATAGGTATTCCTAGAAATTAGGAAATATAACAATTTCACGAATGAAATATGCTTATTATATAATTGAGAAAAAGTAGAAGATGCATTAAAAAACAATATTGTGTTAAAACACAATTATTCACAATTTCACAAAACAGCGGGGATTTTTCACGTTTTGACACTTTATGCCGGAGAAATTGGAGGTTATGTTTCAATCTAGCGGAATCGACTCGCTCCATGGATGGCGCTAGATGACTAACATTTCCAGGGGTGGAGCGAGGATGGATCCAAACTTCCACTATTCATTTCTACACGGGTACGTGGGGAGACATTTGGTAAACTAATTTTGCCAGGGAAGGAATCCCCACAGCACTGAAACTTTCCTAAAAATTTATTAAATATTTACTTCGGAATATTCGGAATATTTAATTGCAATGTTTATTGAAAGTTAAAACTTTTCAGTTAAATATGCCGAATATTTCAAGTAAATATTTAATAAATTGTTAGGGAAGTTTAGGTGCTGTGGGGGAAGAATAACATAAGAACTTCTTTGTTTAACATTGTTTATCCTTTTCTACACAAAAGTACCGCATTAGAATATATTTGTCTGAAAATAGTACTGTTCTTTACTTCGTCTTCCAATAAAAATGACATAAGACTATCCCTTTTCAATTTTAGCCATGAATTTCTACTCGTTTCTAAATAAGGATCTCATTTAGATTTTTTCTTCCTAAATATTACAGTTTCAAATTTAATCTTTAAAAGTCAAATATTAAAGCTTAAATTAATTTTTGTCTTGAAGAAAAGTAAACAATATAAAAAAGTAGAATTTCAATTATATCATCATTTGCTTTATTCAACAGTTATTAAATCGAATTTTCACAAGTCAGCAAGTAATTCATTCCTAGGATACTGTGACGCAATCAATAATTTCAGTTTAAATTATTATCGACTTTTCTAGCAATAAAAAATAATGTAGTCTTCTTCATTTAGCAACAAAAATTAAAAATAAATGGATAATAAAGAAACATAAATTTATCTTTCCAGATAAAACGTTCCATCTACGTCTTTGTTATTTGTAAAATTTTGTACATCTGATAATTATTACGTAAATTATCGTATGTCACATATTCTTCCTTAAATTATTTGTAAGTACATAAAATTTCTCTATGCTGCTTAATTATTTAAATTTTAAAATCTTATTATTCGCCAAAGAGGGGTGGTTAAAAGTTTTGAGGTCATTAGTGTTTCCGCAAGACGAGACAAGACGAGATTCTTTTCAATCTCGTCTCGTCTTGAAATGTCAAGACCAACAAAGAGTCTTGTCTCGAAAAAGTCTCGTCTTGAGACATAGAATCTCGTCTCGTCTTGAAGTCTCGATATTTTTTCAATTAATAATGCTACTACAGGTTCGGAAAACAGGAAATTTAATAAAAAATTAGGAAAACTGAAATTATTCTAGGAAATCAGAGAATTTTATCAAAAATACTGGAATTAGTATTAACTTCCTAGAATTGAAGAAAAAGTTTTAATTTTTTGTGATCAGCAACCTTTGAACATATTAAAAACATTTAATTATTTTTGAATTTTCCATGTTCTGATTATTAACTTTAAAATCAACCACAAATATTAATGCTAAACTTTAAATTTTTTCCATTTCTGACAGTAAAATTGATCTTTACAGAATTTGAAATTGAATTTATTTTAAATAATTTAAATCTTAAAAAAGTTTCCTAAAATTGTTATTTATAAAATATTCAGAGAATAATTTTACTTAAAAATTAAAAAATAACTGGATTTTAGAATAGTTTAATTTACATTCAATTTGTATAAATCATGGAATTTCAAAAGGTTTTAAATTTATCTTTAGACTTTGCTATAGTGTTGCATTCGAGCGAGAAATCGCTCGAAAAGAACGAGAATAATCTCGTGAAGAAGACAATGAAAACAATTAAATGTGATTTAACATTCAATTATTTTCATTGTCTTCTTCACGAGATTTCTTGTTCTTTTCGAGCGATTTCTCGCTCGAATGCAACACTACTTTGCTATATGATCAATAATTTAAAAACTATTTTCTTCCTTTAAATTGTAAAGACTTAATTAAATGGTAGATTGAAAAATTGCGAAAAAAGTTAAGTGTTAAAACATTATTGGCGATTCAAACAGCTAAACTAGCGCATCTGGTGGCCGACTTGGAACTACCGCTGGTGTGACTCTGTGTATTAAATACGGTGAACTCGATGAGTTTTGACAGTTTGCATAAATTGTTTTTACAAAAAGTTTAAAAGTAATTTCATAAGTGTGAATAAAAATTGAAATTTATAATGATAGATGAAAATAAATATGCACCTTCACAACAAAAGAGAAACTAAAAACGACACTATTTCTGCGTTTCTCAGTGCTCTACATTCAAAAATAAAAAAAACCATCTTTACAGAATACAACTTAATATTTGAAGACGCAAACAATTGGATTTAGCAATAAAAACAGGGGCCAAGTGAATGATAATTTTATTTTTACAGCAATTATTTCAAACCTTTATTATTATATTACAAGTCTTAAGTTTATACTCAAAGTTTCAGGTTATGTCTCTTTACAAGATATATATAGACTTTTATTTTATTTTTTTAAATTTCATATTCATACAGGTGTACAGGGTTTGAGGTCCAATTTAAAAAAAAACTATTGTACCATCCCGAAATTTGCCCACACGGTTGTGTGATAAAATAATTATCGCTTACCTAAAACTGTGCGAGTATAAACTTACGACTGAGAATAAACGCAGAAATAGTGTCGTTTTTAGTTTCTCTTTTGTTGTGAAGGTGCATATTTATTTTCATCTATCATTATAAATTTCAATTTTTATTCACACTTATGAAATTACTTTTAAAGTTTTTGTAAAAACAATTTATGCAAACTGTCAAAACGCATGGAGTTCACCGTATTTAATACACAGAGTCACACCAGCGGCAGTTCCAAGTCGGCCACCAGATGCGCTAGTTTAGCTGTTTGAATCGCCAATATTTTTTTCCACGTATAAAGATTTTAAATTGATGAAAATGTTGGTCTTGTATTAACATTAAACTAAAATTTTAGGTTTATAACTAAAATTCAGAGAGTAATTTCAAAAAATATATAGATGTACTATTACTATATTTTATGGTATAATTACTTATTCAATTTCTAGTTTTTCGTATTTTTCTAATCCGACACTGTATTTAACAATAATTTTTGTGTCTTGAATCTTGTCTTGGTCTTGACAGTTATGATCTCGTCTTGTCTTGAATGGACAAGACGAGAAAAAAATACATCTTGGTCTTGGTCTTGACGATGATTGTCTCGTCTCGTCTCGAAAATCTCGAGTCTTGCGGCATCACTAGAGGTCATCATAAGCGTAATTCGCAAAGAGGACAGTATATTATTATTATTATTAATACCTGTGAATTTATTTAAAGCTCACGATGAGCTATTTGTTATTGACGTTCATAAAACATTTCCTCTTCTTTCGTCTTTGACTTGAATCAAGTTTGCTTTTTCACATGTCTCAAATATATATATATATATATATATATATATATATATATATATATATATGGGCAATTCCACGTGAGATTTTAGTCGACCTCTTAAAATCGGCCAAAAATATTTTTTTTGTATTCTGTATCGAAAAAATAGATACGTATTTTTTTATTTTTGTTTAATTGTCAAAATTTTCGAGTTATGAATTTTCGAAATTTAGCACTTTTAAATGTAGACCTATATTCAGTAGCTTATAAGTCCGAAAATATTGAGTTTAGAAAAAAGTTTAAAGTTTTCTTTAATTCATCAGTATAATTTCACAGAGAGTCAGTATAAACCACTGATTGTCAGTGAAATTTGTTTTGCTTGAAACTTCATTCAAACAATGTGTATTATTATTTTTCAAAAAAATATCCGAAAATTTTATAGAAATGTGTTTTCAATTTTAATACAAAAATTTGTATTAAATTTCAAAATTTGTGTTGTAAATTTTCAAAATTGTATATGATAATGCTTCAAACATTTTTGTATGAAATTTCGAACAAAAATTTTTAACAGTGTATTTAAACAGGGCAACGTTTAGTTCTCTGGGAATTACCCGTCGTATCCAAGAGTTACGAACGAAGTTCTCGAATAATCGGCGATATTTTTTTTCCGTGTACATTAATTGTTATTTAAAAACATGCATCTTGATTAAGGTGCATGTTCCTGATGATATCGAATTCGTAAACAACGACCCATAAAACCACCGAATAATGATTTTCAAGTGAATCAGTTAAATTTTAACTTTGACGTCCTCCATATTGGATCCGCCTTTTTGAATATTAAAAATTAAATTAATATTAAAGCACAACATTTTTCGTTAAAAATACATTAGTCTGAGTATTGAAAGGTATTTGGGTCTGAGTATTGTATTGATAGGCAAATTTTCAAAAATCAACTTCCTCCATCTATGCCCAGTTTCAAGCTATAGAGTTTGAAACACATCTCTGATTTTATACATATTCGAGGAAACCATGTAAATTGTTACAATATACATCGACTTTAGCATCTTCGGAAATTTTTTTGCTTTTTATTTTCACGAAATCAAAATCTTTATAAGCAAAAAAGTTATCAAAGGAGTGAGCTTTAATCGCAAGCTTTATTTTTAAACCGGACTCAATCACTTTCCTATCACAAGATGCTACTAGCAAAGCAGATGTCAAGCACTTTTAAAATTACTTGATTTTGGATCTTTGCTGGCATTTCTAATAAGCAAGAGGAAAAATTGGTCACTTGATAGACTGAATTGCATTCGTGTACTTTTCCCTTTACAATGAGAGGAAACAGGAAAAATCAAGTACATCTACTTTTTCTTCCTTAGTTTTTGCGGTAAAAATTTGTATTTTACAAGAGACGCACAAGAGTGCCGGTAGTTATTTTCAAAGAAAAGCTAATTTTCACAATAAAAGATAGATTTCACAAGTGAAAAAAATATGTGACATTATTATAAATGTGTGTAGTAAGTAAAATGTTCATATTTTTTTGGAAAGAAAAATATAACCTATTGTTTTTCCAAAAGACGTCTGCCGATTATTTTCATTTTTTTTTAAATTCTGCAGAAGGGTCATCTTCATTTTGATAATAATTTGGCGAAAAAGTAGAGAAAAAAATAAATAATATGGAGTAATTTGAGGTTGAGATATTTCCTCAGTACAACCGCGGCCAGCATAAAGAATTAGCGCCACCTTATGGGCTATTCAAAAAATCTTACATCTATACCCAGGGTTGGAAAATGACGCGTCATTTTTGGTTTCTGATGTAGATTATGTAGAATAAGTAATTTACGTAGACAATGTAGAAAACCCATGTAATTTACATTTCAAGATGGCGGCCATTAAAAGACTAAAAAAACATAACATAATCTCTTGAAAAGTTTGCTTTTTAGGTTATATCACGTGACAAAAGACATTAAAGTAAATTACGTAGAAAACTCTTGACGTAAATTACCAAGTAATCTACATGTAAACAACTACGTAGATTACCTTAGGTAGTTTACGTTCCCAACCCTGTCTATACCTCGTCTCAAGGAGAAATAAATATATACAGGTGGGTAACCACTTTTTGAGAGGAATATTTCCTGGATACCCTTAAATAAAAATAATATTTAAAAGATTAATGCAGCTTTTCTTTGCAACTTGAAAGTATATTTATATTTATAGAGATGTCTAACGTGACGTCACTACAGTCGGTATAGTCGCAAAAAGTAGAGCGATTATCGCCCAGGCCCCAATGTAACATTGGTTTACATGAGAAATTGCAGAAAATAATTTTTTTCTCTAAAATTGAAATAAAAATCATGATAAACAAGTGTGATTTGGATAAAGTAATGAATTTCACAATACATACGTATTTAAAATTAAGTCATCAATTTTCCAAACTTTAAAAAATAAACAAATACCAGTTCTAGCTGATGAATTTCTCTTCTCCTAATTCTGCTAGAACTGGTATTTGTTTATTTTTTAAACTTTGGGAAATTGATGACTTAATTTTAAATACGTATGTATTGTGAATTTCATTACTTTATCCAAATCACACTTGGTTATCATGATTTTTATTTCAATTTTAGAGAAAAATATTATTTTCAGCAATCTCTCATGTAAACCAATGTGACATTGGGGCCTGGGAGATAATCGCTCTACTTTCTGTGACTATACCGACTGAGGTGACGTCACGTTAGACATCTCTATGTGTATAACCTCACATGTCAATACAGTAAGGTCGCGCTAATCCGACACTCCTTGTAATCTGACATCGATGAAGATGTCAGATCTAAATGTCGGCTTACAGAGTATATGTTGAAAAATTTTTCCGAACTACAGAAGTTTGTTTAAGTACTCGGTAATGCGGACAAATCGCTAATTCGATATTTTCGTGCAAAGCAAATGTCGGATTAGCGCGACCGTACTGTATTTATAATTTAAACCTGAAAAACATTACTGAAGTAGCCTTTTTTAACGCGTCTAAAGTGGTGAGACCACTTAATTTTTTATAATTTTAAAATTGTTACATGTACAATTTTTTTTATTCAAGAAGTACTCTAAAATTGATTTTCACTAGTTTTGAATAATAAATATTCCATTATATTAATTTGCAAAATTGTTACTTTGGTTCATATTTGCAATAAACAAATAAAAATATTAAAATCAGCCTTGACAAAGATTTTTGAAATTTTGTAAGCTTTAATTTAAAACAAAAATAATAAAATAGGTGAGAAAATAAGGCCTGTTGACCTTTTTGAAACTCAATGTGAGGAGTGCACCACATTATCCAGATGTTTTTAAAAATAACAAATCGATGATTGTTCCTTGTACTTCAAAAAATGTTTTCAGCTAATATAGATGTACCAAAGTCCATAACAGGATCTATTGGGTATTCTCTTTGAAGCATATTCAACGATGAATTTAATTTTCATTTATTTTTTGCTATGAAAATTTAGGCTTCTTCAATAAGAAAAAAAATATATCCTCCAGAGTCCTTAAAATTCACTAATTGAAAGAAACTAAAAGAGTGTCAAATTTCTTTAAATAGGATACAACTCACCGTTCTTTGTGTTGCATCTGTTTGAGCAAATCAGCAAGAGGATCTGTAAGAGGTCTCTCCCCTAACAGTCTTTGTCGATCCAAATCACCTTGCATTTGGGTGAAAGCATGATCACCGAGGCTAATCGAAGTTTCCAATTGCGAGGTCAAATCAACCGCTTCGTCTGCTGGAATAAAAAAACATTTTAAATTTAAACATACTATATGTAGAAAGAAATTAAATATTTTATAGTTTTCCACCTTATCTACAGAAGATTAAGATTTGCCTTTACATTCTAAGTTAAAGTAAATTTCTGTCTCCAGAAGAATTGAATGCAGAAATCTACTTTATTAACTTTATCACATGCAAGAAATATTTCCCAGTTGGTTAATAACTATAAATTCGTAAATACTATATGTTTGAAAAGAAACATAAAAAACGATTAATTCACGCAGAGAGAAGAAAGTTTTAGAGAAATATAAATAAGATTTTTCTCTCCTAAAGAAAAATAATAGGGCAACTGTAGAAAAAATAGATCCACCTAAGGGGAATGTAGTTATTGATCTCTTTGCCTAAAAGCATCTATTTCCCTTGCCTTTCAGCAAAATATAATTCTTCAAGAATTTATAGATAATAGACATTTAGATGCTTTAAATAATTTTTTATGAAACAGTTTAAGAAAAAATAAATTAAAACATCCAAAAACAATTTGAAGTATCACAAAAATTATTTTTAATCGTTCAATCAGAGAATTAGAAAGGTGATTGTAATTATAAGTAGAGGGAGAAATTAATTACCGTCAGTTGCATGAAGAGCATGTTGTGGATTGTCAATAATTCTAATTTGACGATCTGGAAATTGTGGTTCTCCATCGACTCCTCCAATGTCAGTTGGCAATTGCCAACATGCATTTTCTTCTTCCGATGATGTCCGTGGAAAGTAAAGCGATAAAAGTACTTCATAAATTCCTAAATCAGAGGGCTCGAGCACAAAAACGATGCAGCTTATATAATCCGAATATTGTTCCAAAAATCTTCTCACTGTTCCTGTTTGAATTTAAAAATCAATAAGAATTTTACTCTTGTAAAGAAAAACATTGTATCCACAGTATTATTTAGTGCAACCATACTACATTATTCAAAGTGTTTTTCATTTTGTTATGCAAGACTGCTACTTACTCAGGGCTATATGTGCTCCTTCATTTGGTGGATAATTCCGTCGAACCGAATTAATAACAGGCAAGGCAATACTACGCAATCCGACTTCTTTTGCTTTCTGAAGAACGTTTCTGCAAAAAAATTTTTAAATCAATAAAGTAAAATTTTTTTCTTTATCCGAAGAAAAAATGTTATAGATTTATTTCTTTTTACCTGTAACAACAATGTAATGTGTTTTCCGCTGCCGTTTGATATTTGGTATTATATAATGGCCCCACTGTGTGAATGATAAAACGGGCCGGTAAACCATGACCCTGCGTCGTCCTTACTTCACCCGTTCTACACTCTGTAAATAATTGATTAAATTTATTGTCATTGATTAAAATAAAAGCGATTATTGATACAATAACGAGGAAAAAATCGAATTTCCCAAGAAAATACATTTACATTCTTCTATAAAAAAAAGTATATCTAGAGCCAATTATTAGTTAAAATAATACTTTATCTATTATATAATTTAGTATTTTTTTATATTTTTTTCGAATAGTCTTCATTGCTTTTTTATTTTAAACTCATTTTAACAGTTGAGAGACAGAAACTAAATTAAGTTTAGAGGTATTTAAAAAGTACCGTTAAAAAAATTGCACCAGTGGTTTTACAACTATTTTTATTATTTTACTCGAAAGTCGAAAAAATTATTTTCTGACAGTTTTAGCGAACAAAAGTGTTCAAATATTGTATAAGCATTTAATTATCCAGTTTTCTTATTTACACTCAGAGAAAAATATTATTTAAACCAAATGTATTTTGTTTGACTTAAATAAACGTATATTTGTCTCAGAACCAACTAGACTTTTTATTTGTTTTAAATAAAATTTTTATTTGACATAAATAAAACATATATTAAAATGAAATAAAATTTTATTTAAACCAAATAAAATTTATTTAAAACAAATAAAAAGTCTAGTTGGTTCTGAGACAAATATACCATTTCTCTGGGTGTATAAGATGATTAAATTAAATTATTAATTTTTAATGACTAATCATGTTCTTTCCAAAAATCATTTAAAAGATATCGTACACTGAAAAAATATATTTTTGGTACTGCCATAATTATGTCAAATTCTCACATATTATATATTTGTGGCTATGGAACAGCAATACAGTATTGTTGTTTCAGCTATACGCAGGGTAGTATAACCATATTTATTATTTTTAACTGGCATTGCTATTCAGCAGTGTGTTAAGAAAGCAATTTTGCTATTTGTACTTCCTACCTAACAGACTAACAACCAGTTTGTTCAGTGAGCAATTTTGTTTTATTCATAGTTCACCCAGAGAAAAAAGTTATTTATTTTAACTAAAAGTGTATATTTAAAAAATATTTATTTGTTGCAAATAAATATTTTATTCAAAATAAATAAACAAATATTTATTACAAATAAATTCACTTAGTAATCTAAAATAAAGAAAGATATTTGCAATTTAGAAAATAGTATATTTGTATCAAATAAAAAATATACTTGATTCAAATAAATGTTTGTTTGACTTATAAGTAGACGCCTGCGCATATTGCATTACTATACACGGAGAAAAATAAAAATGAGCCGCTTGACTGGGCAAGGTAGAGCTGCGCGCTCCTCAAAAAAGTTAAGCAGTAACGCCGCGGCGGCATAACGGATGTACTATTTTGAGGAGCAACCGCTCTCTTTTGACGGAGTACTGGGCACTTTTCAAAATTTTAAATTGGGGGTTAAATATGGGGGTTAATTTCTCAAAAGTCGATCTAATTTGACTGAAACTTCTTACTCAAAAGTTCTTGAGGTCACTAATTATGAATTTGACAAAATAAAATAAAATTCGGATGAAAATTTTTTATTTGAGGGTTTTTGAAGTCACTGATGATGGATCTGAAGTCAATTTCCAAAAATTTTCAATATTGGTATGAATATGGTGAACTATTTGAAAAAATTTGAATTATTAAAAAAAAGGTCTTTGTTTCACAAGATTGACACTGTCATCTTATACAAAATGATGCTATTCCTTAAATTTCTCGCCTTGTCATTTTTATTTTCTTCTGATAACACTTCCGTTTTTAATTGTAATCTTCAATTTCCTACAAATTTTCGAACCCGCCGTAACAGTATAGGAAATCCCAGTTTTAATTTTTTTCTCAATAAACGTAACCCATTACCTTTGTGTCCATGTTGGGTTCAGGGGTTACAATATCGATCAAAATGTGTATTTTTAGTGAATTTTGATATTTTCATTACAAAACTACACTGCACTATAAACAACGATCATTCAATTTCTTGAATAATTTCACTGTTGAGTGAAATTTTGTATATGATGACAGTGTCAACCCTGTGAAACACAAAGACCTTTTTTTAATAATTCAAATTTTCTCAAATAGTCCACCATATTCATACCAATATTGAAAATTTTTGGAAATTGACTTCAGATCCATCATCAGTGACTTCAAAAACCCTCAAATAACAAATTTTCATCCGAATTTTATTTCATTTTGTCAAATTCATAATTACTGACCTCAAAAACTTTTGAGTAAGAAGTTTCAGTCAAATTAGATCGACTTTTGAGAAATTAACCCCCAATTTAAAATTTTGAAAAGTGCCACTCGGCATTTGAAAGTACACTCTATAAGCTAACTTTTAAGCCTATGACCAGCAATTTACATGCAAACCATTTTTGGAGAGTAGGGGGGTAACGCTGACGAAGAATGCCTCATATATATATATATATATATATATATATATATATATATATATATATATATATATTCTCTGTCAGAGGAAGACCCCATCCGTCCAAAAATGATTTTAATCAAAAAAGTTCTAATATGGCTTAAAATGTAGGTTGTTACGTCTACTTTCAATTACAATATGGCACCTTTTCATTTTCAAGATGGCGTCTTTAATATGGCGGTTAAATTAAAAAGAAAAACAATAAAAACAAACGAAAATGCTTCAAACTTGTTACTCAGGGGTTTTTGTAGTCGCAGAATACGAATCTGAGGTCAGATTTTAAAAATTCAAAACGGCGGATTCAATATGGCTGACGAAAAATTTTTAAATTCATTAAATTTATCAAAGTTTTGTTATTCGGGGGTTTTTGGGGTCGCTGAAGACGAATCTGGCGTTAGATATTAAAAATTCAAAATGGCAGATCCAATATGGCTGACGATTTATTAAAAAATGGTTGAATTTGCCTGCAACATGCTACTCGGGAGTTTCTGGGGTCGCTGAAGACGAATCTAACATCAGAATTAAAAAATTTGAAATTGTCGATCCAATATGGCTAACGATTTATTAAAAAATTCTCGAATTTGACTGGTATACGCTACTCGAGGATTTTCAGTGTAGCTTAAATCAAATCTAACATCAGATTTGTAAAATTTAAAATGGCTGATCCAATGTGGCTGGGGATTTTTTAGAAAATGTTTGCTTTCGCATGGATCATGGTACTCTGTGGTTCATGGGACTGTTAAAGATGAATGACATCTTTATTTATATACTGGAAATTGGAAACGGCTAATGAATAGCGACAAAAGTGAGATTCTTTTTCTTATAAGTAATGAAAAATAATAAATGCCAAACAATTATAGCAAAAGCGTGAAAAAACTGCAACACACGATGAAAATGAAAACAAGAAATCAAAATTTTATTTCCTAGAAAGTATTATCTGATTCGCAAAGAAAACTGCAAAATTATATCACTTTTAAAATGTCAAATTTTTAGAGAAATAACATGACAGCAATGACAAATGAATATAAAAAAATCGATTTTCATTATACTAAACATTCATTTGTTTGCGAAAAGTACCTAAGATCCGTTGTTTCTCTATTTATTTGTTTTTTCGTTTTTTTAATTTTTTCTTATGAATTATTTTTATTTTTAATATAGCTAAATATAAGATATGGAAAAGTTCTGATTTCACATAATTGCAACTGTATTCAAAGTATAATTTATGTTTGGACAAAACAAATTTGCGACAAAATTATTTTTTCGATCTTTTTTAGATATTTTATTTTTCTGCTACATTAAACTCACTATTTTTTAATTTAAAAATCTGATTGAGCGATCACAAAAACCCTTGAGACAAAAAATTATTCTCAGCCATGTTGGATCCGATATTTTCTACCTTAATAATCTTTATTTGCAGATTGAATTTTAGCTACCCTAAAAATCCTCGAGTAGCGTATACCAGTCAAATTCGAGAATTTTTTAATAAGTAGTTAGCCATATTGGATCGACAATTTCAAATTTTTTAATTCTGATGTTAGATTCGTCTTCAGCGACCCCAGAAACTCCCGAGTAGCATGTTGCAGGCAAATTCAAGCATTTTTTAATAATTCGTCAGCCATATTGGATCTGCCATTTTGAATTTTTAATATCTAACGCCAGATTCGTCTTCAGCGACCCCAAAAACCCCCGAATAACAAAACTTTGATAAATTTTTATGAATTTAAAATTTTTTCGTCAGCCATATTGAATTTTAAAAATCTGACCTCAGATTCGTATTCTGCGACTACAAAAACCCCTGAGTAACAAGTTTGAAGCATTTTCGTTTGTTTTTATTGTTTTTCTTTTTAATTTAACCGCCATATTAAAGACGCCATCTTGAAAATGAAAAGGTGCCATATTGTAATTGAAAGTAGACGTAACAACCTACATTTTAAGCCATATTAGAACTTTTTTGATTAAAATCATTTTTGGACGGATGGGGTCTTCCTCTGACAGAGAATGCCCTATATATATATATATATATATATATATATATATATATATATATATATATATATATATATATATATATATATATATATATATATATTATTTATTACATCTGAAATATTTAATATCTCTTATTTTAATTTTAAAACAAAAATAAACTTTTAATCAAATGCTATGTTTACCTGCCGTAAACATAACCTATAATTCATAGTGAAAAGTTTATAAATGAATTTGAATAATTTATATCCTTTTTAATATTGCTTTGTTTTAAATTTTCTATGACGCGAATATATACAATATATTTTATGTATTTTTTGGTAATTCAAAATGAAAATATGTATTAATGAAATGGAAAATTAAATTTTATAAATGACAAAATTATTACTACCTTGAGTAACAGAAATGGGGTACAGATATTTGTAAAAAAAATTATTAATAAGAATAGACTTAAACTATATACATGCATTTCAGACTCGGTATTTTGTAGCAACGAAATGTTCGTTTTTTATTCGCACTGATAAGCAAGGAGCAAAAATTGGTAATTTATTTTGTTCGAAGTATTTAATTTCACTCTTTGATTGAACAACGAAGGCTTGATAATGATCATCAAATACAAATTCGTCAAAAATTTCCTTTTTTAAATGAACACGTTTCACAAATCACATGTCCGTCGCGATAGAGTATAGTATGTTTCTCCGACACAGAGGGCGCTGTTTACTTTTCATCAAAGTTTAACCAGTCTCTTCCAAAAAGGAGAACTGTTCACCCCTAAAGTTACAGCAGCTTACATTTTACCAACTCAAACCGTTCTATCGAGTTAAACCCAACTGCTCCACCGGCAGGTAAAGCGGCTTTCTTTTATTTTTCTCCGTGTAGTAAAACAAGAAGATGTTTTGCTTTTAACAGTCTAGCGCGTATAAGTATAAGAGATTTATTCTTTATGAATAGTTAACAAATTTCATTATTTTTAATACAGAATTTTTCTTTTTAAGTGAAAATTTAAATTAGTACAAAGTAACAGACTTGAATGTGATTACATTTACATTTTACACTGCAAAAGGAAGTATCTTAATTAAGATGTTTTGGTAGTCATTTCTAAGATGTTATTGTAGTCACTTTTTAGTCATTTAAAATATCTTAATTTAAGATGTTTAAAGTATCATCGTACACATTTTCCAACATATTTTTTGGGGAAAAAGTTTTGAGGTTAACTATGGGCTTATATGTAAGATATTTTATGCATCTTAGGTTTTAGTAACTTAAATTTTTTTCGCTTCTTACAATTCACATGTAACTTATCGCTAAACATCTTATTGAGACAGAACATCTTAATTTAAGATACTTTAAAAAACTTACAGAAGTATCTTACTTTTTTAAGATAGAAAAGATATCTAAGACGTATAAAGCATCTTAAAAATCTGTAAGATACTTTCGAAAACATCTTATTTTAAAATGTAAGATATTATTTTTCCATCTTACATCTTATGTTAAGATATCAAATAAGATACTTATTTTTGCAGTGTAGTGTCTTATTTAAGATTTTGTGAGAAAAATGTAACAGTGGACTTTTATATATGAAGTTGAAAAGTAAAGTAAAGTGACTGAGAAGATCTGAGTTTATTTAAGAATACTTTTATAAAAATAAACATTTATTTTGATGAATATTAAGAGTTTCATTAGCGATTGTGATTGTTAAATTTATTTGAAGGTTATAAGTGAATTTTAATATTTCAGAATGCTTACAGGATTTATTAAAATGAAAAATGTTTTTACTTGCTCTAAATATAAAATATGTTTAAAGAAAATATAAAATATTTTTAATTCAAATAAAAATGAATATTTAAACGGAATATATTAATTCAAATAAAAAATATTATTTGAGCTAAATAAAAGTTTAGTTGGTTCTGTGACAAATATCTTTTTTTATTTGTTTCGAATAAATTTTATTTAATTCAAATAAATCATTTCTCTAGGTGTATGTTCCAGTCGCATTTTTTGTAAAAAATATAATTTTCTTAAAAAAAATAATAAATTTGCTCATAGGGAATTTTCGAATTATACATTTCTAAAAATATTTCATTTATATTCAAAGGAAAGAAAACGGTGTAATAAATATTTGTTTCTAAAAAATATTTTGTTTTAAACTATAATAAAAATATTTTTGTAATAATATGATATCAAATTATTTCCTTAAAAAATTCTTTTAATAAGAAAGACAATTTTGGTTAATGCGTAATTATTTCTCACATTTCTTTAACACAATTCTTGTTTTCAATTTCGAAACATATTTTTTTGAAAATTACAGCATTAAAATATTTTAAATTAATTTTTTAAATTAAAGATGTTTCAGTTTTTTGGTTTTAAAATAAATTAGTTAACATTAATCACTTTAACACTTGAACTTGCAAACAAAACAATGAGATAAATATTTGCTTTTTCATTATAATTATTTATAAATTATGATTTTGAAAGACATAAAATTTATTTATCACAATTATGTATTATGATTTACAATTATACATTTTTTTGAAAAGAAAAAATTTGTTTAATGAAATAAAAATTTATATTAAAAATGTACTGCTTTGCGTGACATTTTATTATATTGTTTTATAACTCTTGTTTGTTTACAAAGTCATAACCATAAAATGGAGAGTTTAAAAGTGATTAATTTAACCCGTGTAGAAAAATCTTCTGGAACGTCTAAAGTCAAATCTGGCGCAAACTAGAAAGCGTCTAGCCTCACAAGTCTGGAAGATCTGATTCGACCCAGTTCTGGTGCTACTTAGATACATGCCAGACTGTAGCTATTTTATCTGTTCTGGATTGTTTAGCCAGAGCCAGCTCTGATTCTGGTCATAATTTTTAGATAGCAAAATTTTTTTATTTTGCACCTTCTAGGCTGCGGCGAGCGATGCTAGTCTGGAAGGTCTGTCCAGGCCCAGCTCTGGTTTTAGTCAAAATTTCTAGATGACTAAATTATTTTATTTTGGAAGTTCTAGGCTGCGGCGAGCGATGCTAGTCTGAAAGATCTAGCCCGAGCTAGCTCTGATTCTAGTCAGAATTTTGAAATGACTAAAATGATTTATTTTGCAAGTTCAAGGCTGCGGCAAGGTATTTTCTTTATGTACCATAACACGAAACTTGCAGTAGTTTCTTAATTACACAGTTAAACACTCTTTATTAATTGTAAGTGTAAAAGGTGACGAATATTAAAATTTATTTTCTTGTAGCTTCGATAGAGTAGTGGTTAGAGTGTTAGGCGAAAAGTCTGTAGGTCGTAGCTTCGATTCCCCGCAATATCAAATTTTATTTAGTTATAGGTTTGTGTTTATTCTGTGACGTGAACATTAATTTGATTGAAAGTTAAAAGTTAATGATTATTTCATGTTTGCAAATACAAATGATTTTTTTTTATTATATTGAATTTTTGAATTTAAAAAAATTTATCATTTGTTTTGATAAATAAAAGATGTTGGAAGGCTGCTTTATTAAATTTAGAAGGCCTTAAATATCTATCTTGCCGTTGGTTAGCGCCTGTCTAGGATGTTTATTCAGCGGCTGACCGTTTCTAGCGTTACACTTTTACAACCGCTACACTTACAACCGCTGACCCGAGTTTCAGGCCAGCTACTAGACTGAAAAATAGACGGTCTGGTCTGACTCAGGCCAGCGCCAAAAGATTTTTCTACACAGGAACAAGTCAAATTAGAAAATATAATTGTTTATTAATTTAGGTAAAAAAATTATTAAGTTATGATTAATTCAAACTAGTTCTAATCAAAATAATTTAATATTTAACCTTGCTGATGTAATTAAAAGAAATAAAACTTTTAATTTATTTTAGTGACATATTCAGGTAAGTGTTTTACCCTCTGGAATTTTACCCTTCGTAATTTTTACTCTTTACCCAAGTCATTTTTACCCATTACCCTTCGTAATATTATCACTCTTTTTTACTGTGCTAGCGTTTCAGTAAATAGCTAATTACTCGCGATCGGATAAACCGATTTTAATAAAAATTGGTGGAGAGTCTACCTTAGAAATTGTATTTTCGATAAACGTTCAAAAAGGACCCCGCACAAAATACATTGTAAAAATATCTCGGTGGAATTTCTTGGAATTTTGTAGTTTTTTAGTTTTTGGCATTCTGAACAAAAAATCTTAATGGCAAAATCTAAAAAATGGACAGTTTTTTTGTAAAGTTAGATTAAAGTTATGAAATTCAGTGTAAAAGACAAAAGTACATAAACGGTAAAAATACCTAAAAAGTAAAATAGTTAATTGAAATTGTCCAAAACTTGTTACTCGAAGGTTTTTAGGGTCGATGATTACAAATCCAAAGTTATATTTTCAAAAATCAAAGTGGCGGATCCAATATGGCAAACAATTTTTTTTAATCACTACAAATCGCTTAAAACTAGTTTCTTAGGAGTTTTTGGGGTTGCTAATGAACAATACGGTTACAGTTTTAAAAAACTCAACTCAACAAAATAGAGAATATAATTAATATTTAAAAAATAAAACATATACACCAACCCCCAAAGAAAAAATGGTTGCTTCTTTGGACCAATAAGAAACAAACTCCTCCTATTTTCAAAATCACTTTTTCTATTTGTTGTTTAAGTTAAACAAAATGAAGAAAATAATTAATATTTGTTAAATAAAACATATAATTCCAACCCCCAAAGGAAAAATAGTTGCTTCTTTACACCAATAAGAAACAAACTCCTCCTACTTTCAAAATCATTTTTTTGTTTGTTGCTTAAGTTAAACAAAATGGAGAAAATAATTAATATTTGAAAAATATTCATTGTAATAAATGTTCATTCTAATGCTACATTGATTTTATTTTTTTTAATTTGACATTTTTTACTTTTGTTTAAGCAACGCTGGGAGCAAAAGTTTTTTTTGTAGTTTTTTTCTACACTTTTTCAATTTTTTTCTTAAGGGAATTCTGAGGAAATCGTGTAATATTTCCAAATATTAGGTCTTGGGTTTTGAAGGTGTATACCTTCAAAATATACCTTAGGAATATTTACCACCAAAAACTTACATGAATTTGCAAAGCGTTTCTTTTTGGCAAACATTTATTCTCAAAATGAGCCTGTGGGGCAAACCGGACCGTTTTCGGTGGGGCAAACCGGCCATAGTATATTTTCATTGAATTAAAGTTTTATAAAAATTATTTTTAAGGTAGTACGCTCGTGATCCCACTTTTCTATAGAATTTCATGAAATTTGAAATCTGAATAATTAATAACAAGATCTATGTATTTGCAAAATATTAAAAAAATTGACTGTTTCTAAAACAAGATATTTAAGTTCAAAGTTTGTTATTTAACATGGTTAACCTATGAAAAGTGCATGTAAACGGCACATTTCTTCTAATAACTTCTAAAATTTTCTATAGATTGTTTTAAAAAACTAATATATTATAAATGAATGTTTGAGAAATTTATAACAAAAAGATAAACCAACATTTACCGTTTTGTATAAAAGATATAGTATTTTAAAAATTATTAATTTTGAATGGTAAGTACTGTTAACGGAAACATGTGGCAACGTCGCACTATGACGCTAATAGAAAAGTGCGCGAAAAATTTGAAAAATGAAAAAAATGTTTTTTCATGGGTTACATTTCCCAAAGATAACACTTTCTTACATTTAGAACACTTCAAATTTTTAGCAATTTCTTGCAATTCGACTACACGACGGCATATGCACACTTCGTTTACGCTGAATTCACGATTTTTTTAGCGAGATTCATTGCATCCACACATTTTTTTCGGTGTTTGGAAACATTTGCTTTTGCAAATTTCCCTTTTTTCCGAAATTGTTTATTAAAAAAATGCATCTCCATAACATTTGACAACTTATTAGAGTTCATTCACTGTATATATTTCGTATAACTTCATTACACAGCACTACAAAATTGCGACGTTGCCGCACTTTCTAACCTGACTAATATACTTGTGGGTGAGCGTGTCTGTACCTGGGGCTGGCTATGCATTCAGTACAGTCAGGCAAAAGAATCTTGAAGCAGGTGCTACAGTAACTGCACCATACTATAGCATGCTAGTAAAATATATTTTTGAGAGTGACTGTCACGAGCGTACTACCTTAAATAAAATGTTTTTTTCATTAAAATATTAACTTACAATGAACAATAATTGTCTTCCAAAGAGAATTGGACCCTTTAATATTGTTTCTCTGATAATGACAAACATTTTAATTCATTTATTAAAAAAAATATTTATTTAATTAAAATTCAATTTCGAATTATTATTTTCATTACTGCAACCATTGTTTACATGATTCTTTATGTTTTTTATTATTGTAGATTATGTAAATGCAATATTATAAATAAAAAACCAAACGGTCCGGTTTGCCCCAGGGGGTTGGGCAAACCGGACCGTTTACAAAATTTTTTAAAGTTAAATTTAAAATGTTATTTTGCTGTTCTGCCGAGAAAACCCGAGTCCGCACTTATATATCGAATATATTTTGGTTCATTAATTTTATATATAATTTATTTTGTTCAAATTTTAATTTTTAGCCACCAAAAGCACTCAGAAAAAATTTGGCAGCAAAATTGCAGGCAAAATGTCACTGGTGTCCCGTGTCCGCGAACATAAAACCATATCTTGTCTACTAATATAAACGGTTATTTTTCATGTTTTTGATTACCGAAAAAATTATTTCGTAAAGTAGAACTTCTATATTTAAAGAAAAACTACTAGTCGAATATAAATAAATAATATAGTGCTTGAAAAAAAATCAAAAGCGTGTGTCCTTAAATTTCATATTTTTAAATGAAAATGACAAAATTTGAATCTCGCGCTAAATAATTAATTTTACAAGAGTAGGAAACTGCTTTATCGACTGTTAATAGAAAGCGCTATGTGTCTAGAAGCCTAGAGAAAAAAAACTACAACGTTCTAACCTATCTACAAAATATACGATGCATGACAGATTGACAGACTGAATTTACCGAGCACAAATGTCACTGGTGTCCCTGCGACAAAATGGTACGTAACATTAGTATTTTTTTCAAAAACCTCATTATAGTCTCACTTATTACTGAAACTTTCGAAATCGCATTCACCCGAAGTTAGAAATAGAATCACTCTTTTTTAAAATGAAAATTGAGGCAGAATGTCACTGGTGCCCCTGTCACTGGTGTCCCCTAAAATACACAGGCACAAAAAAAGTTTTTTGTTCTAAACACTACAATAGTACTACTACTAGTAAAAGTAGTATTTCAATTTTGAAATAAAAATAAAAAATTTTAGAGTCGTTTTTTAAAATTAACTCAAAAAAAATCCGATAATTTTTCATTATTGTAAGATATAAAATAAAGAAATCCATTCACCGTACTTGATAAGTAAAAAATATTTTTTGGTGGTCCAAAATATTATAAATCAACCTACATTTTCTATATGTTACGTTAAATTATTCCAGTTTTAAAACTATATTTTTACTCATATGTTCATGTCTTTTTTATTATTTAAAAATAATTTTCAATGACATCTTTCAGAGTGTCACTGGTGTCCCCTAATTTGCTTACGTCTTCTTGTGATTTACAGCTACATAATTTACGGTGAAAATTAATATAAATTATTTTATAATTCGTATTTGACCATTAGCTTTTAATATTCAAGTGTTTTTACAATTTAAACTAAAATAATTTAATTTGAGGCAAAATTGAAAGAAATCGGAACAATTTTTTGAATTTTTCTTTGGCGTCTAAACTGTGTTGATAAAAATAATTTGTTTAAAAAACTTTACTGACGAATTTTTAATTTTATTTTACTTTAGGTATTGAAAAAAATGATTTATCAGAAAATCTGATTGTATTTTTAGTTTGTTCTACTGAAAACATACTGAAAAAGTGCCTCGTTAAAATATATGTCTTTTCTCCAAAAATCTGTCTGTTTATGAAAATATTTGTTATTATGTGCTTGACCACTATTAATTTCATGGATTATACATGCTAGTCAACAAAAAAAATAATTTAACCAGAAATTTCAATATCGCCAAGTCAACGTTTGTAGTTGTTGAAAATGACATTTTAAATTAAATCACCCATATATATATATATATATTTAATATATTATTATTATTATTATTTATTATTATAATTATTTTTTATTATAATAATAATATTATATTATAATATAATAATAATATAAAATATATATATAATGTAACAAGTTGTTCATTTCATGACCATTAAGCTTTCTCCATATCCACAAGAATCAGTAACATACACACACTAAAAAAATATTCTTTTTTTGAGAGGAAAATTCCTCTTGCAAAAATCCTCTTGAATCAAGAGGAATCCTCTTAATCGAAATATTGCAAACTTTAAATCGGGCGAACATTTTTATACATCTATAAACTTTGCTGCAAACTTGTCATACAAACTTCCCAACTTTGCTCCGCAAACTTGCTGTAAACTTTCTGAAAAATGTTGTGCTATGTGGGTTTCCAATTATAATAAATTTAAAAATTGAGTATTTTTCTGTGTTGTAGAGCTTAATAAATTAGTTTGTATACAATTTTATTATGAATATACTAATTATCATTTTTGCAGCCATTTTTAAGATGCTTGATTGGCTACCTCCTCGTGGTGCATTTTGGAAACAATATCATTAAATTCTTTATTTCAATCTTCATTAAACAATTTCACTAAATTAAAAAAATTTAAATATACTTTGATGATATTGGCTAAAATCCAATCAAACATGTAACATATTTACTTAAATTAATACGATATCCATTATTTTATTTTAGGTCAAATCAACATGAAAACCAAATTATGATTTTTCAGAAGCATATCAATCGAAGCATTCGTTCTTCTGAAATAAATTTCTTCTTGATATATGAAGAAATATTTATAAATTAAATATAATTATGGTGCGATTTGCAAATTTTTGAAAAACTATGCATAAAAGGGTTCGTCCAGAAGATTTGTTAAAAATAAAATTATATAAATAATTTATAAGTAGTTATATAAATATTTAGTGGATTTTAAACTTTCATATGCAAACTGCTTCTTTTTTTATGATAGAATAATCATTTAAAAATATTAAAATAAATTCTGAAAAAATACAAAATTTGAATTTTTTGTGAAAAATAGAAATAGCAATTAATTTAATAAATTTTTATAAAATGTATACTTTGTATACATCAATTGATTCGTTTTCTAGTCAGGAATGTAATTTTGACAATAGTTAATGAAAATATTAATAAATAAAATAGTTATTTCAAAAAATACAAAAAAAAAAAATTTTTAATTTTGAAAAAATTGTGTAAAAAAAATTTTGTAGATGAGGGATTCTCTATGAAACCGATAATTTGATTATTGTAATTTTTATTATTTTTTTTCAATAAAATTAAAAATCATAATGTAAATTTTTAGTATGATAGTCAAGAATGAAATATCCTTCCTTAAGAAATTTGGTAATTGGAATTGTGTTCATAAATATACGTGTTCCTTAAGAAATAGTCAGTTAGAAAATTATTTTATTCCAAGTAAAATTTGTAGTCTAAAACTAGAATTTCAAGTTTCAAATCTAAAACCTCAAGCATTAATTAAAATGAAAAAGAAGTATGTATCCCCAAGCTATAAGATGAGAATCTATAATTGAAAATTTTTTATTTAATTAAATTTTAATATTTATTCTACATCATTTATGTTATGCTTAATTAAGGACGTAACCCAATAGACCAAGAAATATGAACTTTAAAATAAACAAAAAATACAATTTCTACCTTTAACTTCGTTGTAGATTTCCTTTTGAAGACCAGGTCCTGCGCGAGCAAATATTCTTTTGCACGTTAGTGAATTGTCGTCCATTGTTTCGTTCGTGGGATTGATAACAGCATCCACTTGTAGAACAGATATATCGCCAGTCCTAAAAAGGGTAGTAGAAAAAAATAATTAAAAATGTTCTATATAAAAAACAAATGGAAAAATTATCTCGCTCTCCATATATTCATATATTTTGGCCTCTTTAACGTACCATAGTGATATTTTACGATTAAGTTCTGATTGACAGGGAAATGGACTAGAAGTGTAATTTGCCGATTCGCCTAAAGCACTCGAATAGTCGGTAAATCGATGATGCTGAGTTTGAAAGTCTCCCCATCTTGTTAGTGCTGTTAGTTCAATCACGTTGAGATCAACACCCAATGGTTCCATTAGCCTCATTTAGCTGCAACGACACACAAAATTAATTAGAAGTTGGTACCTTACTTAGTTTTTATTTAAATTACACAAGTAAAACTAATTTTAATTCATCATATTAGATTCAAAATTAGATATATTTATTGGACGGAATAGAAATGTTATTCATTATAAAGTAAATTACGGGAGAAAAACTTTCACGTGATGTTTTAATTAAAGTAAGGGGTTAGACTGAACTTTAAAAAAAGTACATTCTGAAGATATCGATTTGATTGCGGCAATATCACCAGAACTTATTTGGGATATCTCAAATATTTCAGTGCTTAGAGGGTGGATTAAAAATTTTTTAAATGTGACTTTACACGAAAAAAAAGTTCGACGATTATTCGGGAACTTCGTTCGTAACTCTTGCATACGACGGGTAGTTTACAGAGAACTAAACGTTGCCTTGTTTAAATATGTCATTTACTATTTCACCACTTCTTGGCAAACTGTTCTTGAAAAAGTCGGGAACTGTTCAAGAAAATCGAAAAGTTATACGAATGTAAGAAAAAATCTATTCTGCTTCCCCTCCTTGAAACATGCGTGCACACGCACACACACTTTTATCCTTGAAGGTCACATACAATTTTTATTAAATTTCTAAAATAGAAAAAACCATATTAGAGAAAAATCGACGGCGGCGGCTGGAACAGAACTCGCGTAGGGAAGAGTCTCCAGTTGTGAGACGGATTTTATTTTTGACCCGTAAATTGTATACGGGTAAACGAAATTGTAAATAAAATACACCCTTCGAGAGGTGACAGAAATACGCAACTTTTATTAAAAGAAAGTATAGTGTTTCGATGAACTCAAGAAATTTTACGATACATATTTGGAGCACATCGCTTTATTCAAAAAAAAAAAATGTCTCCAGTTGTAATAAACACAATTAAATAGCTTCAACAAGAGCATTAAAATTGATTTCTTCTGAATCAATTGACTTTTTTTCACTTGACATGCCCAAAAATACTAGAAAAAAAATCAAAACAATATTTAAATAGTATGCCTGCAAAGTCGTATTTTTTATGCTGCCCAAATCGCTGTCGAGACTGTCTCACAACTGGTGATATGCTGTGTTTCACACCCAGAAATTGACGCTATTTTGAAAAAGGAAAATTAAATTATTTTCAACCGTAGATTGGAACAATGTAATATTGCACCACAAAATATAGGGAAAACACTAACAGAAAATGCATTACATTTACCTTTTCCAATTAATTAATTTGGAAAAAAAGTACTTTGCATTTATTGAAAAAACGCTTTTTTGTCGATTATCACACTCAGTGTTAGTATTTAACAAAAACAGTTTATATATCCGTTTCGGCGTACACGAAAAAGTTAGTTCATATAAAAAGAAATATTTTTATATAAACTAATCGGCTTTTTAATTCTCACAACTGGAGACTCCTCCCTACCCAAGGATAGAAGTCCGGCTCATTTGTTACACTGTTAGAAATGTTCTGAATATTCCTATAAAATTCAGACACAAATGTAACGAAATTTTCCAAATGATGTTACTGAAAGCATTTATAAGTTACGTTTGCTTGAAATTTACTAAAAGTTTCTTATTATTCCTAAATGTTACTCAAAATTCAAAAATTTTTAGTAAAAATCCGAAAAATTACGAAAACTTCAGTTGATTTTTTCTGAAAATTCCAAAAAAAATTTCTAACAGTGTAGAAATTTTTCTAAGTTACATTCATTTCATTGACAAGTGAGACCGTAACCTTTGTAGAGGTTCATATATGTCTTCATCGGCTGAGTTACTTAAGACGTAAACTTTTAAGGACAGAATTCTCCAAAAGCGTGTTTTTTCAAGAAAAATTTATTTATATTACAGGAAATACTTATAAATCAGAGTTTATAGGCAGTGGCTCTTCAATTAACAATCCTAAAAACACCTAACTACCACTTTTCATCAATTCGGTCTTTTTATTAAGACATATTGAGTTTGCTACGTTACTTTTTAGAAAAAAATTAAAAATTTGTAATCGGCAATTCCTAAAGTCTCCGAGAAAGGATTTTTAAAAATAGATTTAATCATTATTTGGACTTTTAGTCACGTTTTCAGTATTTCAAACCACTAAGAGTCGACATAAATTACATTTTTATGAATTTACTTTAATATTGTAATTATCGATTTTTATATGGATATCTTATTGTTATAAAAACTTTATTAAATTTTATGACTTCCTTGTACTTTGAAAATTAATATTCTACGTTGACATTCTTAATATGATATACAGTGCCGCCCAGCAGGATTTTTCCATCCTGTCACAGTTAAGGGTGTTACAAAAAGTTTTATATTTTGATATTTATAGTAAAGACTGACCGATCGAGGTTTTTAAGGTCTCATTTTAAAACTTATATCTTCTACTTCAACAATTTTGAAATAATTAATTTAAAAATTTTTTTTTTATTGTTTCATTACTGTTTAGAAAAAACAAACATTTCAATTTTTTGCCGATTTCAAACAATTGTAGTTTTTTAACAAGTCGTCGCAAAATAATGTTATACATCGCATTTTAAAGCTTATTTTGTCACCTTTAAAATGCCTTTTTAAAAATTATTGTACGATATTTTTTCAGAAAGTTATTATCATTTGTTTAAAAAAACAGCCCTTTTTATATATAATTATATATAATTATAATGTTCACTTCAAGTATACAGATTTAAGAAAAAAATACAAAAAATTTTTTTAAATAAATTTTAAACAAATAATGAAAATTATTAATTATTAAATAAAAGACTATTTATATTTGATTTATAATTAATACACATATATTATAATAATTAATTAGGGGAGAGTGGGGCAAATCGGACCCCCTAACGGTTTTTTTACTTTTGTGACTAAACGAATCAACCGATTTCATTTTTCGAGAGCTTGTTTGAAAGATCACTTAATTGGGTAACTTTTTCCCAGAGACACCTCTACTTCATCTTTTATTCAGAGGGTCCAATTCTTATTGGAAGACAATTATTTTTTATTGTAAGTAAATATTTTAATGAAAGAAACATTTTATTTAAAAATAATTTTTATGAAACTTTAATCCAATCGAAATATCCTATGGCCGGTTTGCCCCACCGAAAACGGTCCGGTTTGCCCCACAGGCTCATTTTGAGAATGAATGTTTGTCAAAAAGAAACGCTTTGAAAATTCATCAAAGTTTTTGGTGGTAAATATTCCTGAAGTGTGTACCTTCAAAACCCAAGACCTAATATTTGGAAATATTACACGATTTCCTCAGAATTCCCTTAAGAAAAAAATTGAAAAAGTGTAGAAAAAAACTACAAAAAAAACTTTTGCTCCCAGCGTTGCTCAAACAAAAGTAAAAAATGTCAAATTAAAAAAAATAAGGTATACTACACATGGTTGTTTCAAATTTCTAAATAGCACTTTTGCCAATTTCGCCATTTCGGAAATATCGAGGGGGGTCCGGTTTACCCACCAGTCCGGTTTGCCCCACTCTCTCCTAATCTTAAAATTTAAATTTTTAGAAAGTGTATTTGGTCATCTCAATATAATTAATAATAAATTTTAAGATTTAATTATTATAATACATGTGTATTAATTACACAGGCCTGCAAATTTTGGCTTAGTTCTGTTACAGAAAAAGTGAAAGGTTATTCTTATAGCTTTTTTGACGTAGAATACGAATCCGATTTCCAAAATGGCCATATCACGTCAGGATTTCTTGTAATATTGCCTTAAATAGCCAAAAAAGGTCTATTTTGGCCATTTTTCGGAATTTTTTTTGGTTAACCAAAATTTTTTCTTTCAATTTGCGAAATTGCATCGTATAGTGCTATATCTAAGCTTTAAAACCCATTTTTCAAAATTGCTTTACGATTTTTCAGAAAAAAGTTATGTAGATTTGAAATTAAATGCCATTTTGAACTTGTGCATACATACTTACATTTGCATAAAAAAATTTCAAATCTACATAACTCTGTTTTAGAAAATCGTAAAGCAATTTTGAAAAATGGATTTTAAAGCTTAGACATAGTACTATACGATGCAATTTCGCAAATTGAAAAAAAAATTTTGGTTAAACAAAAAAATTCCGAAAAATGGCCAAAATAGACCTTTTTTGGCTATTTAAGGCAATATTACAAGAAATCCTGACGTGATGGGCCATTTTGGAAATCGGATTCGTATTCTACGTCAAAAAAGCTATAAGAATAACCTTTCACTTTTTCTGTAACAGAACTAAGCCAAAATTTGCAGGCCTGTGTTATAAATCAAATATAAATAGTATTTTATTTAATAATTAAAAATTTTCATTATTTATTAAAAATATGAATAGTAAAATTCACCATTAGAAAGAGCATGAAGAAACCTTTCAAAAACACGCCCAACAAAATTTTTCCCATTACAAGTATGTACAGAAAAAATTGAAAAAGTAGACGGGGTTTAACAAAAATAGTAAAAATTGACTCGTCTCCACCTTCTTCAAATTTTTGAAAAAGTCAAAATAATTTTTTAGGGCACATTACTACAGAAAAATGAATTCCCCGAGTTTCAATTTTTTTTAAGAAGTTGAAATTTCAACTTACAACACTACGTGTGAAATGACTTTTATGTGTTACTATACACACTGCAAAATCTGGTATCTCACGCGTGTCTTGAAATGAGTTGCTTTAAGTGTTAAAACCATGGAGATACAAGATCTGTCATATTTTGAGACATTTAACTTCATCTCGTGTCTCAGTGTGACGGCTACTCGAAACACATAACGTGTCTCAAAATGAAGTGTTAAATGTGTGAGACATTTTGTAACATCTTAAAATGAGGCACATATCTGTTTCAAATATGTGGACACAAGACATCTATGTGTTTCAAATAAGGGAACAAAACGTCTCAAAATGAGACACTTGATTTTGCAGTGCGTCAATACATGTTGTGTGTATATGTGTAAGTATACATATGTATGTGTTGTGTGTACATGTGTAAGTATACATGTGTATGTATTGAGTGTATACACACAAAAAATTTCTTTATTAATGATTACAATAGTCTATATTACACGGAGAAAAATTCTTTTTTAATGATTACAATAGTCTACATTACAGCTCGGATATGTGACCACTTTTTGCAATGATTACGAAAACTATGTAATATGTTAAGAATTGAGTAGGAACGATTACTACAGCTGTTGTAAGGGATACCTTTATGTTTGTACTCCTTACAACAGCTATAGTAATCATCACAAAAAGTGGTCACATATCCGAACAGTAATATAGACTATTGTAATCATTAAGAATAAATTTTTCTCCGTGTACAGCTCGGTTATGTGACCATTTTTTGTAAAGATTACGAAAACTATGTAATTTATTAAGAATTTAGTAGGAGCGATTACTATAGTTACTTTAATCAATCCAAACACTGTATTAATCGTGTTGAAATTTATTTTTTGGAACTATTAATAATTTAGATGTACAGGTTCAGAAAAGGGACTGTACTCATTCATGCAGAGTCTTGTTTTTATTACAATAGTCTACGTGACAAAAAATTTTGGATTTATGTACTTAGGGTTTAGTAAAATTGTCTAGGTTAATAGTAAAAATAATCTTGAAGTTGGGAGTCTTGGAATAGTAAAATTAATGTGCAATATATGATTAGAAGTCATGAATTACAAGAAAACTTTATTTTAGATGAAAATTTTCTTTTTTTACTTTACAACAGTTATTTGTAATCAGAAATATAGCAATAATATTCTTTACAAAGAATTATAGTAAAATAAGAAAGCAAGGCAGCCGGTCTCCTTATTTTACAATAGTCCTGTTGTAAAGTCTACGACATTCTACTCTCTATATTTGAATTAGTAAAAATGTTTACTAATTTGAATTAGTGACTGACTTTTTGCTTTTGAATTAGTAAACTTTACTAATTAACTTTACTAGTAACTTCACTAATTAGTTGAAATTACTATTTACTAGCAAAATTTACTAATTCAAAAGCAAAAAGTCAGTCACTAATTCAAATTAGTAAGCATTTTTACTAATTCAAATTTAGAGAGTATATCATTGATTCCCTTAGATTGCTGCAAATGTGGATTGAATCCAAGATTTCCTTTTAACGTAGACTATTGTAATCAGCCACATTGACTTTGTGCTCACTTATATTTAGTTCGTATTTATTTTAAATAAATTTTTAATGAGTACGCTCGACTTACAGCATTATTACAACAAAGCTACTTTAGGCATTACGAAAAGTGGTCACATATCCGAGCAGTACTGTTCGACTATTGTAATCATTAACAGAAAATTTTTCTCCGTGTATGTGTAAGTATACGTGTGTATGTATTGAGTGTATATGTGTGAGTATACATGTGTATGTATTAGGTGTATATGTGTGAGTATACATGTTTATGTGTTCTGTGTATATGTGTAAGTATACATGTGTATGTATTGAGGTTATATGTGTGAGTATACATGTGTATGTATTGGGTGTATATGTGTGAATATACATGTTTATGTGTTGTGTGTATATGTGTAAGTATACATGTGTATGTATTGAGTGTGTATGTCTGAGTGTATGTATTGGGTGTATATGTGTGAGTATACATGTGTATGTATTAAGATTATACTTGTAAGTATACATGTGTATGTGTAGTATACATATGTATGAGTATTCTAAAATATAGTTAGATATATACATTTGGTGTGAGTTGGTCGGTCGGTCTGTCGATCGTACATTAACTTAATATAATATAGAGGAATAGAGGGTATTATAATTAATTAATACTACTTTTGAAACCGTCATTTTGAATTTTTTAATTTTGACTTAAGATTCGTAATCAGCGATCTCGAAAGCCCCCAAATACAAAGTTTTAGGCAAATCCATCAATTTTTAAAATTTATAAGTCCGCCATTTTGAATTTTTTAATAACAACCCTACATTCAATCAACAACACTCCGCGAGCTCAAAAATGATAAAAAACAATAAATGGCGCATATAAAATTAATAAGTATAAGAGTGTCATAGTGTACCGCTCTATGAGTACAAGAAGAGCGAGCGCGCACATGAAAAAGTTGTGCTATATGGAAATTTTTGTCTGATTAAGAATTTTTTCGATTTGATTCTTATAGTTAACACTCCGAGCTTTAATTTAATCCTAATTAGAGACTCCTAGCACGTCAGCATAATTCTCTACACTTGATCAAAAAAGGCAAAAAACAGGGTTTTTGAAACTTTGAGTCCAGTTTTCTCAAAATCTCGACGTGATGGGCACTTTTGGAGGTCATATTCCTATCCAGCGATGAAAACCCTATAAAAATATCATTGTCCGCTCTTTGAATCATTTTCCGTGTCGACCAGTGTAATTAGATTATAATAATTCTAATTAAATAATATATTTTAAAAAATCTAAATGTTAATTTCTATTAAAAACTTAAAAAATTGCAAAATGTCAGGAATGTCCTATAACTTCCATATATAAGGAAAAGTAACTGCTGATAATTTTATTTAATTGTTTACCCTTTTTTAAAAAATAAAAATGATGTGTCCCTCACTTTTACATTATTTTACATTAAATGCAAAATTTTGTATTGATGCATGCCTAAAGATTTATTCAATTAGCAAAAAACTGTTCTACAGACGAATCCGCAGCAGAAGATGTCGACGAATCAACTGGAAAAAAATTAAATGACTTGTTTCCAAATGTGATAGTTTTACGTTGTGGCAGAAAAAAAAGATTTTAATGTAATTATATAACTGTCATAAGTGTCCTGTCTTGAAATTGGTAAATTAATATTTTATATTCAATATCAGAATGAAATTCATACTATTTCTGGACTCTCTTTTAAATAAGACAAGAATTGTCGATATAAATATAACCTGTTCATAGATATAAGCAATAACGAGCAAAATGTCATGATTGTCCATGTCATGAGTGTTCCACAAAGAAGGAGGTTCTCTAAGGCCATTTCTGATTTTGATTTAAATCATTGAAATTTACATTTTCATAAATAAGAATTATACTTGTGTCGATTTTAGGCGAAACAGTGGTGTTTTGGTCAGGTTAGCCTTTTGATACTAAGGGTTTTTTTTAAAAAAAGGGTATAGAAAGGCACAAAAAATTTTTTAAATTGTAATGCGATTGACATAAAACTTGTCACTCTGGGGTTTTTGGATTCACTGATTTCGAATCTGAAGTTGGATGTTAAAAATTAAAAATGGCGGATTTAATATGGCTAACAATTTTTGTAAATCTAATGGAATTCAGTTGGAACGCATTATTCGAGAGTTTTCGGGGTCGCTGATTACGAATCTGAAGTCGGAGTTAGAAAATTTCAAAATGTCGTATCCAATATGGACGACGAGTTTTGTAAAAACTTATAGAATGTTGAAATTCGTTACTCGGACTCCGCCATTTAAAATTTTAAAATCCAACTTCAGATTCGTAATCAGCTACCCAACAAACCTAAATTTTGTTAAAGAAAGAATGTAACAATTTAATTAAAATGGGTTTTAATTTTTTCACAAAGAATGTAGTGAGTTATACATTAAGTTAATATATTAAAAGCAAATTCTTATTTTCTTGGCTAAATAAATAATTCGCACGGGTGTTGATGAAAAGATTTAGTAAACTAACTCTCTTTTAGAGTTAATTTTTAACTCAAAAAATTTCACTCCTAACTCCCCAGTTCGTCAACTTCCAAAATTTTTTACAGTGACAATCAGTTTGATTTATTAATATCAAATTGATTGGCAAGAGACGAGAAGGTTGGCTAACTATAATTAAATAAAAGGAAGTCTTCAGCAATTTTGATATTTAAAGACTTTCTAATTAGATGAACAGTAAGTGCATGTATGTGACGAAGAACTGGAATCATAATTACTAGCATAGTCTTACGTTCTTTTTATAATTTCACATAAAGAATCCTGAGTAACACATATAGGGTTCTTTCTCTGAATTTTAAGAATGTATTCTTATTGCTGTTTGGATGTCTTTTAGTGAAAAGCCCCACCACCACGAGAAGGTTTGATGAAAAAGATTCGATAATATTGGTAAATATTTAAAATAAGAGATTATCTTGTGTACTAAAATTTATACAAGCTTATTTTAAACACTTTGGTTTTTAATATAATTATAAAATATGGTAATTGGTGGATAAAAGTAATTATTCCAAGTAAACACTCTCAATGTCTCTGGAAAAGATTAATTTACAATATCTTTTTATTTTTGCCCATGTTTCACTGTCCTTAACAGATGCAGAATATATACCTATCTATTGAGGAAACCTTTGAAAATCTCAATATCGCAGGGCTTCGATGGAAGCCGACTCTGTGAAAAAATTTGCGACGTTGAACAAGATTCTCATATTGATGATGATTATATATTTTTCCACAAGGAAATAACAAATGTTGAACTGGAACTACAAGTAAAATTATTAATTACGTTTTTTGTTGGTAATTGATTTAAAAAAAGTTCCTTCTGGTAGTTAAAATAGATAATTACATTACATATAAAGTTAGATATGTACACTAAAAAAAATACATATTTGATACTGCCATAAATATGGCCAATTCTCAGATATTATATTGGTGAATATGGAACAGCCATACAGTATTGCTGTTTCAGGAATACGGAGTGTAGAACAGCTATATGTGTATGTGAGAGACAATACTACGTATGTAAGGAACACCAATACTGTATTTTAAATCAGGTATACAGTATTCTACCGTACTAACGAAGAAAGGCACTATCTATATTTTTGACGAAAAAAGAGTTTTTCATATCATTGGATTCATAATAAAAATTAAAATTTAACGATACAGTCATATCTATACAGAGATATTAGTATTTCGAGCTTCAGGCGGCCAACACAGTTTTCCATATAAACAATTAAAATATTAATTTGTTGTTACCAATGGACAGAGCTTGTTCGTTTTACCCAAGTACGAAACTTTTTTTTCCAAAAAATGTAATACAACAAAAGGAACTAATGCAAATTCGTTTCATTAAATATCTCCATTCGACTTAAAATGTAGATAGTGACTTTCTTTGTCAGTACGGCAGTATTTCTGTTTCAGCTATACATACCCGTGCAGAAATTGGACTTGGGGAGTAGTAGGGTAATAGCCAGTTTGCCTTATTGTTGATAGGGTTCTGATGGGGCAAATTAGTAGATGCCTGTCTAATTCGGTAACGCTTGGAACATCAGGTTCTGAACAGAACGATCTGACGAGGCAATAGCTAAGGCCCTGTCTAGAACCTCGCTATTGCCTTATAGAACCCACCAGTTGTTCTAGAATGCTGGTGATGCTGCGTGCATGCGTGATTAGCTTAACCTTTTTGAATAAAAATATTTTTTACATTTTTCATGTAATAAAACTATTTTCATCATTATAATACATTGTAAAATAATTTTAATGAAATTGAACAATAAAAATTTTCACTAAAATCATATAAACAATTTTATTATTACGTTGAATATAATTTATTACTTGAAAAATGTAATTAACGTTTTTTGTCTAATGTTTTTTTTTTAAATTTGATTCGATTTTTACGTTTGAAATAAATGTTTCTTATTGTTCAAAAAAATTAGAATTTATCTTATCTCGAAGTAAATTTATTTTTTATTTAGTAATTTGATTATAGAAAATTAATATAAAGATGTTAATAAACATTATAATTTAATATACCTATAAATTTTGGAATATTTTAATCTGCAATAAATTTATACAAAAGTTAATATAACCTTATTCAATTCATTTTATATAATATAACATTATACTTTCTAGCGATTTAATAAAATTGTACAATTATATTTAACTTTAGTGGACAAAATAAAGTAAAAATTGATAAAATGAATAAGTTGAAATTTATGTAAACTTTGAGGTTAATTTTAAAGTTTATTTCTCTTGATGGTGGACAGAGGAATGTTTTACATTTATTGATGGTATTGGTGAAATCATGTAATCGACGTGGACCAGAAGATCAAAACCGGACAAGTGCAAGTAGAACTCGTACTAACACCGAGGGTTCGTACCCTCTTTTAAAACTTCTACTTTTTTGCTAAAATAATGAATGAATAATTTATCAAGATAAATTATAACTATTTTTACACTATTTTTATTGTAACGTGCACGCGAAAACACAAAAGTGTACCAATTTTCATCTCCTGAGATAAAAAACTAGGTGCTAAGGCAAAAAACACTCTTTTTTGTCGCAATTTTTAAAAACTTTGAGTTTTTTGCTGAAAAAACCACCACTAGGTTAAGAATGGAGAGTACTAGCATATGGGTGATTCTTCATGAAACCGACAATTTGGTTATTGTTATTTTTATTATTTTTTTCAATAAAAATAAAAATCATAATGTAAATTTTAAGTATAATAGTCAAGAATGAAATATTTGTTACGGGCCGGACAAATTGTTTTTAATTTTTGTATTTTTTAAACAAAGTAAATGTTCACGCATCCATGTAGCATAAGTAGTTGCCATAGTTTTGTTATGTTAACAAAATTGATAGTTGAACTGATAGAAATTGTTTTTTGTTTAATTCAGGATTTAAAATTCTACTTCAGGAAATTTATGCAGTAATTTATGGTAATTTATAGAAATTTATGGTAATTTATACAGTCATTTATAAAAATTGTAAGGTAATTCATAATATTATTACAAAACATAATTCAAGATTAGAAAGACAAATGCAGGAAAGGACCCCGCACAAAAAACATTAAAAATCTCTTTCGGGCCAATTGTTTGAAACTTTGGTAAAATGAAGTTCAAGTGATTCTAAACAAAACCTCTCTGGTTCATACCCCACCTTTCCGGGTTCGTTTGCTCGCTAGAAGCATTTGAAGGTAAAAGTAACAAACTGTATTTTGAGAGAATTTCATCTAATTAAAATGCAATTTTTTTGTTTCACTTTATAGATAAACGTTTTTGAGGTCTCCGATATTGCCGAGCAGTATTCGTAATATTACCATGCAATGTTTGATACATTACCATGTTATATTTTGCAATATTCGCGATGTTGCTCGGAAATGTTGCTGTCTCTTACAACACCGGATATTTAAGGATGTCCCTGTGTCGTCAAAGGGATATCTTCCGTTTTTCGGCTGTTTGGATATCTCTGGGATATCCCAAGAAGATCCATGGCTATCTCAAGGATATCCCAGGATTATCCAAACCGCCGCAAGCAAAAAGATATCTTTAGGACGTCGCAGGAATATGCTGAATATTTTTTTGTTATGAGGGATAAGACATATTGAGGCACAATATTGAGGCAGTATGTTTAACATTTGGTGTTTTATTTGAGTGTTTATGAAAAAGTAGTGTCGCTATAAGAGATAAGGACATGTTAAGAATATGTTAGAGACATGTTTAAAACATTTTCAAAATATTTTCAGGATTTTGTTAATATAAGTATCCTGTAATATCCTGTGATATTTTATATCGTCCTTAGAACGCCCTTTAGACATCATGGTCCCAACTGGGATATTTAACATGTAAAGTGACAAAAAAATGCATTTCAATTAGATGAAATTCTCTCAAAATACAGTTTGTTACTTTTACCTTCAAATGCTTCTAGCGGGTAAACAAACCCGAAAAGGGAGGTATGAACCAGAGAGGTTTTGTTCAGAACCACTTGAACTTCATTTTACCAAAGTTTCAAACAATTTAACCGAAAGGGATTTTTAATGTATTTTGTGCGGGGTCCTTTATAGTAATTTATAAATTTTTGAGGTACCTCAATAAATTTTTTTGAGTAAATAAAAGAAAATTTTAAAAACTATTTTTTAAAATTTATAGGGTAATTTATGGAAATTTATGTTGTAATTTATAAAAATTTATGGAAATATATGTTGTAATTTTATAAATTATTTTAAATCATTTATCGTAATTTATTAACATAATTTAAATGAAAATAAATTTTTGGCAACTTTCAGAAATTAGTACGTTAATTTATGAAAATTTATAAAGTAATTAATGTCACAACTTACTAAAATTATAGTTTAAACAAGGTAACTTTTATTTGTTTAATTTTATTTGGAAAAAATTACAAAAATTGTTGTAATTATACACTTGTTTAAACCACAAGTTCAATGAAAGACAAAAAAGGCTTCACCATGACACTGAGGCTTCACCATGACGCAAAATAAATACTGTTTTTTAAAATAAATTATTAGCAATTTTCAATCGGTTTCATATTCCTATCTTTTATTTTCGCTGAAATAATACGACTATACATTATTTGCTAAAAAAATTATTTTATTATTTATTTATTATGAAAAATGTGAATGCTTCACCATGACGATTTGGCTCTTAAATTTGCATTTAAAAAAACATTTAATCTCAGAAATTAAAGTGGTTATAGGTTTTTGTTTGTAATCACCAGAATTACTTTTTTTACGTTGGATTCATTATTATATGTGCAATCTGTTTCTTAAAAAACACTAGGGACATAAAATTGTCGGTTTCGTGGAGAATCACCCATATGTATAATTATTATCAAAAATTGGAAAAAAATTTAGGTTTTCGCTCAAAACGTAATGAAGATCAATTCTAATCATTTCCACTATATTTTCCCTGTAATCTACATGTGAAAATACAAAAGTGTTTCAATTTTCAGATCTCTAGGTAAAAAACTGTGGGCGCTAGAGTGAAATACACGCTTTTTGACGAAATTTTAAAAAACTTTGAGTTTTTCGCTGAAAAAATATGAAGATCAAATCCAATCATGTTCGCTATATTTTTTCTAAAATCTACACACGAAAGTACATAAAATAAGACAAACTGCAGTCCAATAGGTCAAGATTTGTAAAATCCCAGGAGGGGGTACACACTTTTTTTCTGAAACGAAAAAAAATTTTAGTTTTTCATAAAAAAAATATGAAGATGTACACCAATAATTTTTTTGTATGTTTGTTGAAATCTGCACGAAAAAATAAATAAAAATGTATAAGGCCAGATCACCAGGTTACGAATGGTGAGAACCAGCAAGTTAAAGAATTTTCGACTTTGCAAAAAGAGATTTTACTGTTTCGATGAAAACACCATAAAGATCAATTCTAATCACTTCCGCTATATCTTTCCTATAATCTACGTGTAAAAATGAATAAGTATGCTAATTTTTAGCTCTCTAGGTAAAAAAATGTAGGCGCCAGGGGGGGTACTTGATTTTTTTTGGAAATTTTCAAAATTTTTGACTTTTTCGATAACAACAGAATGACGATCAATACGAAATGTGTTCGCTTTATTTTTCCTTTAATCCATTTTTGAAAATACATATGCATACCAATTTTCAACTTTCTGGGTAAAAAACTGTGAGCGCTAGGGGGGGGGGGGGGTACATGGTCATTTTTGTAACCGTTCCAATAGGGTTCCTACCGGGTACAGAACCCTAAGAAGGAGGGATTTTAAAAACATGGAAGAGTTCTTGAGGGGTAATGCTTCAGCTAAATCTCTTATTGGGTCCGATCGGCAAGTGGAGGCTAATGGGTCAGTAGCTCAAGTATTCCGAAAGGCAGCAAAACGTTAGGAGTTTCATAAATTACAGATAATTAAGCTAGAAAAAAATAAAGAACAAGCATCGAGAGTATAGTCAACCTAGTTGCACGTCTGTTTTTGATAATGCCCATAAAATTGTCTTGAGTTGCTGTAACAAGAATCTATAAACAAAATTATAAAGTTGCAGAAAAAAGAGGCAGCATGCATTTTAAAAATGGAAGTCGAGGTCAGCAAGATATTGAAGACATGTGGTTCAAGGCAGAAAATTATGTATATAACCGTAGTTTACGACCGATCCACTACTAATACAATACTGCTAAACAATACTAGATTTCATAGTGTTGAATTTTGCCTATTTTGAATTTTCGCGGCATTAAGTTCTGTACTTATAATATAGGTGGCTTAGGTCGGAAGAGAGAAAACGTCTCCAGTATTCAACTGTACGTTGAGATAGAAGCGTCGTCGAAATAAACCTTTTTTTGATTTAAACAAAATCTGTACATGAAGTTTTTCCTTTCAATAATTTCACACCTGAAATTACAATTATTAAGTCCCAATCCTTTATCATTTAACATTTTGGCAACCGTGACAGGACCTCGGGGTCTCAGTGTGTGAAAAGAGGAATTTTTATATTGAAAGTGACGCGATTGTGAATTGAAAATGGATGATTTGAAAAAGAAAAGGAGATTATTTCGCGCATCGTTTACTCGAGAATTCAACGTCTAGACGCAGGGAATTGCTGCTGACATGGACGTACAGAGCTTGCAAGTGTCTTTACAAATGCTCGAAGAAAAAATGTCGCAACTATCCCTGACGACGGAAAATTATATGGATGCTTTGTTGGAAGATCCGAATTTAGACTTAGAATTTCTCGAAAGGGAAGTAGAGGACGCCGACGAATATAAGCGGAAATACCTAACCTTAAAAAATACTGTAGGAATGCGTCTAAACGTGCCACCTATTGCAAAAATATCGAACAACGCGACAGCTGCTCAACAGGAAAGCAGAAAAAGCTACAGGTTACCACAAATGGAGTTGTGCAAATTTGGTGGAGATGTAAAGGAATGGCTACAAATCTGGAGTCTTTTTAAGAAAATACATGAAGATTCAGATATCTCCAAAGAAGATAAGTTTCAATATTTAATCCAAGCAATGATTCCAGATTCACGAGCAGCAGGCTTAGTTAAAAGTTATCCTCCTACTGGCGACAATTACGATAAGGTGATCAATGGCTTCAAAAATAGATTCGGCAACGACAGTCTGCAAATAGAAGTTTACGTACGAGAACTTCTACAATTAGTATTAAAGAATGCCATCACTCCTGCAAAGGATATTCAGTTATCAACATTATATGATAAAATCGAATCTCATTTGCAGGCATTAGAATCATTGGGTGTCACTTCCGATAAATGTGCCGCCATGTTGTTTCCTTTGGTGGAATCCTCCCTCCCAGAGGAACTGCTTCGCGCATGGCAACGGAGCAGCGCGATGCATGGCGCGATTGTACAAGATGCAGAAAACTCGAAAACACATGCACAAGATAGGTTATCTCAACTAATAAAATTTCTAGAAGCTGAAGTCCGGAATGAACTTCGAATATCAATGGCAGTAAAAGGCTTCGATTTAAAGACCAATGTACACAGTGAAAACGGAAAAAACAAAAACATCGCACTGACGATAATATTCCCTCGGCTATGGGCTTACTTTCGACTAACAACAAAAGTTTTACGTGTTTATTTTGTGACTCTAAAGAACATGAAAGTACTTCGTGTGAAAAAGCTAAAAAGTGGACAATTACTCAAAAAAAAATGTCAAAAATAAACACGCTTGTTTTAACTGTCTAAAATTGGGACATGGATCCAAACAGTGCAGGTCTAAAGTAAAGTGCGCATGGTGCTCTCGACGTCATGTCCTAATAATGTGTTGCGACGTAGATAAAAAGGATACGTCAGAAAGTTCTACATCAGTGAAAAATGATTGTAGATTGTCCAATCAATGTAGTGATCCCGAGGTTTTCATGCAAACTGTTAAAATCAAATTGTGTAATGGAAATAAACAAAAAATAGTGCGTGCCGTAATAGATACCGGTTCACAAAAGTCATATATTACAAAAGAGATGTGTAAAGATATAGATTATGAACCTATTGCAGAACAATTAATGATCCACTCACTCTTTGGTGGTAGAAATTCCGGTACTATATCGCATATAAAATACAATGTACACCTGAAAAGTATCGATGACAAACGCTCATTCAAATTTGTTGCTCTTGATCAGGACGTCATTTGCAACTATGTACCATCAGTACGAAGTGGAATTTGGTCCGAAGAACTTCGAAATTTAAATGTGAAAATCAGTGACATGGACAGTGAAGATTCTTCAGTGGTGGTCTTGATTGGTGCTGATGTAGCAGGGAGACTGCTAACTGGTCGACATGTTTTAGAGTGTGGTCTAGTTGCTGTGGAAAGCGTCCTTGGATGGACGTTGATGGGCGAAGTTCCAATGAGTGATGTCGAACGAAAGAATCCAATTCTGTTACCTACTTCGTTATTTGTCAAAAATGAAAATATTTCCGATTTATGGTCTCTGGATGTTTTGGGCATAAGAGATCCGATCGAGTTGAAATCACAAGGAATCGTTTGACCCATTATGCTGTGTCCTAGAATTTTAATACAAGAAACATGGTCTTGTAATTTGGCTTGGGACGACGAAGTCAATGAATCCGTTAAAGATCGATTCGTTAAGTGGGTAAATGATTTAAAAGATTTAGACAAGGTAAATTTACCGCGAATGATATTGGGAGACGTTCATTTAGATGATCATATTAGCATTCATACGTTCTGTGATGCCAGCAAAGTTGCTTATGCGGCGGTTGTGTTTATTAGAATCGAAAAGAGCAATTCCATCTGAAACGATCAACGATTTTTCTGTATTGTTAGCAATTTTCTTGCAAATTTTTTTCCTTGTAGTTTTAAGGATATGAAATGATAAAGTGAAGACGATTTTCAAAATTTCGAAAAAATTTTGAAAATACACAAGTTTTAAAATTTATGTATTTTTTTTGAAAATAAGATAACTCCGGTTATTTTCAATATTTTTCAAAAAAAATTTTTTCATTTTCTCAGTATATTTAGTACTTTTAAAATAAATTTAAAAAAAAATTTTTTTATTAAAAATTGAAAATATTCAAAAAAAAAAATTTTTTTAGTTTTTGAAAAACACCCCACCTTTGATATTTTTTATTTTTTTATAGTGATAGCCAAAAGTAAAAAGAATTTTTTCCAAAAAGTTTTATAGTGGGATCGGGATAACTTTTCGAGAAATCAATAAAAAAGTCTATGCTGGCCCGTTACGACACGCGCTGACGCACGTCGCGCATGCGCTGTGTTCCGTAAGTGTGATTTAGTGTACATAGAAATAAGAGAAGCGCATTTCTGACTATTTGTCAACTTAGTAGCTGAAAGCTCCGGGCACTGGATTAAATTCAATTTTTATATCTCGAAGGTCATCAACGAAATTTTTTTATTTTTAAATGTCATCTGACGTTTAATATATATTTTTCTTTTAAGATATTTTTAAAATAATTTTTTGTAGAAGGTAAGTTTTTCATAGATATTAAAAAAAAAAATTTTTTTGAAAATTTTTAATAAAAAAAAATTTTTTTAATTCATTTTAAAAGTACTAAATATACTGAGAAAATGAAAAAAATTTTTGAAACATGTTGAAAATAACCGGAGTTATATTATTTTCAAAAAAAATACATAAATTTTAAAATTTGTGTATTTTTAAAATTTTTTCGAAATTTTCAAAATCGTCTTCACTTTATTATTTCTTATCTTTAAAACTACAAGGATAAAAATTTGCAAGAAAATTGCTAACAATACAGAAAAATCGTTGATCGTTTCAGATGGAATTTCTCTCCTATTCTTCATCCTGAATTTTTACAAAAAAAAATTTTAGTATATGGGAGATATAACGATTTCAAAATTTTGCTATCTCAAAAAGTAGTGAATATTTTGACTCAATTTTTGGTGAAAATATTTCTTTTTAATACAGATTAAAATCCCAGAGTTTCATTAAAATCCACTTTAAGGCATCTTAAAACTATAGAATAAAAGAGCATAAACGATATATCACTCACAACCATAATATTAATGCTTTAACTAATCACACTTTTGATAATAATCACTCTTTTGATTATGACAATACTAATATCTTACAAATTGAAATAAATAACTGGAAAAGAAAAAATTTAGAAATGTTCTATATTAAAAACAATTTTAATAGTATTAATTATAGAATAGATATTGACAATTTAGATAAAGTATACTATAATTTAATTACATCTTTTAAAACATAATTTAAATATTTCTAATATCATAGATATCTACTTTATCAACTATACCTGCACCCTACTACACAACCCAACCTTTCTGTCAAAACTCTCTAATCATAGAAGCACATTTTCAACAAAAAAATTAACAAAATGAGAAACTTTAAAAGTTTTTTTAATAATAATAAAAAACACAATTTTTATCACATATTTATAATGTTCTTTTAAAAGGTAAGAAACTTTTATTTTGATAAATGAAATTTAACCTATAAATTCTATTAAAATTGAAAAAAAATTTATTTTTTCTTTCAGATCATTTAATTTTTTGTTTTTTAATCCTTTTTGAAATCTTATAAACTGTGTTCCATGCTTGGATAATAAGATATTTATAAAATTCTATATCCCCTGATGAGGAACTATATAGTTCGAAACTAGTTGGCAGTTTAATAAAATTCTCTTAAAAAACAAACCGTATCTAGACCTTCTCATTTTTCAACAAATTAATTATTACGGTCAAACAAAAATTACAAATTTTTTAATTCAGTTTAAAAATTCCCGGTTTGTCATTCAAACATAAGTTGTCGTTGGTTGTGAATTATTTATAATTAACTTTTAAGTTTAAATTATCTAAGTTTCAATTTATTCTAAATTTAATTTTAATCTATTCAAAAATTTTACATTTCAAAAGTGTGGCTGTAAAATGTGAATTTAAACCAAAATAATTTATACTTAAGATGTATATAATATAATAATTATTATTGTTTTTATTATAACCATTTATTATAATCAACTTGTAATCATAATTAATTTCGTTTATCTATATTTTTAGTATCTTTTAGTAAATTAAATTTTTTAATAAATTAAATTGAAAATTCAATTCGAAATATTTCGTAATAAAATCTTCTTTAAAAGCTGACCTTGATATTAAAAAAAAATTTCTTTTTTTTAGAAACAAATTATTGTTAAAATGTATCTTGTTATTTCCAAATCAAAGCAATCCAAAAATGATGAAAAATCCTAGATGTTAGTATATAAGAAAATTCTAAACCATTCGTTCACAGCGATCTTCGTGTAGCGCGTGCGTGCGATATTTCGATAAACGTTGCAGTTGCGAGCGTATATGTATATTAGGTTTACTAGTATAGGTTATTTTTATCAGTATAGTTTGTGTTTGTATGTGTATTAGATGAATTATATTTACAGTATATGTTGTTTGAATGTATGTTGGTTTTTGTTTGTGAATGAAGTGCTCTGATTCTCTTCAAATCTCTGATTTTTTTTTCTTAAATGCACCCAGAAATTTTCCCGAAGTCAACCTGAGTTGCTGTCGTACAGTCCCTAATATAGTTTCACTGAACATGACAAGATTTACCTTATAGTTTCTACTATAGCTACAGTATTAGAAAAATTCAATCTATTACTTTACAGTTTCTCTAGTATTATTAACGAATTTTCACAGAACTTTACTTATTCTTTCTTAAAATGTATATATGATATTTTAAAACTAATTGATCTGTAAATCTTAGCAACTTTTTCTCATGTCCACCGTTCTTGAACTAGTTCAGGAATGTTCCGTGAATAAATTTTTTCCTTGTATAAACAATTTTGAATGTGCCGATAAACAGTTTTTTTGATGACTGTTCTTTCCTATCAAATTGTAGGGGGGAAAGATGTTATTAAAAGTTTTAGAACACGGAAATACCTGTAAGATGATCGGTCATATGTTACAATTTTTTTTGTTTTCTTGCAAATGAATCTTAACCACTGAAAATGGTACTTTTTTATTTGTTTAATAATTTGAACAAAAGTTAACAAATTCTATCTATATTCTCAAAAAATATACCTCTTAAGACCCTTAAGAAGTGTGTCAAATCTAATCCGATTCGATAAATAGTTAATGAGAAATTCTGTTTGTTAACTAAAAACATGATTTTTTAAAATGGAATTTCTACATTTTTGGGCTAATGAAAATTTATTTGGGGGGGGGGTTCCCTTCATGAAATGCCAATCTATCAATTAAAAGTAGCAAATTGAATGTAAACAAAAAAACTTGTTTTTTTTTGGGGGGGGGGGGAATTGCTTTTGCTAGGTCAAAAGTAGAAAGGATCATTTTTTTCAAAGAATTCCTGAGCCTTTAATTATTATTTATATTTTTTCATATTCTTTTAGTTGATTAGTCATACTAATTATAAAAAAATCAATCTAAATATCTATGCACTTCTTGTTCATAAAAAATTTCTTAAAATGTATGCAACGTTTGAAGCTGATAAAGGCAGCATAGTGGGAGAAATCGTCAGTCGCTCGAGCCAAAGTTGAATTCAAACTTTCAAATTCGTAAAAGTTGTCATAACATTGAAATAAATTGATGAATTTTGATCATTTTTTAACTGGGTTAAATTTTTCCCAGGAATTCGAATCTACGATTTGTTTATCAAAAAATTTATAAATAATATCATAAAATTAAAAATTAAAAAAATATTTTTTTTAGTTTTTTTATATTCATTTTTTTTTAATTTTTAATTTCTGGAATAATAAAAGCAACACTAATTTATTATTTTCACATTTCAACAATTAAGGTTTTATGAAAAATGCTATTCACAGAACTTTTATTTTATTCGAAATTGAGGTATTTTCGAAATATATACCGAATTATTAAATGTCCGTTTGGTGACAAGTTTGCAGAGCGAATTTACAGAAAAGCATGGCAAAGTAAATGTTAAATGCATGCGCAGAAGTTTTCTATGACATCTAGAGCTGCGTTCTACATTTATGTCACCTTCCATGTAAGGGAAGGCAATGTTTATTAAAACGCACATTTTGAAAACAGAAAGATTTTGTTGAAATTTTTAAGTTTTTTTAAATTTTGCTGCAAATTTTCCTGAAGTTTTCTACAAAATTATCTGCAAGTTTGCCACGCAATTTTTCTGCAAATTTGCTCTTCAAACTTGCCACCAAACGGACATTTTGATATTTGCCGCAATTGTGCTGCAAATTTTCCAGGTATGTTTTCGAATTTGGCTTTGAAAACTTTCCGCAAATTTGCAGAAAATTATTGAGCTATGTGGAAAGCAATAAAAAATAAAAAAACTTAAAAATTTTTTGATTTTAAAATTTGCAGAAACTTTTTTGTAATCTTACAGCAACCTTGTAGTAACCTTATAACAATCTTGCAATAACCTTACGACAATCTTACCGAGCAACATTGAGGCAACTTACAGCAATCTTACAGTGTAACCTTGTGTCAGGTGTGGCATTTCAAGCTTGAAATAAGCTTACGGCAAGCTCACCGTGAAACATTAGCAATATTGCGCGGCAAGCTTACCGCAAGTTTACACACCTTTGTTACACATTTACTTATAGTAATAAAAATAAATTTATCGATTTTAAATTACCTGAAAATCATGTTTCATATATTTAAAGTTTTTATAATCTTCATATTGCACGCAAATATTATGGCATGAAAATCGCTTGTCTGGATTACAATAAAAAATGAAGGTTATATTTTTATCGGTTATTATCAAAATGCAAACTATAAAGAAAAGACGAATGTTATCGTGAACCGGATCTCTTCTGTTATCTTCGAGATAACCGTCTATGAAAACCATTTTTTTAAATATTTCAAGGACAATTTTAGTTGCTTGTGTTTAATAATAGTCACAAGAAATTTGCATTAATATTCAACAAAGAAAGGTAAATAACAAATTATGAAATTAAAATTTAGCTAGCCTTTAGTGATTAGGAGAACTTAATTATCTTGTAGAAAATTTTGTTTTCTAATGTGAATTTATTAAATAAGTTTTCGAGATCTAGATTTTGTAACAGGGCAAGTTAAGGAATTAATAATAATCAAGAGGGGTATTTTTTTTACTTAGCTTTTCAGTGTTTTCCTTTACGAAGATACATGTTGATTAGGGTGTCCGTAAAAATTCGACTTTCGAATTTTGTTTACGCCACCCCGCAGTTTGGTTCCATTAAAATAAAAAAAATTTTTCCCAAAATTTGAAGCCGATTGATTAATATTAACACGTGCCAGTAATCGATCGAAATTTCCCATTGAAAATACATGGGAAAAATGCGCTTTTTAAAAAAAAAATCACAACTTTTTTAATTTTTATGCAAAAAATTCTCCAGGTCACATTTGTCTTCATTTTTAGCTGCACTATAAGATAGCACTTCGAAAAAAATTCAATTTTCAAAAATTTTCAAAATGGCGGACTTTTAAAATGGGTCATAAAAATGCACCACAATGTATCAGTGGTTTTATCACATAAATGGATGTCAAAAACAAAATTTGATGTCTTCAAAAGAATAATAATGTAAAAGTTCTTACAATTAAAATATATTAAATGGAGTTATTTCTAAATTACTTAAGTTATTTTAATTATTCTAGGAAATAAAAAAAGTTTAATTTCTAAAAAAGAGTTCCCAAAATATCCCAATAATTGTTTCTTGTAACTATTAATCTATCAATTAATATTCAGACTATTTCCTTCAAAAATATAGAAGATAAAAATTTTGAATCCGCCATATTGGATCGGGTAATTTTAAAAATAAATTTTTGACATTAGATTCGTAAATAGCGATTTCAAAAATCGCCCTTGACATTGTTTTTGAAATTTTTTTCAAAAATGTGGAAAATCAAAATTTTGAATACGCCATTTTGGATAAAAAATTTTGAAAAATTTATTTCTGATATCAGTTTCTTGACGAATGGTCGGAAATCTCCCGATTAAGAAAATTTTTTGAATTTCGGACAACATTTATGTGATAAAACCACTGATACATTGTGGTGCATTTTTATGTCCCATTTTAAAAGTCCGCCATTTTGTAAATTTTTGAAAATTGAATTTTTTTCGAAGTGCTATCTTATAGTGCAGCTAAAAATGAAGACAAATGTGACCTGGAGAATTTTTTGCATAAAAATTAAAAAAGTTGTGATTTTTTTTTAAAAAACGCATTTTTCCCATGTATTTTCAATGGGAAATTTCGATCGATTACTGGCACGTGTTCATATTAATCAATCGGCTTCAAATTTTAGGAAAAATTTTTTTTATTTTATTGGAACCAAACTGCGGGGTGGCGTAAACAAAATTCGAAAAAATAAATTTCCCTTGTATCTTACGGACACCCTAATGTTGATCTCCCAGGCGTGAAGTGACGCCGAGATCAAGCTTTATAAAGATTATCCGAGCATTGGTCTACGGAAATTCCATACGGATTTCCGTAAAAAATTCCTGTACGGAATTTCTGCAAATATTTCACATTATATATTTTTGTAGAGTATTCTATAAATTAAAAAGAAATCAACTGGTTGAGCATTAGTGAGTTAGCGGGAGCAAGACTGATCCAAGTTACAGGTGTCGGAACTACCATTGGACAAACCGGGCAAAATCCCGGGGCCCGAGATTTCGGGGACCCCGGGATCATGACGATTTAAATATGAAAATTAGATTATAAATTTTTAAACTTATTCTATTAATTTATTATATTTATTATTCTTGATATTAATAAATTAATAAATTATTACTATTATTCAAAACTTAGTCTTATACTTCAATAAATTCCAAGAATAAAAATTTTACTTTAATTTGTATTTCTTATCCTCACGTTTCTTATCCAACGATTCTACGAAAACCGTCCTACGGAAATTCCATACGGATTTCCGTAAAAAATTCCTGTACGGAATTTCTGCAAATATTCCACATTATATATTTTTGTAGAGTATTCGATAAATTAAAAAGAAATTAAACTGTTACCAACTCCATTTGGAGTTAGTAACAGTTTTTTATAGTTTTTAAACTATAATATCATTTCCATAGTATTATATTTTTAAAATTTGTTTTCATTAATTTTACACGGATAAAATCCTTAGATAATAAATATTGCTAAAATCTATCAACTGCAGTTGGAATTGGTAAGAGTGTCTTATAGTTTTTAATATTATTTTCTTATTTTTATATTTTTTAATGCTATTTTTTATTAATTTCATACAAAAATAATCCTTAGCTTATTGATTTGTTTAAAAGTTATATTGAATCCTTTACAAAAATATACAATGTGGAATATTTGAAGAAATTCCGTACAGAAATTTTTTACAGAATTCTTTCGGGAATTTCCTTACAGCAGTTTCCGTAAAATTGTTTCACGTGCGTGCTGTCAAACAAAGTTCTGCTTGGATTTACCAGAAAACCTGTTTTTAACTACAATTTGTGTCAAATAGATCATAACTATATTTTTTCTAGTTACGTTAACCGGAATTCTAGTTAATTTAATCAGAATTCTGGTTGTTTTAACTAGAATTTCGTGTTTAATATACTCTAACCTAAACTTTTTTTTTCAAAGTGCGACTATAAAAACTCATTAATTGTTTTGAAGGAGAATGAGGATTAATTTTATTATTGCTGAAAACAGGTTTTTCCCAATATCAATCGAATTTTATTTTCACTCGTGGGCCCCAGGATTTACTGGCCCCAGGGCCCCGACCTTTCTTGTTACGCTATTGATGATCCAACCCAAGTAGAAATGTAATACTGGCATTGTACTGACCCAGTACTGACAGGCAGTATAGCAGTACTGACTCCAGTACTAAATCAGTACTGGGAAATCCCTGGCTGGTAACGCTGTCCAGTACTGATTTTATACCGGCAGTCAGTACTAAGTCAGTATTAAAAAATCACTGTCAGAACACTGCCTAATTACTGATTCGCAGCTAAAATTTAACAAAATTGGAAAATGCTGTAACGCGTTCTCTAAGACAAAATTTACCTTTAGAAGCTTATATTAATTTGTTATTTGATTATTAAAGAAGAGGGAGTAATATATTGAGTACTAACAATTATTATTAATACTTCTGTACTAAATAAACTTTTGTGAGTATCAACAAAAATGGAAATAATTAGCAAAATTCCTTTTATTGAAATAAGTTTTTTAAAAAAAATTTCTTATTTTTCTCATTAATTTAGACAATCTTAATTATTTAAATTAATTACTAAATTATTATTATCTATTATTATTTAATATTTATATTTTATGTAACACTGTTGAGAATTATACACTAAACACTTAGAACTAAGACGGAAAAATATCGTACGCACGGGGGATCGAACCCTAGACCTCGAGGACGCAAGGCGAATACACTAACCGCACAGCCACGCAAGCTTGAGAATATATTTTTTTTAAACTTCCTTTTAAATTATACGAAGGATATATACAGTGCTATAATAATGAATTCACTGTATAATGTATTTATTTCAAAAAAAATTATTATAAATATATGTTTTATAGTTTTATATACAACACGACATTATATATTAATTAATAGGTATAGCATAAAAATATGGTAAAAATTATTTGTTTAATTATTTATTTAAATAATAATAGAAAAATGTATATATTTTGACATTTAAAATATATAAAAAAAATTTATTATTAATAACACATAATAGTAAAAATAATTAATAAATAATAATTTATTATTATGATATACCTATTAATTAATAATTAATAATATGTTAATGAAGTGTTTGGCGTTATTGTTGATGAATAATGTTTTTAAAAATCGTGGAAAATAGTTTAATAGTTAATAAATCAAACGATGTTGTTATTAATAGTGCCCGGTTTAATGCCATTATAACAAAGTTTGTTTGTTTTTTATAACTCCTTCGCAGTACTGATTTGGTGTTATGCCAGTTTTCTGTCAGTACTGATTTTAACACTTTTTTAACTCCGATATATTACTGATTCGGCTTTGGAGTCAGTATACTCCCAGTACTGATCGGGTTCCGAAAGTCAGTACCGACGGTCAGTACTGAGTCAGTACCATGCCGGTGTTTAACTCCGTCATAACTCCGGACATTTCTACTTGGGAAGCTTTAATGTAACACAGATTCCAGACAGCAGCGCGAGCCTTCTCTCTAAATCTGAATCAGCGATAAGTATGACACTATTTCAATTAGTGTATTTATGCACTGTAAATTAGTGTAATTTTACCGAATAATCAGTGAAATTTCACTGATTAATTAGTGCATATACGCTGATTAAAATTAGTGGCATACTTATCGCTGAGAATCAGTGAAATTTCGCAGATTCAGATTTAGAAAGTTGATTCAGCATTGGATACCAATACTCAATCAATGCTGCGGAAGCCTAATGCAGGACTGAACAAGACTGATTCCACTCTTCCCAAATTTAAGCGTATCTCGCGTTTATTTTATATAATATAAATTATTTATTTTTAATAATAATAATGATAATAAACTATCGTCGTTGTCCTCGCTCGCTCGGAACATAGTTTACTTGTTTATTCACACTTATTGGTTTATCCTAGCATGTAGAGAAGGAAGTAATTGTTGAAAGTTGTTTTGAGTTTACAAAAAAAAGGGTCTAACAAATTGTTGGGCGGAGAGGTAGGTAATAAACATAGTACAAATTGTAAAAAGCAATTAAGAGTAATCCTCAATAGATCTCAACCTTCGCAATAAAAGACCAGATGTAAAAATCCCGATCAGTCTGTTTCGGATTATACCCAGTGTGCAAAGTTACAGAATAATTCTATAGGGGAGACTAGAGTAAACCCGCTCACTTTTTTCACAATGGTAAAAACTCAGGAAATTATTCTCTAAATCCAAGTTAATTTATATAATTTGAAAATAAAAAGCTTATGATTTCTACTAACAAAATCAAACAGAATTTTTGATTTATCTTTCTTAGTTTTATTTGGGGAAAATTTTTGATACACATATACCAAATTTCTAAATCACAATTTTACAGGGTAAATCCGCTCACCCCTCGGGGTAAACCCGATCACTTGATTTTTTTAAAGAATTTACGGTAATCCCGACAGTTTTATTTTGTATATGGCCGATTCCACGTGAGATTTTAGTCGGCCTCTTAAAATCGGCCAAAAATATTTTTTTTTCTATTCTGTATCGAAAAAAACAGATACGTATTTTTTTATTTTTGTTTAATTGTCAAAATTTTCGAGTAATGAATTTTCGAAATTTTGCACTTTTAACCGTAGACCTATATTCAGTAGCTTATAAGTCCGAAAATATTGAGTTTAGAAAAAAGTTGTCAAAGAACGAAAGTTTTAGTTCTCTTTCGACTTTTAGGAAATGAAAACAAAAAAAATTTTTTTTTTCATTTTTTATTAAAAAAATAAAAAAAATTTATAAACAAATTAATTTTTTTTACCTTCTTATCATTTACAGGTATGTTTTGAAAAAAGAAAATTAAAAATTTATCATACCCAAAGTTAAAAAAATTAATTTGTTTATAAATTTTTTTTATTTTTTTAATAAAAAATGAAAAAAACATTTTTTGTTTGCATTTCCTAAAAGTCGAAAGAGAACTAAAACTTTCGTTCTTTGACAACTTTTTTCTAAACTTAATATTTTCGGACTTATAAGCTACTGAATATAGGTCTACGGTTAAAAGTGCAAAATTTCACTAATAGTGACTGATATAGACATGATTCCGCTCAATGTTGTCAACAAAAATTGATAGTTTGGCACCATCTATTGAAAAAAACCGCTACAAATCGTAAAATGCGGGACATTCAAAAAGTTAAATATTTAATTCATTACCCAATAATTCAATCTCCTTCAATAACGTATTGTAAACGTTTCGTGTACTGAGAACGTTTTAAATTTACGGGCCGTTTTTAGTAATATTCCTTCATATCACATTGATTTTCTACGGTGGCCCGACCGTAACGACATTTTTTACTTTTATAAATGTTTATAACTTTTTCGATTTTTGTCCAGACATTTTCTGATGTACAGAAGAAACATTCCACTTTAGATGATTTTTCCAACCATATGTCAGAAAACGTGAAATTTGGCCTAGAACGGAAGTTCCCAAGTAGAAATGTAATACTGGCATAGTACTGACCCAGTACTGACTGTCAGTATAGCAGTACTGACTCCAGTACTAAATCAGTACTGGGAAATCCCTGGCTGGTAACGCTGTCCAGTACTGATTTTTTACCGGCAGTCAGTACTAAGTCAGTACTGAAATATCACTGGCAGAACACCGCCTAATTATTGATTCGCAGGTAAAATTTAACAAATTTGGAAAATGCTGTAACGCGTTCTCTAAAAGAAAATTTACCTTTAGAAGCTTATATTAATTTGTTATTTGATTATTAAAGAATAGGGAGTAATTTATTGAATACTAATAATTATTATTAATATTTCTGTAGTAACAAAATTTCATGAGTAACAATAAAAATTTAAATAATTAGTAAAATTGCTTTTATTGAAATAAGTTTTTTAAAAAAAATTTCTTATTTTCCTCATTAATTTAGACAATCTTATTTATTTAAATTAATTACTAAATTATTATTATTATTGTTTATAATTATTTAAATTTATATTTTATGTAACACTGTTGAGAATTATACACTAAACACTTAGAACTAAGACGGAAAAATATCGCACGCACGGGGGATCGAACCCTAGACCTCGAGGACGCAAGTCGAATACACTAACCGCACAGCCACGCAAGCTTGGGAGTATATTTTTTTAAACTTCCTTTTGAATTATACGAAAGATATATACAGTGCTATAATAATGAATTCACTGTATAATGTATTTATTTCAAAAAAAATTATTATAAATATATGTTTTATAGTTTTATATACAACACGACATTATATATTAATTAATAGGTATAGCATAAAAATATGGAAAAAATTATTTATTTAAATAATAATTAAAAAATGTATATGTTTTTACATTTTTAAAAAAATAAAAAAAATTTAATTATTAATAACACATAATAGTAAAAATAATTAATAAATAATAATTTATTATTATTATTATGATATACCTATTAATTAATAATTAATAATATGTTAATTAAGAGTTTGACGTTATTGTTGATGAATAATGTTTTTAAAAATCTTGGAAAATAGTTTAATAGTTAATAAATCAAACGATGTTGTTATTAATAGTGGCCGGTTTAATGCCATTATAATAAATTTTGTTTGTTTTTTATAACTCCTTCGCAGTACTGATTTGGTGTTATGCCAGTTTTGTGCCAGTACTGATTTTAACACTTTTTTAACTCCGACATGTTACTGATTCGGTTTTGGAGTCAGTATACTCCCAGTACTGATCGGGTTCCGAAAGTCAGTACCGACGGTTAGTACTGAGTCAGTACCATTCTGATGTTTAACTCCGTCATAACTCCGGACATTTCTACTTGGGTTATTCTCGAAAAGAACGAGAATAATCTCGTGAAGAAGACAATGAAAACAATTAAATGTGATTTAACATTAAATTATTTTCATTGTCTTCTTCACGAGATTTCTTGTTCTTTTCGAGCGATTTCTCGCTCGAATGCAACACTACTTTGCTATATGATCAATAAAAAACAATTTATGCAAACTGTCAAAACGCATGGAGTTCACCGTATTTAATACACAGAGTCACACCAGCGGCAGTTCCAAGTCGGCCACCAGATGCGCTAGTTTAGCTGTTTGAATCGCCAATATTGTTTTCCACGTATAAAGATTTTAAATTGATGAAAATGTTGGTCTTGTATTCACATTAAACTAAAATTTTAGGTTTATAACTAAAATTCAGAGAGTAATTTCAAAAAATATATAGATGTACTATTACTATATTTTATGGTATAATTACTTATTCAATTTCTAGTTTTACGTATTTTTCTAATCCGACACTGTATTTAACAATAATTTTTGTGTCTTGAATCTTGTCTTGGTCTTGACAGTTATGATCTCGTCTTGTCTTGAATGGACAAGACGAGAAAAAAATACATCTTGGTCTTGGTCTTGACGATGATTGTCTCGTCTCGTCTCGAAAATCTCGAGTCTTGCGGCATCACTATACCAAATTAAAAAAAATTTATTTTATTGATTTGTTTTTAAAAACTTCCTTATACTTTATTTTTTATTGATGTAATATTTATGACAACAGACCCGAGTCAAAATTTGAGCCCTACTTTTAGCTTAAACATATAGAATTAATTTAGATTTTAGCAATCGTAACGTAGGGTCTACTTGCGACACAATTATTTATAATTAGACTCTACTTTGACTCCAAATGCTGGTGTAAATTTAGGATTAAATTTTAATACATTATTTTCAGTACTATTATCACATAAAGTACTAAAAGTTGACGAATACTGTTCCTGAATAACAAATTTGATAGAAAAAATTCGGTCACCGATTCAAATTGTAATATTTTCCTAACGAAATAGTAAATGGTAACTAATTATTAGTTTTTACCAGTAAAATTTTATTCCTGGTGGGTAGACACTCTATCAAATATATTACCAGAAACTAAAACCCGTCGAAGACGGGTCCGACAGCTGGTAAGTGAATATACAGTGTGGTCCCCATACTGTTAGATTCCAAACTGTTATGTTTTCAGTAGTGTTATATTTCTTTATAACCTCCAAATTCAGAAGTGTTAGATGACATCACGTTACGTCACCAACTTACAGGGCCGTATTCGTAACTTAAGTCTAAGGAGAATTCATGAAGGTGAATTCATATAATATAAAATACCCAGATAACCAGCGTACTAGTACTGTACCAGTCATGTAGCTTCGCATTGTACCAGGTACTGTACTGGTATGTCGTACAGATAATGGCGGAAAAGCATTGTAAATTGATAACCTAAAATCTCTATTAGTTTGGCGTACTGGTATTGTACTTAGTGTTATACTCGTACGGAGTACTTTGGCAATTTCATAATTCTATCCGTATGACATACCGTTATTATACTTGTATCGCACTGGTATGTACATGCCTTATTATTTTGTGCTAGTACAATATGAGTACAATACCAATACGCTGTACTGAAAAATAATGATTAGTACGCTTAGCTATCTGTGTATATTTAAAATTTTAATTAAAAAATCCAATAAAAAACATTTAAAATTTTAATTAAAAAATACAATGAAAAAATAAAAGTAAATTAGTTTACACGGTCTACTTCTGATCCACACTTGAGGTGTGTATATTTACGGCCCTGAAAGGTGCGCAATAGGTAAAATTTTGGGACATAACAGTTGTTGAGTCTGGAGGAGTGGGAAATTTCTGGAAATGTAACATAGTATGGGGACCCGACTGTAATTCACTTATTTCATGTGGGAATATTCACTTATTCTATGTGGATGAGCCTTAAAACATAGAATAAGTGAATATTTACTTAAAATAAGTAAAATTTCATTTATTTAGATTTAGAGAGAATGAACTTTTTAAACTCGATAGTTGAGAAGCTACCAATATTAATCTGTCTCTGGTACTCTCCTCCGGTCCTTTATAATCACAACCTTATTAAAACACAAATTAAACTAAAAACAATAATTTATTGTTTTAATTTGAAACCATAAATCTGTATAAATAAAATCAGACTTTTGTCTTCAGTCTTTCTATTCAAGTAGGAAAAATTCAAAAAATACCAAAAAAAGTTTAATTTTTTATAAAGTTATTATTGATATTGGTTGGTATTTTTTAAATTTAACTTATGTTCATTATATTTAGTTTATTAACATTTTAGAGTCATGAATTTGGTGTACAATACACATTTTCTACATGGAAATCCACTATATCAAAAACAATGTAAAATCGTAGTTCTATAAAAGAAACCATATGCAGGGTCTACTTGCGATACAATTAGTTTGAATAAGAATTTGCATACTCTAAAAACTGGTGGAAATTTAAGACTAATTTTTAGTACATTAATTGAAATACTACAAAAACATAAAGTGCATAAATTTGACGAATAATGTTCTCTTAATTTGAATTAGTTAAAATTACCATTAGTGTTGTGTTGTAATAAATAAAAAAAGATTTAAAACTCTACAACTAATGAATAAACCGAAATTTAATAATTAAATTAATAAACGAAAATATCTCAATTATGGCATTAATCAAATATTCAAATCGCATTACTACTTCTTGGAACGTCGCAAGTAAGTATCGATCCATCTCACTGTACACGGTAAATCTCCTCATTATCATTATGAATTGTATTATCATGTTGTGAAGAACCCTTTTTTCTTATCCCCACGAAGAGAATCTTAAAAGAGACTAGGAAAGGGTCTCTTACCATGTGGCAAACGCTGACAATTAATCATGTTCAAAATCATTTGAATAGTTGGAAGGCATATTATCAGCTAGGTATTAGTCAGTGGCCCAGAGTAAATTTTCCTCTGAATGGAAATCTATCTCTCCTTCACAAGACAGATTAGACAGGGTAAGTAACGAAACATTTCGTTACATGACTTAAAAAACCACTTTTTGGTTTACCGCAGATAAAATTAGAGATCATGGGACCCTGAATTAGGTGGCTTACCTTACAAAAGCTATCAAAGCAGTCTATGAAAATATCAGTAAGAAACTTTAAACTTTTTTCAAACAGTTTAAAAAGTCTCGAAAGTGATTCATACCGATGTAACGAGAGGTCATAATATATCAAGAAAAATACAAAAATGTTATTTAAGCGCCCACAGCAAACGAGCAGGAAAAGTGGTTGAACTAAATTTACTAAAATGATGGACGACTATGGAAACGAAATAAGAACAGCTTTAAGATAGCCAAACTTAAAATTTTTGCTAAGTTTTCAACTAATTTTTAGGAAAATATTATAAATTCTGAAAAATAGAACCTTTAAAGACATGTCCAGGACGTATTATAAATAATAAATTCTCCTGTTTGTTCTCACAACAATGATAAAATACTTTTTAAAAACCGGACAAGTTGCTAGTAGAACTCGTACTAACACCGAGGATTCCGTATCCTCTTTTAATACTTCTACTTTTTTGCTAAAATAATGAATGAATAATTTATGAAGATAAATTATAACTATTACAACACTATTTTTATTGTAATCAGCACGTAAAAATACAAAAGTGTACCAATTTTCATCTCTTGAGATAAAAAACTGTAGGTGCTACGGCAAAAAAAACAGTTTTTTTTTACGAAATTTTTAAAAACTTTAAGTTTTTCGCTGAAAAAATATGAAGATTAAATCCATTTATATTCGGTGTATGTTCCTTGAAATCTACACATGAAAATACATAAAATAAGCAAAACTGTAGTCTAATAGGCCAAAAATTGTGAAAACCAATGGGAGGATACACACTGTTTTCTAAATCAACAAAAATTTATAGTATTCGAAAAAAATATGAAGATGTACTCTAATAATTTTTTCTGTATGTTTGTTGAAATCTGCACCAAAAAATAAATTAAAATGTAGAACGCCAGTCCACTAGGTTAAGAAATGAGAGAACTAGCATATGTATAATTATTATCAAAAATTGAAAAAAAATTTAGGTTTTCGTTCAAAATGTAAGGAAGATCAATTCTAATCCTTTTTACTATATTTTCCATGTAATCTATAAGTGAAAATACAAAAGTGTTCCAATTTTCAGCTCTCTAGATAAAAAACTGTGGGCGCTAGAGTGAAATACACGCTTTTTTGACGAAATTTTTAAAAACTTCGAGTTTTTCGCTGAAAAAATATAAAGATTAAATTAGAGCTGTGCAAAATTCGAACCGAACCGAGTTTTTTTCGGTTTTTGGGAGCCGAAATGTCGAATAGTCGACATTCGAACTGGGCGAGTGAAATGTCGAATTTTAGAATTCGAAATTTTAGCGTACTAAAACCCAACACAACTCGGTTCGGTTCGAATCTTGTAGTAACTCGAATGTTGAATATTCGACATCCCAACTGGGTTAGTTCGAATGTCGAAAAACCGACATTCGAACTAAGCTAACTCGAATGTCGAATTTTCGACATTCGAACTAGGCGAAAAAATTCGAACAGTTCGGTTCGAATTATTTTGCACAGCTCTAGATTAAATCCAATCATGTTCACTATATTTTTCCTGAAATCTGCACACGAAACTACATAAAATAATCCAAACTGCAGTCCAATAGGTCAAGAATAGTGAAAACCCAGGACGGGGGTACACGCTTTTTTTCTAAAACGAAAAAATAAGAAGATGAACTCCAATAATTTTTTTTCTATAACACCTTGCGTCATAACCTCGACTTAAAAGTAACTTTTAGAGCATCCGATGACTGAAAAGCGGGGAAATCTACTTTTAAGCACAGGTTGAGCCCCACCAGCAATCGTTTGCAACAGTGCTACCAACTTATTTCTCCTATAGTTACTGGTGAAGTCACTATAGTTCGCATCTATCGCGTCATGTTCTTGTTTACATTCAGTTTTAACATTTCTTGAATGTTGTTGTTCGTTTATTCTTTGTCGAAAGTTTTAAATTATTAAAGTTTTATTACACAACCACACAAAAAAAAGTGTCTTGATCTGGGGTCGAAACATATGTTTTCCGACGTATTTCGATGCGCTGAATCCGAATCCGTTGTCAGAATTTGGCCAATGGGTCCTGGTTTCGCCCTAACCTCAAAAAATACCCTAAAATCGTTAAAATGGTCACTTTTGAATTATCACAATTGAATCTAACCGCATATTGATAATTTTCTAAGATCCCTTAATTTAAATAAATTATTCTATAAGCTTTTCAATTGAAAATCCATATAAAACATTAAATCCATCGAACCTAACCTCAAAAACACATCTAAGATTCCAAACAAACAGATTATACCATACACAGCGCAATAAAAAATAGGTAAGCTCATGAAAGTTACTACTTAGGTGATTCTATGATTGCTGATTACAAATCCGGTGTTAGTTTATCAAAATTCAAAATGGCGGATCCAATATGGCGGACATTATTATTAAAATTTGTTCGGATTTGCTTGAAAATCGGTACTCGGGGGTTTTCGGGGTCGCTGATTACGAATCCGATGTCGGCTTCTAAAAATTTTAAATGGCGGATCCAATATAGCGGTATTTATTATTTTTACTATCTTTTAAAATTTATTACTCGCGGTTTTTCGGGAGCTTTGATAACGAATCCTATATCAATTTTTATAATCTTAAAGTCTTACGAATTGTTTTCTAATATACTCTTCAGTAAATAACCCCTTGTTCCGTTCAACGTATTTAAAATAATACCTTTATTAATTCTGTTACCGTTAGAACATCCCTTAAGTCTATTGTCGTACTACTGTAGCTATTCCACAGACACAAGAAGCATGGCTCTCTCGTGAAACCGGAATGTTGTCCCAGTAGTATTGTTATAATTTTAAAATCACCACAAATTAACCATTTGTGTTTTTCGTAATTCACTTTCTCTAGAAGTATTTTTATATTATTATATTCTTCTTTGATTTGAGTGGAATGAGCTATTGGAACTGGAGCGTAGACATTTGTATTGTGTAGTAATCGGCTTGAATTTATTTACTAGAAATATTTAGGGGTCATCAATAAAAAATTTAACGTCAGATCTGTTTGTTTGGAATCTTAGATGTGTTTTTGAGGTTAGGTTCGATGGATTTAATGTTTTATATGGATTTTCAATTGAAAAGCTTATAGAATAATTTATTTAAATTAAGGGATCTTAGAAAATTATCAATATGCGGTTAGATTCAATTTTGATAATTCAAAAGTGACCATTTTAACGATTTTAGGGTATTTTTTGAGGTTAGGGCGAAACCAGGACCCATTGGCCAAATTCTGACAACGGATTCGGATTCAGCGCATCGAAATACGTCGGAAAACATATGTCTCGACCCCAGATCAAGACACTTTTTTTTGTGTGGCTGTGTTATTTATCATAATGGATTCTGAAGAAGAAAATGTTGAAACTACCGTTGAAACTTTATTGAACTGTGCTAAAGAGCCATTAATACTTCAAAAATCAAAACAGGTGTACATAACCTGATATGAACATTTTAAGTCCTGGCAAAAAGAAAAGAATTCGACGCCTCTTGTTCATATAATGCTTATTGAAAACCGAATGCAAGATGATTCTTATTCACTTTTTGGTGCAAGACAATGCTTATTCGATTTTCCGTGCAATAAAATGATTATTCAAAATTCTATGCGAAAATGTACATTCTGAAATTAGCTTATTCTATGAATTTTATAAAATTTTCAATTCAGTATAATTTATAATTGCAATGGCTTAAAAAATGTTTCTTAATACGTGTGATAGGATTCGTGTTTAACCCTTTCAGTCCCAGTGGTCGATATATCGACCACCTTTTAAGACGCCGATTTTTTTAACATAATGTAAAGGAAAACTCTAAATAATTGTATATTTCTTATTTTTATGTTTCTACAAATAGGGTTTAGTAGTTTTTAAAAAAATTAAGCTATATTATTTATGTTTTTTTGTTATTAACAAACTTATTCACGGCAACGCATTAGTTTAGGTTAAATTTGACTGTAATAAAATTAAATCAGTAACATATACTTTAAATTATGGTTGTTTTCTAAATTCTCGCCGTTTGCTGAATATTAATCTAAAATCTGATATGCAAATTCAAAATGGCGGATCCAATATGGCGGACAAAAATTAAAAATTAAACAAATTTGCTTGAAAATGGACTCTCGGGGGTTTTTGGGGTCGCTGATTACGAATCCAAAGTTAGTTTTTAAAAATTCAATATGGCGGACAAAAATTAAAAATTAATCAGCGACCCCAGAAACCCCCGAGTGACAACTTTCAAGTAAAATTAAAAAATTTTTAATTTTATAGTCCGCCACATTGGCTCCGCCATTTTGAATTTTCAAAATTTTGAAAATCTGATTTTAGATTCGTAATCAGCGACCCCGAAAACCATAGGTACTATACCTATTGTAGATATTTTTCAATCGCCCTAATTATGGGACTGAAAGGGTTAAAGTTTCTTATAACAATAGACACGTACTAAAATTCTCAGATATTTAATTGCAATTTAATATTAATAGGAAGATTTAGGGTTACATTTATTGTTCTGTCAGTGGCAATTGTTTTGCACACAATTTTGAATAAGCATTTTATTGCACGGAAAATCGAATAAGCATTGTCTTGCACCAAAAAGTGAATAAGAATCATCTTGCATTCGTTTTTCAATAAGCATTATATGAACGGAAGGCGTCGAATTGTGTGTCAATACATGGAGAGAAGGGCATAGTCAGATTAACCACTTGCGCAGTTAAATATACTAAACAGAATAGTCGATTTTGGACTGACTAAACTACTAGTAGGATTTACTAAACAGGCGTTTAGTAATTGTGACTACTCAGGAAAAAGTTAATTCAACTGCACAGGAAGTCAAATAGACTAAACTGTTCAGTATAGAATATTAAAATATTGTTTTCTACATTTAATTTTGGAATAATTTTAATAGTAGTAGAAAGTCAACGTAGAATGTTTATATTTCAACAGAAAACTAAAACGATTATTACAAAAATTTTAAGCAGTTTATTTGCATATTTTTAAAAGGTTAGGTTTTCTGCGAATGATACGAAATACAGAAAAAGGATACAAATATTATTAGCAATATTCACCAGTAGTTTTCATTTAATTTTATTCTGTAAATTTCAATTTTTGTAATGTTCACTATTTGCTTTTATATAAATATAAAAATTTTGAGGTTAGAAAGTTTGGTTTTGAGCAATCCTATTTGCAGTTATTTGATTTTTTTATTATACGTTCCTTGAAATTTTTCATTAGGATTAGATTCGAAAACGTTTGCTCCTTATCGTTATTCCCTTTAAAAGGGAAATATTTCGTGCTGCGAAAATCCCCAATTACACAATAATTCCTCGACGTTCATTTCCTAACCAATTATCACTTTTCACATTTCCGCCATTTTGAAAAAACAGTGTACTGCGCAGTGTTCAGTGACTTTAACTAAACATTCAGGTCTTCGACAACACTGTTTAGTAAAATCGACAAAACGAAACTAAACGATGTTTTTTAAATGTAACTAAATATTCAGTTATTATTACTAAATACTGACTTACTAAACGTGTTAAGTAGAATTAACTACAACTTTTCTCTCCGTGATATCTGAGGAAATTATCATGGCATATTTCGAATATCTGTCGATGACAAAAGCACCGTCGACATTATGGTCTACATATTCCATGATAAAAAAATGATTTGTCAAAACGAAAATATAGACATTAGTCAATATGAAAATGTAATAAATTTATTGAAAATAAAAAATAAAGGATTTCAATCAAAAAAGCACAAGTTTTGACGTCAGAAGAAATTAATAAATTTATAAACGATGCACCAAATTCTCAATATTTAGCAACAAAGGTATCTATATTCACTTAAATTTTCAGATTATAGTACATATATTAAAAATGAAATTTAAAAATAGACATTTTAATAGGTATATTAATTATCTTTAGAGTGGAATAATGTATATACAAAATATTTACAAATGAAATAAATAAAAATGAAGTTTAATAATATATACAAATAAATATATTTACAAATAAATAGTAAAATTATATTTAGAAAAAAATAGCTTAATTATATATTTACAATTAGAATGACAAGTTATAAAATATTAAATTAAAAAATATTTACAAATAAATAAAACAATTAATTAATTTAATTTGAAAATATGTACAAATAAATAATTCAGTTATATTTACAATTATATTAACAGGTAGCTTTGATAGTTGGTGTACTTGGAGCCTGCAGAAAATACGAACTGCATTAATTGACAATGAAAGATGTTAGCGATCGAGGAACCTTTTATTCGGTGAAACTGCCAATAACCAAGACAGGTGTTCCGCGGAGTTTTGTTATCGAATGACTATTTTATAACGTAGTAAAGGAATACATTTTGAGTCGACTAAAAGAGATGCAGTGCAATAATTTTTTTTCAAATTGGCAAAAGGAGAAATGTACAAGGCAGGTTATAGGAGTCAACAAATTTTGGAATATGCCACAAACGATCGCAAATTTTTTAAAATTGCCTCAACCAGAATTGTATACTGGACATTGATTTCGACGATCATCTTCAACAATTCTGTCTGATTCAGGTGCTGATATAACCACACTAAAACGACACGGAGGGTGGAAGTTGAACCAAGTAGCAGAAGGCTACATTGAAGATTCGATTGAGAATAAGAGAAAAGTAGGTAATTTGATTTCGAATTCCATCTTGAAAACTTTAACCAACACTAACGCTGAAACTATTTCATCAACCGAAGGAGTCAATGTTGGCGCATCAACATCAAAACAAACTTTAACAGTTGTCAATAAGGAAGTTTAAAATTCATCTAATATTAAGGGACCTTCAGGTTCGGATCTTTTGTGCTTAACCAACTGCCATAATGTTACCATTAACATTTTTAATGAAATTAAAAAATAAGTATTCTCTTTAATTAGTTTGTGTCTTTAAGACAATCATAGTATTACAAATATTATTCATTTAAGAAAAAAGCACTTTACTTTAATGAAAAAATAAATATTACGAAAATAACTTCATGCAATACTTTTATTGCAATATCATTTCGTTCATATATTTAAAATGTTTAATTTACATATTTTAAGAAATCATCTAAGATTGATTTGTTTGTGATCTTAATAATACGATTGTATTTTAAATACTAAATTTCTCAAAGGATAATAAAACAATTGATTTAAAAATATGAAACATATTAATTTCTTCTATCTAAATGACATTTCAGTTTTCAACAACTCAAATTATTGAGAAATAAATTTCATAACTTAAGTTTTATACAAGTTGTCAAAATTATTGTTTATACTTTTTAAGTTGGTTCTTTTGCAGTCGTGTGATTGCCGCACTCACTTTGCTCGTGCGGCAAACTTCACACGAGTCTCGCTTCCCCTACAAATGCGCCCTTGTTGCACAAATAACTATTGTATGTTTGTTGAAATCTGTACGAAAAAATAAATAAAAATGTATAACGCTAGATCAGTAGATTAAGAATTGTGAGAACAAGCAAGGGTTAAAGAATTTTCGACTTTCCAAAAAGAGATTTTAGTTTTTCGATGAAAACACCATGAAGATCAATCCTAATCACTTCCGCTATATTTTTCCTATAATCTACGCGTAAAAATGAATAAGTATGCCAATTTTCAGCTCTCTAGGAAAAAAACTGTGGGTGCATTTTTTTCGAAATTTTCAAAATTTTTTATTTTATCGCTGAAAATACTGTGAAGATCAATACCAAATATGTTCTCTATATTTTTTCTGTAATCCATTTTTGAAAATACATATGCATACCAATTTTCATCTTTCTAGGTAAAAAACTGTGATCGCTAGGAGGGTTACATGCCTTTTTTGCAAAAAACGGCCAAAATTTGATGCTTTTTGCGGAAAACTGTATGAAGATCAACTCTAATCACGTTCGCTATATTTTTCGTGCAATGTGAAAAACTGTGAACGCTAGGGGGGAGGGTACATAGTCATTTTCCATAACCGTTTTAATAGGATTCCTACCGGGGTACTGAACCCTAATATAATTTTTCACGTCAAATTTTCTATACAGTACATGTGTTTTTACCATTGGTTGTATATAATAAAGTGTAATGCTGTCTAGTACCCTGTCAGTTTAATGACATATATGTCGATGTAGCTCCAAAATTCTTTATAGCAAGTAGAATAGTTGTCCATAGATTTATTTCCTTTGTAAAATAAAGCAAAACTTTATAAGGTTAATCATAAAAGTAAGAAATAGTTGACATTCAAAGTAAATATATTAAAAAATAAAAACGTATTGCGATGAATTAATAAAACCCCTAAACTCATGTACAAAAAATTGCCTTCCGTTTTAGTTATGATTTTACACCAAAAAATTTTTCTTTTACATTGTTGTAATCTTATTATGGCATAATGTTACATTTAAATTTTACTGTTTAAATAAAATTAATTTTTAAGTAAAATAAAAATTCCTTTGTTATATTTTATTAAAGCATACCCTATTTATAATAGCACTTCGTTGGTAATTGGGTTGGAAGCACTTTCAGTTTCATCAATAATTTTATTTACATTTAAAGATGTATTTTGGTGTTGTATTTTATTTACAATTTACATAAAATCTCCTATACCCAAATAATACAGAATTTTAACCATATGTAACGAAACTTTCTTTTGAGTTGAAGCCGAATCAATTAGACATATTTTAATTTAAAAAACGAATGTTTGTACATTTAACTACATAACAGGAATAATATGAAATTAATAATTTCAAATAATTATAAATTTAAAAAAAGTCCTAAAATTTGGGTAACATTAATGTTTCTTTTTTGTTTTTCGTAGACAGTGAAACTATTTTCAACGTCACATTATAAGTGACTTTCATGTCTGAGTAGTAAATATGAGACATTGATTTTCAATGTAAAAAATATTAAAGAGCGAAACATTGATTTTTTTATTCAGTACACAAATGCACTGTTTTTTGTAGTTTGTACTGAAATTTATTTCTGATGACGATTTTTTTGTAAAAAAATTTGTTTAATTATAAAAATAAATTTTTATTTCATACAATGTGAATTAGTAAGTTAATAGCAATATTTCTTTCGTTGGAAATATTTTGAAATTTTACATCTAGAGATAAAACATGTATGAGAATTGTTATTGACAAGTTTCTTGTATATTGTTAATTTTTAAAAATATCTAGAAAATTGAAGTTACTGAGATAGTTCATATACGGAAAATCTGACCAGACCATCAACGTTTGTTGGAGCAAAGGGAGCTTTTGAATCAATAATCGTCAATTATTAGACAAGTTGCTCTTTACTGTACGTGTATATCTACCTCAAACTGTTTTGTATATAGTCAACCCTATACAAAAGTTTGATATACCTTTATAGAAAACCCTTTGCGTTCATTATTTAATATTTCTAAGCATACGCATAACAACAAAATGAAAAGATGCTTTTAAAACTACGATATTGGAAACGAAGTTATAATTTTTAACTAATAGCTTTAGTATTAGAAAGTAGAACAAAAAACTAGATATACTAGAAGATAAGTAGGGCGAAATGTTTTCGAATTCATTTTTACTAATAGACATGACTAACAACATGAATTTTTTATTGTTTTTGGAGAAAAAGTTTGAAAATTTTACTTTTCTTTAAAGTTACTTTTTAAATATATTTATATTTTCCTTATAGTAAAATATTTATAACTTTATCATCTAATTCAGTTCGTCTTCTAATCTGTCTCGAGGAACTTGAAATTTGACTGCATATGTAATCATGGTAATTTTTAAGTCTTGTAAATGCAGTGGATTTCAGAAAAGTACGAAATTCACGCAGAGACTTGTTATAATTACAATAGTCAATATTTCTATATTTTTATTAAAAACTAAATTATTGTGCTGTAAGCATAGCGATGAATCTAATGAGTTTCTTCTTCAAAGACAAAACAAATGTATTACTAATGAGTTTAGTGAAGGATGTTGAATTAAGGAAAAGGAGGATTATTGTGATAAACATAAATAATTGCGAAAACAGTTTTTATCTTAGAAATATTATGTATATTCTTTTCAGTACTTTAACCACTTAAATTACAATCTTTTTGGTTTGGCGTGCAGAACGAGACTGTCGAACTCAAACAGTTACAGAGCTCATACATCAAACAAAAAACTAAGCTTTTTATGACTAAATGACAAGGGAGAGATTAGTAAGACATAATGTTGGGTACAGCAACAAAAAAAAGGGAAAAACCCAAAAATTCCTTGGAAAAAATTACCTCTTCAATATGAAAATAAAATATTCTTATTTTAACATCCTCCCACCATTGAGATGACAAATACAATTCATCTCAATTCTACATTCATACAAAATCATTATCGTATTACTTTACTCATACATAAGGCGATTCGGTTTTTTCACAACTCTTCCACTCTTCGTCGTAACAATCTTGTTAGTATCATTTTCAATATTTGAATCATCCATATACATTTCGGCATTCTTTGACGCATTCCGCTCTTTATTAGTTTTAAGCTTTTCAATAACAATTTTATTATAATGTGATTTCTCAGTAGTATGTTGTTGAAGCTCTAATGGAAACACTCGCTGAACAGGTCGTATCAATTCGCCATTCTTAGTAATTAAGCGTACAAGTCGCGCAATATTATCCTTTCCGAAAATAACGTTTTTAACACGAGCTAACGGCCAATCTAAACGTTTTAAATTTTCACTACCTATCAAAACAAGGTCGCCTATATTTACAACTTTATTAGATTTCGGTTTTCGAGTTGATTGATTCAATAATGCGCCTAAATATTCACTACGAAATCTGCGTCTAAGATCATCCTTTACCTTTTGTCTATACAAATAACGTTTATCAAATTGAACCCTTTCAATTTCGTCTAATTCAATCACACCTATTTCTTTTACTTCCTGCAGAAACATGGATGGAGTAAGCGGTACGATATCATGTTCATTTTCCGACATAAAAGTAATAGGCCTAGAATTGATTACGGCCTCGCAGTCCAGAAGGACTGTTAACATTTCTTCATAATTTAAGCAAGTTCTCTTCAGAGTTCGACGTAATAAACGTTTTAAAATTCCGATAAGACGTTCCCAAAATCCCCCCCACCAAGCTGCAGTAGGAGGATTAAATTTCTATTCTATGTCTTTCACGCCTAGGGTTTCAGAGATCCTTTCAAAATTTACTCTTTTAATCAATTTGTTCATTCCAACAAAATTAGTACCATTATCACTATATATAATGCTCGGTTTACCTCGACGCGCAATATGACGTCTTAGAGCCATTAGGAAGGTAGCTGTAGAAAGTGACGTAACTAACTCTAAATGCACCGCCCTGTATACTGCACAGGTAAACAAACAAATCCATGATTTACGACCATCCTTTAAGTAAATCGGCCCAGCAAAATCTACACCTACTATTTCAAAAATCATTGCGTCTCTTATTCTATCGAGAGGTAAAACTGCAGGAGGAGTTTCCAGTGGTTTCGAATCGTGTCGTTGGCAATTGATACATTTCTTAATTACTGACCTAATTGTTTTACGACCCCCTAAAACCCAAAAGTTTTCTCTTACGGCACTCATTGTTATTTCTATACCTGCGTGATTCAGATTTTCGTGTTTCTCTTTAATAATCAAATCTACAATCTCATGTTTGTTAGGTAAAAGAATGGGACATCGAAAATTGTTAGTATCATCGCGGAGAATTATTTTCGTCTTTATTCTAATTATCCCGTCTTTATCTTTAAAGAGTTGAAAATGCTGAATGGATTTATCATTTTTGTCAGAGAAACTTTCATTTTGAACTACCTTGATTAAAAATTTTGTTGCTTGTTGTATCTCCGAAAATGACAAATTACCCTTCTTTTGTTCCATGGGAAGGTGTTTACAATTAAAAAGGAATCTATGCATCCATCCTGGAACGTGTAATGCCTTTGCATAACTCGAAAATCGCCCAGAATACCAATATTTATTTATTTCGAATTTTTCTTGCACCGAAGCTAACAAAGTCGTTTCCCGCAAAATATTCCGACATGCAGATTTCTTTAATTCTTTGTTTACCTCATCTTCATTAATAGAAAATTGATTTTCAGGCCAATCTTTCTCACTTAATTGTAACCAATCTGGTCCCTCCCACCATTGAGATGCCAAAAGTTGTCTTACCGTACAACCGCGCGATGGTAGATCGGCAGGATTTAAAGGTCCAGGTACATGTCTCCATTGTTTGGGACTTGTATAGGTAAGAATTTCTTTAACTCTATTCCAAACGAACGTTGACCAATTTAACCCACGACAAACCCAAGCAAGAACTGTAGACGAATCAGTCCAGTAATAGGTTTGAATATCTTCAAACTTGAGGGAGTCGATAATGTATAAAGTAAACTTTAACACCAGTAGCATTTTCGACACGTAAAAAACAACAGCTGCGTAAGCAAGTTTACTTGCGTCACAAAACGTGTGAAGACTTATGTTATTAGTATTAGTTTCATCACCGAGAAAACATCGCGGAATTTCAATCGCATTTAGATCCTTTAAAGTAGACACCCATTTAATAAATTTAGTCTTAATTTGTTCATTAACTTCTTCGTCCCATGACATTTTCAAAGCCCACGTTTCTTGTAATAATAATCGCGGACACAAAACCACTGGCGATGCGAAACCGAGGGGATCAACAATTTTGTGCGTAATGGAAAGAATGTTTCTCTTTGTTATTTTTTCATTAAAAAGTTTTTCCGGGGCAGGTACATTAAGCATTAATACGTCACTTTCTTTATCCCATACTATTCCTAATACTGCAACTCGATTTTCGGGAGTGTTATCTTTACTGTACTCCCACCCACGAAGATCAAAACCGCCCATCTCCATCGCTGTTTTTGCATCTCGGACAAATGAATTTAATTGTTCTCTAGAATTCACACTCGTCACACAGTTATCAACATAAAAACTACTCTTAAGTTTTTCGAGGTTTAATAGCTTCTGATTTGAATTATTATTATTTTTCAAAGACTATTATTGTACATAAATGCATTTCGATGACTGCGCCTAAAATGAATGGACTACTTGAAACTCCAAAAACTACTCTACAATGACGAAAAATAATTTCATTGCCATCCTTATCATACCATAAAAATCTTAAAAAATCTCGATCATTTACATCAATGCTTATCTGTAAAAAAGCCTTTTTTATATCAGAAATTATACCAATATTACCTTGTCTGAAACGTAGGAGAATCGATGAAACATGCTCTATCAAATTAGGGCCTTTCTCTAAGCAATCATTTAAAGATGGAAAATGAAGATCTTTATCCGAGGCATCGAATACTGTCCGAATCGTTGTAGTACTATTTTCCTTAACGACATGTCGATGTGGTAAATAATGTCCCCAATTATCTCTTTCCTTTTTAGGTACACGTTCAATGATCCCTTCTGCTTCCCATTCCTCGAATACAGCATTGTACTCTTCTACTAGTTCATCGTTTTTTAATGTCTTTATTGTGTTTTGTAGTCGTCGAACAGCCACGCATTTATTATCATTCAGATCCGGGTGATTTTTTATCCAAGGTAATTTGACGTCATATCTTCTCTCGTCGTTTACCCTCACCGAATTTAAAAAAGTTTCCTTCATTTCCTTTTCTCGTTCCTTTTGACTTTTAATCTCTATAGGGTCTTTAATTCCCAAAACATCTAGAGACCAGAGATCAGATATGTTCGCGTTACGAACGAACATGTTGGTTGCAATCATGACAGCATCTTTATGTTTTTTCTCATTTGGTACCGAACCCATTAACGTCCAACCAAGATTAGTTTCCATAGCTACTAACCCACATTCTAATACATGGCGTTGGCCCGTAAACAATTTTCCTGCAACATCTGCTCCAATAAGAATAGAAACAGGTTCGCTCGTTCTCTCAGTATCCGTAATTTCGACATCTAACTTCTTTAGTTCGTTAATCCAAACTCCATTTTTTATGACGGAACTTCTTCACATATCACACTCTGATCCAATGTACGAAAATTGCAAGCGTAATTGTTATCTAAACAGCATAAATGAATGAGATACCTCTTATGCAATTCAGCATCTGACCTTTCACCACCGAATAACGAATGACTAACCAATTGTTCGGCTATTGGTTCATAGCCCACTTTTGCCGCTGCTTGTTTGGTTATATACGATCTTTGGGAACCCGTATCAATCACTGCACGAACTATCACTTCTCTTTGTCCATTAAAAAGTTTAACACGTAGTGTTTGCATAAAAACTTCCGGATCATTACAAAAAGTAGCCAAATTGCACTCATTTTTCACTGTATTACTTGAACTGTCTTTCCTTTTATCATATCCCTGACACATAATTGTTAAATGTCGTCGAGAACACTTATCACATTTTAAAAATACACGACATTTGAAAGATGAGTGACCGATATTTAAACATTTAAAACAACAGTTCCTTTTCTTCGCAATTTCTCTTATCTCCTCATAAGTCATACTTTTTCCACTATCACATACCGCACTAGCGTGGTCACTAGATTCACAAAATACGCATTGTTTTTTGTGGCCTTTAACAGTCAATAAACTTGCAGCACTAGGGGTATCTTTATTATTGCGCTCTTTATCTCTTCTTTGCTTATCTCCTTCGTTGGTTGATTTTAAATTGAATCCCTTCACTGCCATTGAAATTCGCACTTCATTTTGCACTTCTCCTTCCAAAAATTTGACAAGTTGAGTGAGTCTGTCTTTTGCCTGAACATTAACTTCATGCGATGTTGAGAGATTACTTCGCTGCCACGCACGTAACAATTCTTCAGGTAGTGAAGATTCAACGAGAGGGAAAAGCATAGCTGCGCATTTATCCGTGGTAACTCCTAATGAATCAAGAGACCTCAAATAAGATTCAAGCTTATCATATAAACTAGACAAAACAATATTTTTGTTTTGAGATATTGCATATTTTTAACACTAACTGTAAGAGCTCTCTTACATACACTTCGATTTGTAAGTCTTCTCGTCCAAAACGGTTTTTTAAACTGTCTATCACTTTATCATCATAACATATCAGCACGGGATCCTGATGCCATGGCTTGTTTCAAATATTGAAACTTATCCTCCTTTACAACGTCGGAATCCTCGTGTATCTTTTTAAACATGCTCCAAAAATGTAACCACTCACGCACATCACCACCAAACTTCACTAATTCAATTGTTGGCAGTTTATAAGTTCTTTTGATATCACTTGATGTCGTGGTACCATCTCTTTGAAAAGATTGATTGACTGACCTTTCAGATTGAAGTTCTGACACTACAAACTTTGCTTCAAGGAATTTTTTCTCTACCTGAAACTGTTCTTCATCGATAACTTCTTGCACTATCTCTGGCGTGTCACATAAAACATCCAGATATTCATTAGTCGTCACTGTCAATTCACTCATCGCTTCTTCCAAAATTTGAAAAGACAAAACAATCTTCTTCTTATCCGCGGATTCATTAAGAGCCTCGTTGAGCGTGTTCAAAGCTCTGGAAAACGCCGCTCGATGCATGGTCCTCTTTCTTTTCAATTTATCCATTTAAAAAAAAAGAAGAATAAACACAATTTACTTTTCACGATTAAAATTATCACTTAATCCTCACGTGTCCTGTCACGGTCGCCAATTGTTGAATTAAGGAAAAGGAGGATTATTGTGATAAACATAAATAATTGCGAAAACAGTTTTTATCTTAGAAATATTATGTATATTCTTTTCAGTACTTTAACCACTTAAATTACAATCTTTTTGGTTTGGCGTGCAGAACGAGACTGTCGAACTCAAACGGTTACAGAGCCCTTCTCTGGCCCTACCTGCGCTGTCCCGTACCCCAGGTCTTATCGTGGGATCACCCGATGATGTACACATTTTGCCATTTACAAATCTGTTCTATAATGTTTTATTGCAGCAATACAGCTTAGACACTCTTTTAAGCACGTTTTAGGAAATTTTCATACATCAAACAAAAAACTAAGCTTTTTATGACTAAATGACAAGGGAGAGAACAGTAAAACAGAATGTTGGGTACAGCAACAAAAAAAAGGGAAAAACCCAAAAATTCCTTGGAAAAAATTACCTCTTCAATATGAAAATAAAATATTGTTATTTTAACAAAGGAAATTGATAAATTAAATTACTTCAAAACATCATTCCATTAGTAAGGCATTTGTTTTGTTATTAAAGGTTAATTTTGTAACAAGTGTGAAAGCCGATTAAAACTCTGTGCAACGACTAAAATAATTTTAAACATCATTTTATGCCTAAACAACACTACTTTGGCATAAGTGGGAAAAATTTCTTTATTTATCAGTGATTGTAATGTAAGAAAAAGTTGAAAAAAGATTATTTCGGTTTGAGATAAATCATATTTAGACCGAATTTAAATTTATTTAATATTTTCGCTTTATTAACGTTATTTATTATTACATATTTGAAATAATCAAGAAAATTTTTTTTTGCATATATTACATTACTTTTTATTTCTTGTTACAACAGAGAAAAAAGTGGTTCAAAAGTCTTCTGCTTTTGAATACGTTAAATTAAAAAAATTATATCTTCCATAATTTTGATGAAATAAACCAATTAAAAAACATATTTATTTAATAATCTATTTATATAAAAACTTAATACTTGTTTTTAAGATTTAGAGCAATAAATAAATGATATTCTAAATAAAAAAGGAAGGCAACGAGCAGTAAATAAGAAGTACCTACACGATCCACATGATACTACGGATACTGAAACTGAAAGAAATTCAAAAAGGAGTACACAGACGGTATGGATTGACTTTCTTGTTATTCTTATCGTAAAATACAATTTAAAATGGTTACAATTCATTTGATTCTGTAAGATATTTTAAAGACTTTATAAAAAATTCGTTCCTTAATCATATTTTTTAAAAAATGTTAAATTGAATAAATTAGCATTTAAAATTATTTTCTTGATTTGCACAAATTTAAATCCATAAATTTATAAATTACTTTCGTAAAATTAAATTTTTTATTTTTTAATAATATATGAAGTAATTAAAAGGGACACCAAAGTCACGTAAAAACAATGCAAAAAGAGTCAACTTTCGGTACACTTTTCTCGAAAACTATTATTTCCAATTGCGTTCGCCCTTTTTTCATTTGATTACAAATATAATCAATTATATGAATCAGAAGTAATACGACGTTATCTTCAATAGAAACTTTTTTTTGAATATTTATACCAAAAGGAAAATAAAAATCCTATTTTCTCTGATTCATTGACTCATATCTCCGTTTGTACAACTTAAAATGATTTTAAACTTCATATTCGTATTCTTGAAACCTTACTGAACAAAGTAAAAAAATTAAAAATCGGTTTAGTAGATTTGGAGAAAAGTGTACCGAAAGTTTAAAAAATTGGAAAAAAACAATTTTTACAGGAGACTCGAAAAAAGAAAAAATACTAAAAACTCATGGTATTCAGAATCATGTATTCAGATTTTTATGAAATTTGGAATACTTGGGTTTCTGGGGTCGCTGATTACGAATCTAAAGTCGGTTTTCAAAAATTAAAAATGGCGGATTCAATATGGCGGACGAGTTTTCAAAAATTAACTGAATTTAAATAAAACTTTACTTATTTGGGTTTTTGGGGGCGCTGATTTCAAATTTAAGGTCAGATTTCAAAAATTCAAAACGGCGAATTCAATATGGCGGACGAATTTTCAAAAATTGACTGAATTTTAATGAAACTTGACATATTTTTTAAAATTTCGTGCTCCATATTGGATCCGCCATATTGAATTTTTGAATCATGTAGAGAAATATATATATACCCAGATAACCAGCGTACTAGTAATGTACCAGCCATGTACCTTCGCACTGTACCAGGTACTGTACTGGTATGTCGTACAGATAATGGCGGAAAAGCATTGTAAATTGATAACCTAAAATCTCAATTAGTTTGGCGTACTGGTATTGTACTTAGTGTTATACTCGTATGGGGTACTTTGGCAATTTCATAATTCTATTCGTATGACATACCGTTATTATACTAGTATCGTACTGGTATGTACATACTTTATTATTTTGTGCTAGTACAATATGAGTACGATACCAATACGCTGTACTGAAAAATAATGATTAGTACGCTTGGCTATCTGGGTATATATGAGGCATTCCATGTCAAGTGATCCAGGTGTAGAAAAATTTTTCTCCAATCGTAGCAAAACTTGTGGCTTTTGTAGTACTAATAGATAGTAATTTTTCGTGAAAATATTTTTTTACCTAGTCCAATATTTTCCGAGGGGGAGGGGGTTAAATTTTTGGGATTTTCAGTACAATGCTTATTTCAATAATTTTTTACTCTTAAACTATTAAACATGAAAATTTGGCAAGGTACATTTTGGAAAGGTTTTTTAATGCTCTTTCGATTGAAAATAGGCATTTAAAAAAAAAATTTTTGTCCCAAAAAAATCAAAATTGAAAATAAATTTTAATTTTTTGGAAAAAGGGCAGCTTTTTTTTTTTAAACGAAAGCTGAGGTTTTTTCCTAAAAGAACATATAAATGAAAAAGTGGGACAAGAATGTTTAAACATTGAAAAAATAAATTTTCTTGTAAAAACCGGGTTTAGAGCGCTCCGGTGAGTAGAAACCTCTGTTTTTCACTGTTTAAACATTCTTGTCCCACTTTTTCATTTATATGTCCTTTTAGGAAAAAACCTCAGCTTTTGTTTAAAAAAAAAAAAAAAAAAAGTTGCCCTTTTTCCAAAAAATTAAAATTTATTTTTAATTTTGGTTTTTTTTGGGCTAAAAAAAATTTTTTTATATGCCTATTTTCAATCGAAAGAGCATGAAAAAACCTTTCCAAAATGTACCTTGCCAAATTTTCATGTTTAATAGTTTAAGAGTAAAAAATTATTGAAATAAGCATTACACCGTAAGACACCTGGGTAACTTGACATGGAATGCCTCATATATATATATATAGTCGTGAATTATTCATTTCTAGTATAAAAATACAAAATTTAAATAAAATCTAATAATTAATTAATGATTCATTGATGAATTTCAGGAAATATTATTTTTAAGAAAAAGTATCTAACTGTGCAAATTTATTTAAGATACTTCTACTCTTCAGAAAAAGGGTTTAAAAAGTCTTGTTCTATTCCTAATTAAGTCTACTTTTATAAAATCAAATAAAAAAATCGAATTTTTTGTCATTTTTCCACTTAGGTGTCTTCTTAAAGAAATAACAAGAAATCAAAAATTTTTTAAAAGTATTCACAATAAATAATCATTTTTTAAATAATTATAATTAAAGTTTGTAGTTTCTAAATTTCTATTAATTTATCTAATTTATAACAATGTTGTAATGTTTATAAATTTTTTTAAAATTTTGTTGTATTCAAATAGCTCAAAAAAATTTTTGAATTAGCGTTAATAATTCATTTTAAAGACATTATCAATATTTTAAACTTTACAGGACCAGGATAATAAAATTCAACAATTTTTAACTAATAGGCTTAAAAACCTAACAAAAAAACAAAAATTAGAGAAATCTTCAACTGGAGGATCATTACAAGTGCTTAATTCATTAGAAGAAGAAGTTAGACATAAAATTCTAAAGTCAAAGGAAGATTGGTTTGTCCTCTCTAAATCTGAATCAGCGAAATTTCACTGATTCTCAGCGATAAGTATGCCACTAATTTCAATCAGCGTATATGCGCTAATTAATCAGTGAAATTTCACTGCTTATTCAGTGAAATTTCACTAATTCACAGTGCATATACGCTAATTGAAATAGTGGCATACTTATCGCTGATTCAGATTTAGAGAGTCGAAAAGAAAACAACGAAAAAAAACGAATTTATAAACCGAAAAAAATACTGTTACGGACAAGTCCATAAAACCGAATTTGTTAAAGTTTTATGAGAATATAACTTCCACAAAGCAAACAACATCTGCACAAAAGAGAAAATGTATGAAACATAAAATTAGACACGAAAAAAACGTCAGCTACGAACAATTCCCTAAAACCCGATTTAATTAAGTTTTCTACAAACAAAAATGAACATGCTGGAAATCACATAAAAAATCTACCCAAAAAAAACACCTTTGTCGTCTCGCGCCGTCCTCGCAATCGGCTCGCGAATTTAGAAATTAACCATGTTATTTGATTTGAGAAGTTAAAAAATGAAACGTCGAATATCAACGTAATGATGTTTATGCTTTATCAATTTTATTTCTATTTATTTATTCCATAATATTAACGAAAAAGAAATACGGCCAGCTGATTCGAGAAAAATTTTTTTCTACAAAAAGTGTGTTTAAGTTGTTTATATATGTGTATATACAAAAATAGAATAATATATTTCTACTATAAATGTAGAACACATTTATTGGTTTATTAATTAATCAATTAATTCAAGTAATTTCAAAGTTAACAATTTACAAAAAAATATAATTTTTAAGTTTAGTTGATGCCGCAGAAAAAATTTTTTAACCAAAATTTTCTTTAGCTGAATTTAGTCTTAACTATTTTTTATTGAACCGAATTTTTCTTTGGGTCAAATACGAAAAGAAAAAATGCATACAATTGTGATTTTTTGCCACATAGGTATTCCTAAAAATTCGGACATATAACAATTTCACGAATGAAATATGCTTATTATGTAATTGAGAAAAAGTAGAAGATGCATTAAAAAACAATATTGTGTCAAAACACAATTATTCACAATTTCACAAAACAGTGGGCATTTTTCACGTTTTGACACTTTATGCCGGAGAAATTGGAGGTTATGTTTCAATCTAGCGGAATCGACTCGCTCCATGGATGGCGCTAGATAACTAACATTTCCAGGGGTGGAGCGAGGATGGATCCAAACTTCCACTATTAATTTCTACACGGGCGCTTAACTTTGATAATTTATTATACTTAAAAAGAAAAAATTTTTAAAAAAAGTAGGACATGGTTTTTCTAGGTTTTTTTATAAGCTTTCGAATGGCATAGTTTATTTTAAAAATAAAAATTTTTTTGACACGAATTTTGAAAAAATAAAAATTGTTTTTTCATTTTTCTCATCTTTGGATACTTTTTTTCTTTTTAAATGAAAGCTGAGATTGTTTCCGATGAAATACTTACTTTCCAGAAAACCGTTTTTTTTGTTTTCGAGAAATGAATTTTTGAATATTGCGCATCACGTCGTCGCGCCGCCAAGACGCAATGTGCTGCGCAGCCATTCGAGGTGTGTCGTTACATGTGCATATTTTTTAATGCTTATACTGGATTATAAGCAAATCGAGTATTGCAATTAAAAACTATTATAGAAATTTATTTATTACTAAGATTTTTATGTTCTTGCCTATTTAAAATATATTCATTGTTTCACTTAATTTTTTATTTTTTATTTGGATAGTAAGTGTTTTCTTATTTTAGTGACTTTTCCTGATCGTTTGTTCTGTTGATAGTTTTAAGTTCTGATATTATTTATTTTTCTCTTTTATTTTAGAAGGTAACTGTACTATTATTTTAGCGACTTTTTCTTATCGTTTGTTTTGTTTATAGTTTTAAGGTTTGGTTTTACTTCTTTTAACCATTTCATTCGAAACGAAAGGTAATAAATTATTGAGAACAAATTTTTTCATTTGCAAATTGAATTCACCTTTTTGACAGCTTTGAGAATTCAAATTGTTAAGTTTTGCAAATTTTTTAACCTTCCGGTAATTAAGGATACTTATTTTTTAAATTATGAAAAAAAGAAGACAAATTTTTCTTCTAAGGTGTTGCTCTTTTTTAAATGGATTTATACACTTATATCTAAACACTTTTTCTTCACAATCCATTATTACCTTTCGTTTCGAATCAAATGGTTAATAGAACCCAGATAGCACGACTTATTGCTGTAAGGCCACTGTAAGGATATCTGTAGGGGTTGTAAGGCTTACCGCGTAAAGCTGTTGTAGTCCTAAATAAGTCTAAAAATTTCCGCATTTCCGTAAGCTTATGAATAAAAGCTGATGTGGGATTACACCTAATCCTATCGTAAGCTTACTTGAAAAACTTATAGTAGGCTTACATGTAAAAGTTGAGGTAAGCTTACAAGTAAAGGTTGAGGTAAGCTTACAAGTAAAAGTTGAGGTAAGCTTACAAGTAAAGGTTGACGTAAGCTTACATGTAAAGATTAAGGTAAGCTTACATGTAAAAGTTGAGGTAAGCTTACAAGTAATGGTTGAGGTAAGCTTACATGTATAGGTTGAGGTAAGGCTGTTGAAAGGTTATTATTATCATTGTATAAGGTTCTTGTAAGGTTGTAGTTAGTTTACCTATTGTGGTCAATATTAACAAAATAATTTGTAACGTAATTAATTAACAAATATTAAATAAAAAAATTAAGTTTGTTGCCCTTCTCTTTATTAGAAACCAATCATTCTGTAAAAAATTTTGAAAACAAATTTGGGGAGACTAGGATTCGAACCCGAGAACGACGCGCATTAACCTAACTTCCTAACTAACTGAGCTAAGTTGGGAACTGACATAGAAAAAATCAATTTTGCTTTTAATGTGAACTAAGAAAATTACTATCACTTTAAAAGCAAAATTGATTTTTTCTATGTCAGTTCCCAACTTAGCTCAGTTAGTTAGGAAGTTAGGTTAATGCGTTAGGTTAATTATCCGCAAATTTGTTTTCAAAATTTTCTACAGAATGATTGGTTTCCAATAAAGAGAAGGGCAACAAACTTAATTTTTTTATTTAATATTTGTTAATTAATTACGTTACAAATTATTTTGTTAATATTGACCACAATAGGTAAACTAACTACAACCTTACAAGAACCTTCTACAATGATAATAACCTCCCAGCGGGCACAAAGGCAAAAAACGTTCTTTGAACGTCTGTAGAACGTTTAATGTCTGCCACTTTACGTTCTAAGAATGTCCGAACGTTCTAAAACATTTTTGGAACGTTCGGACGTTCTTAAAACTTAAATTGGCAGACATTAAACGATCTACAGATGTTCAAAGAACGTTTTTTGTCTTTGTGCCCGCTGGGCTTCCAACAGCCTTACCTCAACCTATACATGTAAGCTTACCTCAACCATTACTTGTAAGCTTACCTCAACTTTTACATGTAAGCTTACCTCAACCTTTACATGTAAGCTTACCTCAACCTTTACATGTAAGCTTACGTCAACCTTTACTTGTAAGCTTACCTCAACTTTTACTTGTAAGCTTACCTCAACCTTTACTTGTAAGCTTACCTCAACTTTTACATGTAAGCCTACTATGAGTTTTTCAAGTAAGCTTACAATAGGATTAGGTGTAATCTTACATCAGCTTTTATTCATAAGCTTACGGAAATGCGGAAATTTTTAGACTTATTTAGGACTACAACAGCTTTACGCGGTAAGCCTTACAACCCCTACAGATATCCTTACAGTGGCCTTACAGCAATAAGTCGTGCTATCTGGGAAGTAAAACCAAACCTTAAAACTATAAACGAAATGAACGGTAAGAAAAAGTCGCTAAAATAATAGTACAGTTACCTTCTAAAATAAAAGAGAAAAATAAATAATATCAGAACTTAAAACTATCAACAGAACAAACGATCAGGAAAAGTCACTAAAATAAGAAAACACTTACTATCCAAATCAAAAATAAAAAATTAAGTGAAACAATGAATATATTTTAAATAGGCAAGAACATAAAAATCTTAGTAATAATTAAATTTCTATAATAGTTTTTAATTGCAATACTCGATTTGCTTATAATCCAGTATAAGCATTAAAAAATATGCACATGTAACGACACACCTCGAATGGCTGCGCAGCACATTGCGTCTTGGCGGCGCGACGACGTGATGCGCAATATTCAAAAATTCATTTCTCGAAAACAAAAAAAAACGGTTTTCTGGAAAGTAAGTATTTCATCGGAAACAATCTCAGCTTTCATTTAAAAAGAAAAAAAGTATCCAAAGATGAGAAAAATGAAAAAACAATTTTTATTTTTTCATAATTCGTGTCAAAAAAATTTTTATTTTTAAAATAAACTATGCCATTCGAAAGCTTATAAAAAAACCTAGAAAAACCATGTCCTACTTTTTTTTTAAATTTTTTCCTTTTAAGTATAATAAATTATCAAAATTAAGCGTGTCACGCAAAAGTTAAAAATTTTAATCCCTTCCCCCTCGGAAAAATTTTTATAAAATTCAAAAATAATTGTCTGACAAAGTACTAACCTATAGGGCATATCATAGATAAAATTTGGAAAGAATTGAACCAAAAAATTTTTTTTGGGAGGATTTTTGATGTGATTTAATGATACAATATATATTTTAATCAAATTCTTCGAAAAATGTAATTCTTCTTAAAAATTTTAATAAAATTTGTCAAATTAAATTCATATATTTAAAAATTTATTGATAAAATTTTTTTATGAAAATTAAATTTTAACATTCTATTATTCAATAGATTATTTATTTTTTAATTTAAATAATTGAATTTTTCTAGAATTTTCTAATGAAAATTGATTTAAAAATGAATAAACAAATAATCTATTTATTATTATTTATGAAAGTAATTGAATTATTGTCACGAATTTTAATACATTTTTTTAAAATAATTTAATTTTTTGAGAAATTTTACTGCTTGCGAAAATAATTGAATTCTTGCGAAGGATTTTTTTAGGATTTTTGTAAATAATTAACCTAATCTGAAAAATGTTATGGTAATTTAAATTATTGCAAAACATGAAGAAGACAATCACTCCGAGTCGAAGAATTTTGAAGAATTTTATTTCCTACCGAAAAATAATAATGATTAAATATTTATTTAAAAAAGAAGTTATCGAAGTTATTGTAAAATTATTCAAAAACATCAGTTTTTAAATAATTGGCAATTAATGAAATTTGTAAATAAATGTAATAGAATATTTTTTCTTGATTATCTACTACTACTCTTTAGGGTCAGGAAAAAAGTGAAAATTTTGTCTGGGAATCAAGGAAAAGTCAGGGAAAAATAAAATTAAATATTTGTGGCAACCCTGAAGAAAACCTTAGTTGGTTACTCCTGTTGGTTACGTAACTGAAACCAGAACCCACGTAAGAAATACACTTTTTTTAATATATTTATCTTTTATATAAATACCTAATTTTCAGCAAAGGTTTATCACGTTAGTGAGACACCTTGGCTGAAGGCGTATTTATAAATACAAAAGATATTTAATTTCATATTTTTAGATTCATCTCGGACAAGAATAATAACAACCTTAAAAAGCATACATAGTTGCAATAAGTAATATTTATTATGAAAAACAGAAAAGTTTTGTTCAGAAATATTTCTGTAGTTCTGTTGGGTTATGATGCTCTATCTAAAATAACTATTACTATCAAAGGTTTTATATTTTACATTAAATAAATAAAATCTACTTTACAGATGTTCAAAATTGTTTGTCAACTAAATTATTAATTGTTATTTGTTTATTTATTTATTTATTTAATTCTTTTTCAAGAATTCAAACAATTACAACATAAAGTTCTTGCTATAAATAATTGTAATATAAAACTATATATTACATATTACAGATATTTATCGGCATTTTTGAAAAATTAAGTTGAATATGGACCAAATTCAAGCAGAATTGGAAGCTGGAGAAGCTAATGAAAACATTAGAAAAAATCTGCTCGCGCAAGCGCGGACACATTCTCATTCTCGCAAGTTTCAGCGAGCCTCGGGGCGCGCGAATATTGATCGTCGCGCTTCGCGCTCCGTGTGTTGTTGCGCGCTTCGCGCGCAAATGGCTCGCGGTGTTCTGCATTTGTTATGCATTATTTGTTTTCTTGTTCCTGTTTCCTATTATAGGGTAGAGCGGGGCTAGTTGAGCATAGGGGTAAGTTGAGCAACCGAAATATCTCAGGCTCTATAAATTGTCCACTAAATTTTTTCAATGCCAGAAAGAAGCAGGCACTTGCGCAGTTATGTTCCCTCCTGCGCCTGCTTCTTTCTGGCATTGAAAAAATTAGCGGCCAATTTATAGAGCCTGAAATATTTCGGTTGCTCAACTTACCCCTATGCTCAACTAGCCTCGCTCTACCCTATGTTTTATAAAATATATATTTTTTTCTTAAATTAACTACGACTTTAAGGATTACATTCTCGTCACTTCTTTTTGTTTGGTGATGATTGCGAGATTAAGTGGATTTAAATGTATATTTTTGGTATTGATGATTAAAATTTTGAAGTTATTTTTAATTATACTAACTCTCTTAGCAAAAAACGAGATTTTCAGAAGCAGCTAAAATATTCTTAAAGTATTAGTATCAAGTTTTTTTGTGTAGTGTAGACCGGAGCGTAATGGCTATCTTTTCACTCTTTGTTGATTTACTCGAACATTTTTATTTCAATTAAGTATTTATCTCCTAGAAAAGTTACTCTGGTATTTCAGCTTTCTTTTAAAAATAAAAGCATGGAATTTTTAAATTTTTATCATAAAAATATTCTAATTTGAAAGAGTTAACAATTTTGAGTAATCTGTATAAATTTTATTGATTTATTGCAAGCGGCTTTTCAGTTATGTATTAATCATTTTGCTTCCTCGTGAGGAAGCTTTGTAGTCGTTTAATTTACAAAAATTTTAAAAATCCTTTTGACAAATTTTCTTCTATATGGGACTATGTTATATAAGACCCTGAACAATTGTCCGGATGTATGTATGTATGTGTGTGTGGATCCCGATTTTTGTGAACACAATAACTCGAAGAGGTTTTAACGAATTTGGCTAAAATTTACCAGGTATATTTATCATAAAAATATCTCGAACTGGATTGATAGACTTTAAAAAATTCTCAGAAAAAAATTTTTTTTAAGTTGGTTATTGAAGTTAATATATAATAAAATTTTATTCTTTGCATCAAGACGAATCGATTTGTATATAAAAAGAATAAATTGTATGAGAATTTATAGAGTTAATCACAATTAAAGCTGAAAAATTCGCATTTTTCTCAAAAAATGAGTTCTTTCCGCAAAATTATGTTGCTGTATAAGAAAATCTTACTCACTTATTTCTAAAATTTTATTCTTTGCATCAAGACGGATCGATTGGTATATATAAAGTATATATTGTATTTAAATTTATAAAATTAAAACCAATTACAGACACAAAATTTGCATTTTTAATAAAAATTCATTTTTTCTTAAGAATAATGTTGCCGTACAATAAAATGTTATTATTTATTGAAAAATAAATCTAAAATCTTATTCCTTGCATCAAGACGAATCGATTGATGTATGTAAAATATATATTCTATTGAAAATTATAGAATTAATTACAATTAAAGATGAAAAATTCAATTTTTTATTAAAAATTTTATTTTGTTCTTTTAGGATTAAAACAAATTTTATAAATATTTTTTTGATTTTATAAATATTAGATCGTATTAGAAATTACTTAAAAGTTAAATATACTTAATATACTTAATTATAATTATAATAAATATAACAAATTTTTAAAATTAATTTTTAATTAGATTTGAAGACAACAACATGGAAAACATGTCAATACGTGACAATAAGTTAGTGCTTCCTCCACGAGGAAGCAAATTTTTTTGCTGATCGTATAGAGGAAGCAAAATGTTCATGTAATGAACATCTGGATTTACAACTTGTTTAAAAATGTAGTAATATTTTATTCCTGGAAAAAACAAAATTTTTAAAAACGGTTAAACGTGCTTTTTGATTTGTTGTTAACTACGGATTATTCTAAAAGTTATAACATTTTACAAAATCAATAGAAATTTTTTTAACACAGTTAAGCTGACTGACCCAAAAACTTAAAAAAAAAGTTTCTGAAGAAATAAGCTAGTTAACGAACTGGGTCTTCATTTTTACACCAACTTTAAGTAAGTTAAATTTGAAAATGATCGGATAAGTTTTTCAAGAGTTATCGTGGGAACAAAATTTTTGGTCTACAGACAGACAGACAAACGAACAGACAGACACCATCACCGGACCATGTTTTTCGGGTTCAGGGGACCCCAAAACGTAAAGATTTCATAAAATTAGCAAAAGTCAATTTTCCACCAAAACTAATACTTTCTCATGTGATGAGAATGTAAAAATTTTAAAAATGTAAAAAAAGATCAGACCTTCTATAAAATTTAAACTAATCAGAGTTTTTTTCTTTTTTGGGGCACCAAAATGTCGAATATTTAATATTCCAACTGGACTTGTTCGAATGTCGAATATTCGACATATACTTTGAATGTCGGTTTTAGAAATTCGAAAATTCGAATAAGGCGACCGAAATGTTGAATTTTAGAATTAGCCATTTTAGCGTTCTAAACCGAACAACACTGGGATCGGTACGAATTTTGTAGTCATTTGGATCAATATTTGACATTTAAATTAAACTAACTCGAATTTTCGATCTCAGCGAAAAAATTTGAACAGTTTCTTTTAAATTATTTTGCACAGATGTAAAAATATTAGTTATCAAATGCGTAGCATTTGAATTTTTATATGTTGAAATATACGATTTAATCTGACTGGTACGCAAATTTATAAACTATTTTTTAAAATAAATCATTAAAAGAAAAAATATCTGTAGTTTCTAAACTAAATTGTTCACCACAATAAGAATTTTCCCACTCTAAAAATGGTGCTTGTTATTATTAATTAACAAATTTGTTATGTACCATTCCAAATTAAAAATATTAAATTTTTTTTGAGAAATTATTGCAAATTGGTGGCGAATGAACATAAATAATTTAATTATTTAAATAAAAGTTTTAAGATTTTAAAAAATAAAAAAAATTTCTTTTAAAATAGTAAAATAAGTAGAACTCAAAAACTTTAAAAAAAAGTTGTCAATAGCAAAGTTGTAGCTGATACAAAGCGGCGAAAAAAGTCTCTGGTGACAAAATTGCATATGCAAAAATGTCGGAGATAATGGAGTCGGAATATTGATTTTTTGTCAAAAAAGCGCACAAAAAATATATAGAGTGATTTTTCTGGAAATTGCGACTTTTTTTGTGTATAAGTTTGTTTTTTAAGTATATTAGAGTGCAAATAGGTTAAAATCAATTGATTAACTGTTATTCCTTTAAAAAAATTCGATTTTCAGTGTTATCTTGGGATTTTTTAGTTTTTTTGACCATTTAAGGAACTATAACTTCGAAAAATGAGTTTTTATCAAGTAATGTTCTAGAGAAAAGTTGTTTATATTAACCTGATCTAAAATAATATAAAATTAAAAATTCTAAATTTTGAAAAAATTGTGTTTTCAAAATTTTGAAACTACCGTAGTTTTTGGCGAAAATGTCTGGTTAACGAACTTAGCCTCCATTTTTACACCAACTATAAGTGTGTTAAGTATAAAAACGTTCTGATAAGTTTTTCAAGAGTTATCGTGGGAACAACAAAAACCGTCTAGAGACGGACAAACAGACAGACACACAGACAGACTCACTCGCCGGACCATGTTTTTCGGACTCAGGGCACCTCAAAACTCAAAGATTTCATAAAATTAGCAAAAGTCAAAATTTGACTAAAACTAATACCATCTCATGTGATGAGAATGTTAAAAAAATTTCTCAATTGAAAGAAATTAAGAATAGTAAGTTTCTTTTTTTAGTGCACTCTCGGATTACTCTAAGATTGTTTTTCTTTCAGTTAGAATAATTAGCTCTTACTTTGACATAAATATTTAAGGTATAATGTTTTTTTAAGAAATATTTTAATTTTAATAATACAATCCACAACTATTTTAATTGGTAATATTTCTTTCACTTTCAGAACCTAAGAAATCTGATCAAAATATTTTGTGCGGTACTGTAGAAGCTCTGACAGAAAGTGAGGATGAACAAGAAAACAGAGAAGAAATGACGAATGAGAAAGAGGATGATGAGAACACAGACGATGAAAGAGTAAATGATAGAGTAGTAGATGACATAGTGGATGATGAAGTAGATGACGAAGACGTGAATGATAAAGAAATAGATAATGAGGAAATAGATGATGAGGAAGTAAATAATGAAGAATTGGATGATGATGAAGTAATGAGTGATGAACAAATCGATTATGAAGAAATGGATGATAAAATCAATGATTTTAAAAGCTCTATAGAAAATGAAAACTATATTGTACTAAAAGTTCAAAATAATCCAGAAAATGAGTTTGGAAATAACCATTTCATGACTAAGGATATGCCTAAAAATATGTCAGAAATAATTATTCCTGAAGATGTTGATTTGCTTTCGAATTTCGATCAATCTAACATTTATCGCAAAAATAAATCAGAAGAATATACTCATGATGCTGGCAGTGAAAGTGATGAATGACTTTAAATGCTTTGAATTTTAGGGTAAACTATTTTTGTTATACATTAAATGTATTTATAACAAATTTTATTCGACATGTGATGAAAAAATTTAATAATGTTATTAGTTCTGTATATTTAATGCACGTTTTGCAATTTTAAAACGTATTTACTTTTATGGTTCGCTGTATGTTATAAATGAACAGAAAATAAATATTTTCATGTAAGTAACATATATAATTTGTCTAAAAATATTTAATTTTAATTATTAGGGGAGAATGGGGAGTTATGAAGCACGCTTTGTTTATGAGTTGTAACTTCAAAAAGAAATTTTTATTTCAAATTTTCTCCACTTGAATCTCTAGAGGGTCTTCAAATATGCTTACTGGTTGAAGAATTTGCATGAAATAAAATAAAATCGACAATTTTTTTCAGTTGGACTAAAAAGCTGCTTTTTCAAGTTTTTAAAAATCATGGGGAGTTGTGAAGCACTACTAAAAATCGCTAAAAATTATATTTTTTGGTAAATATTCTTTATTACGATTTTGCATAAATCGTTTTAAATTTCGAGAACCTAATCATTGCTGGGTATTATATGGGTAAACTTATCTTTTTGATTTGTTCGCGAATTTTGTAAGAATTCTGCAAAATGGAGTACACAAAAAAACTTTATAAACGAAAAATTGAACACATTGTCTTGAAAGATATGCAAAATATCTTCTATCGGAATGAATCCAATTACAAAACGAAGATATTAGGTGAAAAAATATTCAGAGTAAGTGACATCTATTAAAACAATTACTATGCGAGATCTATGGCCGTGATTCACAACTCCCCATGCTTCATAACTCCCCATTCTTCCCTACCTTATTTTATTTCACTTACTGATAAGAAAATTTACTTTGTAAGCACTAAGTTTGCCTTAAATATCAATATTTAAAATTGAATACCTTTCTATACCTAACTTCATGCAAATTTGAGTGCAGCACTATTGTTAAAATAATAAAAAAAAAGAAAATGAAATATATGTAATTGTTCCTTGAAGGGCTATGTAGCCCTAGGAACTTGTATTAAATAAATAAATAAATAACTTCAAATTTTGAGCTTTTCAATACCTTTCTATACCTTTTTCATCGTTCGAGTAGTGATATTAAAAGGTAATAAAAATTTCTTATTTATGGTCACTCATGGGGAATTAAAAACTGAGGATAAAAAAGGAATTAATAGGAATTCATTTCTTTAAACTTTTTAATGCAAGCCTTTTTACCGGGTAACCCTTGAATTTTAAAAAAAATTCCGCTTTATTTTAAACTAGCTGTCGGACCCGTCTTCGACGGGGTTTAGTTTCTGGTATTATATTTGATAGGGTGTCTACACACCAGGAATAAAATTTTACTGGTAAAAACTAATAATTAGTTACCATTAACTATTTCGTTAGGAAAATATTACAACTTGAATCGGTGATAGATTTTTTTGTATCAAATTTGTTATTCAGGAACAGTATTTGTCAACTTTTAGTACTTTATGTGTTTGTAGTACTGCAATTAATGTATTAAAATTTAATCCTAAATTTACACTAGCATTTGGAGTCAAAGTAGTGTCTAATTATAAATAATTGTTATTCAATTAGACCCTACGTTACGATTGCTAAAATCTAAATTAATTCTATATGTTTATCCTAAAAGTAGGGCTCAAGTTTTGACTCGGGTCTGTTGTCATAAATATTACATCAATAATAATTAAAGTATAAAGCAGTTTTTAAAAACAAATCTTCTATATAAATAAAATTCAAGTTTTGTCTGTACATTGCCCAAAACTTAAACATTTATGCATAACTTTTATCCTCAAGTAATAAAGGTGTAAAAAAATACCATTAAAAAAAATTCTGTCTGTCTGTCTGTCTGTCTGTCTGTCTGCACCCTATTTTTGTGCGCGCATCACGGGAAAACGGCTTGGCCGATTAGAACAAAATTTTGCAGTCTTTTAGGTATTAGTCCAACTTAAAATCTTAGCCATATTAGGTTTAAAAATATGAAGTGGAACAAAAGTTATAGTTTTTTTTCAAAAAATCAAAAAAATGAAATTTTTTTATTTTTTGTCAGAACAATACAACATTACGCGCAATATATTTTTGACATGAGTACAACTCATTTATACAATAAAATTTGAAAATTTAAAAATAAACTATAATTTATAAAATAAAACCAAATTTTTTAATTCGAAAATTTTTTTTCAATTTTTTGTTGTTGATTGTTTTATTTTATTTATTTTACTAGCTGTCGTACCCGTCTTCGACGGGTTTTAGTTTCTTCAAATGCATTCAGTAGGGTGTCTACCAGTCTCGAAGAATGGGAAATGGTGGGGAATTGGTAGCGATTCTACGCAAATAAACCCTACAAAATAAAATTCTACACAATTAACTCTACAACAGGAAATTGTACACAATACATTTAATAAATTTGATTAATTCTACGTAAATAAATTCTACAGAAAAAAGTCCTACACATTAGAATTAAATTGAACAAAATATATCATTAAAATCTTTTAATCCTACACGAATAAATACTACATCAGAAAATTTGACACAGTTTATTTTAATTAAAATAAAATTCTAATAATAATTTTTTTATTTTAAATTATAATTCTACGCAGTCGAATTGTACACCAGAAAACTCTACACATTTGAAAAATATTGATTAAATGAACTTTTAAAAAATTCTAAATAAATAAATTCTACAAATAAATATTCTACACAATAATAATACTAAATAAAATGTAACTTTAAATAAAATTTATTTAATTTTGCACGGTTAAATACTACATTAAAAAATTCTACACAGTGTATTTTTAAACGAAGAAAAATACGAATTATTTTTTCAATTTAATTTTTAATTCTCCACACTTAAATTGGACCCCAGAAAACTCTACACATTGGAAAAATATTGATTAAATTAAGTTTAAAAAAATTCTAAATAAATAAATTCTACAAATAAATTTTGATATTTATTTACTCTCCCTACAATAGGTAGGGTTCGAGACTCCCAAACACATACATAATAATCTTAACCTATATTTACAACAATCCTTACAACTAAACATTCTCTACATACATCTTAACCTAAACGCAACTCAACCTACATACAACTCTCTCCATCTTAACCTATATTTACAACAATCCTTACAACTAAACATTCTCTACATACATCTTAACCTAAACGCAACTCAACCTACAAACAACTCTCTCCACGCTCTCAACCTTACAAATCGCCAGTGCCGGGCTTCCATTTCCAGTTCCTTCTATGCCCATGCTGGCTTCGACCCAATTCGCCCACCCTTTTTCAAAAAACCTTCTACTCCTTTTTCACCTCTCTTACATCCTCCAGACATCCACTTTTACCCATCCATCCATCCATCTAAGCAAAACCTTCTCACTTCATTACCAGCCTATCCCTGTCTATCACACTTTACACGCTTCCATCACACCTCCCGTATCCTCTCTCACAACATACTTTACCCCATCCACCCAAATACAATCTTTACCCATTCTTACCTGTTTCCCATTCGCTCTCTCCGTCCACGCTCTTTCTCTCAATAACCACACCATTCTTCTCTCCCTCCAACTTCTATCCTCATCTATTCTTATTACACTTCCTTTCAGTCTTCCTTTCACCCTCATCACATCCATTTTCTCTTCCTCACTACCCAACTCCACTAACCATAACTTTGGTACCCCATATTCTCCCCTTCCTAACGCTTTTACCATTCCAACTGAGACATTAACCCCCACCCACGCCAACACTTTTTCCACTGCTCTTTTACCCTCCATCACACCTACATTCATACCTCTAATCACTACATTCCTTCTCCTTTTTTCATTTTCCACTACATCTACTCGTCTTAATTCTACAAATAAATATTCTACACAATAATAATACTAAATAAAATGTAACTTTAAATAAAATTTATTTAATTTTGCACGGTTAAATACTACATAAAAAAATTCTACGCAATATAACGAAAAAAATAACAATTATTTTTTAAAGTAAATTTTTAATATTCTGCACAGTTAAATTGAAAACCAAAAAACTTGACGCAATGAAATAATTTTTTTAAGAAATTTTAAAACTAGTCAAATATATTCTTCAAAAAAAAAACTCTACACATTAAAATAAAATAAACATAAAGTTTTTAATGTAATTTGTTTAATTCTACACACTTAAATTCTATATCAGAAAATTGTACACAAATTATTTTTAAGCAAGGAAAAATATTTTCATTATTTTTTTAATTTAATTTTTAACCCTATACATTTTAATTCAACTCTGGAAAACTCTACACAAATGAGCTTTAAAGTCTTCGTATATTATATTTAGATAAGATGAAATTATTTTTTTAACTCTACGCAATTAAATTAAACACAAAGAAACTCTACAAATGAATTCATTTAATTAATAATAATAATAATATATAATAATAATATTATATAATATATAATAATATAATAATAATATAATATAATATAATATATAATAATATAATAATAATATAATATAATATAATATAATATAATATATAATAATATATTTGTTGCCAAAAATTTTTGTGTTGAGTTTTGTTTTGTAGAGTTTTCCAGAGTTGAATTAAATTGTATAGGGTTAAAAATTAAATTAAAAAAATAAAGAAAATAATTTTTCTTACTTAAAAATAATTTGTGTACAATTTTCTGATATAGAATTTAAGTGTGTAGAATTAAACAAATTAGATTAAAAACTTTATATTTATTTTATTTTAATGTGTAGAGTTTTTTTTTCAAGAATATATTTGACTAGTTTTAAAATTTCTTAAAAAAATTATTTCATTGCGTCAAGTTTTTTGGTTTTCGATTTAACTGTGCAGAATATTAAAAATTTACTTTAAAAAATAATTGTTATTTTTTTCGTTATATTGCGTAGAATTTTTTTATGTAGTATTTAACCGTGCAAAATTAAATAAATTTTATTTAAAGTTACATTTTATTTAGTATTATTATTGTGTAGAATTTATTTATTTAGAATTTTTTTAAACTTAATTTAATCAATATTATTCCAACGTGTAGAGTTTTCTGGGGTCCAATTTAAGTGTGGAGAATTAAAAATTAAATTGAAAAAATAATTCGTATTTTTCTTCGTTTAAAAATACATTGTGTACAATTTTTTAATGTAGTATTTAACCGTGCAAAATTAAAAAAATTTTATTTAAAGTTACATTTTATTTAGTATTATTATTGTGTAGAATATTTATTTGTAGAATTTATTTATTTAGAATTTTTTAAAAGTTAATTTAATCAATATTTTTCAAATGTGTAGAGTTTTCTGGTGTACAATTCGACTGCGTAGAATTATAATTTAAAATAAAAAAATTATTATTAGAATTTTATTTTAATTAATAGCTGAATATTTTTTCATCAAATATAGCTAATATTTTAAGTTAGACCAATACCTAAAAGATTGCCAAATTTTACTTTATTCGGTCAAGATGTTTTCAAGTTATAAGCGAACAAAATTTTGCAGTCATACATAGGGGAGAATGGGGAGTTATGAAGCACGCTTTGTTTATAAGTTGTAACTTCAAAAATAATTTTCTTTTTTAAATTTTCTCCACTTGAATCTCTAGAGGGTCTTCAAACATGCTTACTGGTTAAAAAATTTGCATGAAATAAAATAAAATCGACAATTTTTTTTCAGTTGGGCTAAAAAGCTGCTTTTTCAAGTTTTTAAAAATCATGGGGAGTTGTGAAGCACTACTAAAAATCGCTAAAAATTATATTTTTCGGTAAATATTTTTTATTGAGTTTTTGCATAAATCCTTTTGAATTTCGAGTACCTAATCATTGCTGGTTATTATATGGGTGAACTTATCTCTTTGATTTGTTCGCGAATTTTGTAAGAATTCTACAAAAAGGAACACTCAAAAAAACTTTATAAACGAAAGGTTGAACACATTGTCTTGAAAGATATGCAAAACATCTGCTATCGGAATGAATCCAATTACAAAAGGAAGATATTAGGTGAAAAAATATCCAGAGTAAGTGACATCTATCAAAACAATTACTATACGAGATCTATGGCCGTGCTTCACAACTCCCCATGCTTCATAACTCCCCATTCTCCCCTACATACATGCACACTGTTCACAAGTTGCATAATTTATTTAAACAATTCTCGCGAGGAAGAATGCCGGTTAGGAAGAGATTGTGGACTGTAATTAATTAGAGAGCAATAATTAACACACAATAACTAAATTTATTTGTTTTCTGTATGGATACATTTTAACGAGTGTTTATGCTCGAAGTTCGACGCTTACTGATGTTTTTACAAGCAAGGAAATCTCACAAGGCCGAGAATTTAGGAAAAGAGAATAGGACACTTTGAAAGAGAGAAACATATATTATCAGTGTCGAAATAAAACATCTACGAAAGTGAAATTTAATGCAGAAATAAAGAATGAAATAAAACATCTAATTTAGTTGAATTTTAAACATACTCCCGGCCTTGCGATACTTCCAAGTATCACAAAATTAATCTGCACTTTGATCTGCAGTGTCAATAGGAAGAATACATAATTGCGTAATTGGTCGAACAAATTGTGATTTTGCCGTTTTCACCGTAACTACTCGAACCATTCCGTCAGAACCTGGACTACATTTTACTACTCTACCCAGTTCCCACTTAGATGGAGGCAAATTATTATTTTTTATTAGAACTAAGGTACCTAGCTTTAAGTTAGGACGTTTCGTGAACCATTTATGGCGTAGTTGCAGTGAATACAAATAATCGCGTGTCCATTTACGCCAAAAAATTTCCAAGACCTTTTGGTAAGTTTGCCATCGTGACATTCGATTTTCACTTAAATTTAGAACGGAGGGTGACGGAATGGTTACCAGAGGAGCTCCTACTAAAAAATGGCCTGGAGTTAGACAATCAAACGAATCGGGGTCGTCATTAAGAGGTGCAATTAGCCTAGAATTTAGACAAGCTTCGATCTGAATTAGCGTAGTAGTCATTTCTTCGCTAGTGGGAGTCAAGTTTCCTAGAATTTTAAATAAATGTTTTTTGACGCTCTTGACTCCCGCTTCCCACATTCCTCCAAAATGTGGGGCCGCAGGGGGCATGAAGTGCCAAGTCGTGCCATTCGTAGCGACATAGTTAACCAAATCTTGATTTTTACATACGATTTTGAAAGTAGAAGACAATTCTCTATTTTCACCATGGAAATTTGTGCCGTTGTCGCTGTACATGTCACTAGGAATGCCTCGACGTGAAGTAAACCTTTTAAAGGCTGCTAAAAATGCCGCAGTTGAATAGTTATCCACTAGTTCCAGGTGGATGGCACGTGTCGATAAACAAATAAATAGTGCAATGTAAGCTTTATGTGACTTGTTTCCTCGTCCAGAGCCGGTACGCACGGATATTGGTCCAGCATAATCTACACCACAATGAGCAAAAATACGCGAAGGTGAGCATCGATAGTAAGGTAGATCAGCCATGAATTGAGATTGATTTCGAGACTGAAAACGAGAGCAAGTAGTGCAATTATAAATAACAGATTTGACAATGGATCTTGCTCCGAATATCCAGAATTTCTCCCTTAAAATTCCTAGAGTTAGTTGTGTTCCCGCATGTAAGAGATTAGAATGTAATTGAGATACAATAAGATTCGCGATAGTACCTTTAGGAATTATAGCGGGAAATTTTTTATCTGATGGCAATTGCGCATTCTTAAGTCTTCCACCCAGCCGCAAAATCTGAGAATCGTCCAAAAAGGGGTTAAGTTTTCTCATTGCCGCGTTTTTTAATTTGCTCCCAGATGTAAGACTCTTAATTTCCCTTGCAAATGCTTGTTTTTGCGAGTATTTAATCCAAAAATCCGAAGCGAGGGAGATTTCTTCTGCAGTAAGAAATTTTGATTGAACGCGCCTTTTACGTGTTGCATTAATAAAACGGAAAACATACGCTGTTACTCGCAACAATCGGGCCCAAGAAGAAAAGCCACTTAACAAATCCCATGTTGCAATAACACCGTGAACATTAAGAGATACTCTTTTTTCAGGGATTTCCGGTGCGTTGTTAACTTGCCTTTGAGGCCATGATTCTGTGGAAGACTTCAGCCAAATAGGGCCATTCCACCATAAGGAAAATTGCGCGAGATCAGTTGCCGATTTACCTCGGGATGCGCAATCGGCAGGGTTTTCCTTAGATATCGCCAAAGAGCGTTAGGGAGTTCGGTTTGAATCAATGCAACTCTGTTGGCAACGAAAACGGTCCAATTAATAGGTTGCTTTTGAAGCCAAGAGAGAACTATCATTGAATCGGTCCAACAAAAAACTTGAGCGTCAGGAATTTTTAAATTAGTCTGTACAGATTTAATAAGTTTAGACAAAAGAGTAGCTGCACAGAGTTCCAAACGAGCAATGCTAAGAGTTTTGATAGGCGCTACTTTGGTTCTTGCGGAAAGCAGGTGCACATAAGTCTCACCTGTGAATGTACAAACTCTAAGATAAACTACTGCAGCATAAGCTAATTTGGAAGAATCGCTAAAGCCGTGCAATTCTGTTGAGCTAACGTTACTATCTAAATAAATATAACGAGGAATAGAGATTTTTGAAATGTCTGGCATTTCCTTTTTAAATTTGAGCCATGTTTGTGTGATTTCTTCTGGCAGTGATTCATCCCATGACAGATGTAGTAACCATAAGGATTGGAGTAAAATCTTTCCTTGTATAATTATTGGTGCTAACCATCCAAATGGGTCAAATAATCGTGCGATAGATGACAAAATAGTTCGCTTGGTATTAGGACCGGGCGTTAGAGTTTGTACATCAAATTTAAAGCAGTCGGTTTATGGATCCCAACAAATCCCTAAAACTTGAAGATTTACATATTCTTCGAAGGGTATTTTTAAGGCTAGGTTATGTTCATCTTGGGGCAAATCAGACAACAACTTAGGATTATTGCTGGACCATTTTCTCAATGGTAGCCCCCCGGTTGCGGTTAGTTGTAAGATCTGATCTCTCATTTTTTTTGCAAGAATTACATCCTCAGCTCCGAAGAAAATGTCGTCGACGTAAGTGTCATGTTCGAGAATGGGAGCTGCTAATGGGAAGTGTTTACCATGATCTTGAACTAACTGTTTTATGACACGATTCGCGAGATAAGGAGCGCATGCTGTGCCATACGTCACTGTATTGAGTTCGTAGGCTTGTATTTCATTTGTAAAATCATCACGCCAAAAAATACTTTGATATTTTCTATCCTTTAACGCGACTATAATCATGCGAAACATTTTTTCAATGTCTGATGTTAGAACGTAACGATGAGATCTCCATCTTAAAATGATAGAAGATAATTCAGGAAGGAGTTTTGGTCCAATGTGGAGAATGTCATTTAATGTCTTACCGTTTGCAGTAGGAGAGGACCCATTAAAAACTACACGGAACTTTTTTGCAGAGCCGGAATCGTGAGTTACAGGGTGATGAGGTATAAAAACACGTGATTTATCGTTAGTTTGAATGGAATTAAGACGCGTCATATGACCTAATGATTCATATTTTTGCATAAAATCCGAGTACTTTGATTTTAATTCAGGATCTTTATCAAGTCGCTTCTCCACTCTTTTTAACGAGGCCACTGCTATTGATCGCGATTCACCAAGTTCGGTTACAGAATTTTTAAAGGGTAGCTCGACACAATATTTACCATTGGGTTCTCTACTATGTGTATTTTTAAAGTGCTCTTCACAATCTTTCTCCTTTTTTGAAAGTGAAGTAATAATCGGTAGCTCTTCAATTACCCAAAAGCGTTTTAAAGTTTGATCAAGAGAGGGTTCATAAGCGTGATGTACTTGAATCGATGGAAAATTAGAATTTTGATTTGAAAGAGGACCTGAAAGAACCCACCCGAATATAGTTAATTGTGCTGTAAGTGTACCAAAAAGACCATGTTGAAGTCCGTCTCTCAAAATAGAGCCATAAAGATCTGCACCAATTAAAAGATCTATGCGGTCAAAAGAATGAAATTCGGGATCAGCTAGAACAAGATCCAACTTTTGATTTAATTTATCCTTCAAGGCTGATCCTTTCGTAACATAATTAGAAATTTTAGGAATAACCAGTGCTCTGGCGAGGATTTCTGCGTCATTAGAAATTAGTGATTTGATGCTAAAATTAACTGAATGAGAAATTTGTCCGAAATTCGCACCACCCACTCCAGAAAGAGTGGTAGAAACGCGTGTACGAGATAATTTTAATAATTGTGCGATAGACTCAGATATAAATGATACTTCTGACCCTTGATCTAGTAAAGCACGTACAACTATTTGTCGCCCATTTTCCGCAGAAATAATTACGCGCGCAGTAGCAAGCATTACCGAAGATGTTTTGTTCAATTTTGATATATTCAAATGAGTAGTTACATCTGACGAAGTTGAGGCGACTGAATTTTCAGTAGTTATAACGTTAGTTGAAATTGGGGTTGAATTTAAATCTTGATTTCTTGATTTATTACGGTGTAATAAGTAGTGATGTTTTCCTTGACAAAATTTACAAACTACTTTACTAAGACAAGTTGAAGTTACATGACCTTTAGCAAGACAATTAAGACAACGTGATTCTTGTGTGATAAATTTTTCTCGATCAGGAACTAATAAATCTTGAAATTTTTTACATACATAAATTCGGTGATCATGTTTACAAAATGGACACGAAAATTTTTTATTCGTTTGATGCACATTGATAGTCGAGGTTTTCTGCTTGTTAATTGATTTGTTTAAAGTTGAAGTTTTACTATCGTTTATAGCTTCAAGGGAGCGAATTCGACTTTGCAAAAAAGATTCAAATTGAGAATAAGTGGGCATATCGGTATTGGCGCTGATACTTGATTCCCACTCACGACGTGAAAATTTGTCAAGTTTAGAGGCCAATAAAGATACGAGCCAATCATCCCATTGGTCTACTGGACGACCCAAAGTTTTTAACGACATAAGCACTGAGGTTGAAGTATCACGCATGGATTTTAATAAATTCAAAAAATCATTAGTAATATTAGGAAGTTCTCTTAATTTACGCATACAATCTTCGATTAGTAGTCGATTATGATCATATCGATCCTTTAATTTATTCCAAGCTAATACAAAATTACCGCCTGTTATAGAAATATCTTTAATTATTACCTGAGCTTCACCAGATAAACTCATCATTAGATATTGTAGCCGTTCGATTTCACTTAATGAGTCATCGTCGATAACAAGAGATTTGAATAATTCCCGAAAATACAACCATTCTGTATACAAACCACTGAAGACAGGCAAGTTGAGTTGAGGCTTAGGCAATCTGGATCGAGGTTGACCTTCATTGTTGAATGGAATGAAGACCTTATCTTCTGGTAATCTTTCCAGGATAAAATCGATAGTGTCCTCATAAGTTATCTCAGCTACCGAAAAATACATGTCAGCAAAGTAGGGCAGAGTGCTATCTTCGGGCAGATATTTTAGTTCCAATTCGGTATTTAATTGTCGACACCTTTCCCAATCTGATTTTAACATTGTCAATCGTTCACGTAACAGTGGTTCGGGAAAAACTGTACGCCTTTCAAAGCGGGTAATCATTTGTGAAATTGAATGTATAAGCATCTCTTGCTTATGTAATAAATGAGCAATTTCTTCTCTTGGAATAGCCATGATAAATGACTAATTAAATTTGAAAATAAGTGTACGAAATTATTCGATTTGAAAGAAAATAAGTGAGAAAGACCTTATATTTGTATAATTCAGAAAGTCTTTCGTGTAAGTAAGCATCGAGTCATTGAATTTAAAATGTGTGTGTTTTGACTTTTAGAGAGGGCGAGTTGATTGTTGTACGAATTGCTTCGTATTATAAGATGACGAATCGAGAAAGAGAGATAGAGAATCTGTGTAGATAGAGAGAGTGAAAGTTTCCTTTAACTGTAGATAAGAGGTAAATATGGAAAACTCTTGAGAATGCTAAAGGAACTCACTGTAAGGAGATAATCTCGATTAGTTTTTTTTTGAGAATCACCACTATGAGAAAAAGAGAGTGAATCTTAACACAGTTTTGTTTGTCACTTATTCACTAAATTCACAATTTTTAGTTGGATATTCACTTCCACTGTTTAAATTAATATTAGTTAACTTTGTAATCCGGCTCGAAGGACCTAATGTTCACAAGTTGCATAATTTATTTAAACAATTCTCGCGAGGAAGAATGCCGGTTAGGAAGAGATTGTGGACTGTAATTAATTAGAGAGCAATAATTAACACACAATAACTAAATTTATTTGTTTTCTGTATGGATACATTTTAACGAGTGTTTATGCTCGAAGCTCGACGCTTACTGATGTTTTTACAAGCAAGGAAATCTCACAAGGCCGAGAATTTAGGAAAAGAGAATAGGACACTTTGAAAGAGAGAAACATATATTATCAGTGTCGAAATAAAACATCTACGAAAGTGAAATTTAATGCAGAAATAAAGAATGAAATAAAACATCTAATTTAGTTGAATTTTAAACACACACATACATACATCTATATTAATAAAATCAGACCTTTGTCTGTACATTGGACGAAATTAATTTTTTCTTACAAAATTTATTTATTTGAGCAACGGAGATTCCAAAAATGGTAATAGAAAATTTCCTGTTTGTATGTATGTATGTATGTATGTGTGTATGTATTCATGTATGTCTGCAAAATTTTGTTCGCTTATAACATGAAAACATCTTGACCGAATAAAGTAACATTTGGCAATCTTTTAGGTATTGGTCTAACTTAAAATATTAGCTATATTTGATGAAAAAATATTGAGCTGAACAAAAGTAATGAATTTTTTCAAAAAGTTAAAAAAAAAATTTTTTTTCAATTTCTTCAGATTGGGATAAATTTCTTAATTTATTAATAATATAAATGATTTTAAAGATATATAATATACATATAATAAATAAATTTTTTTATTAAAAAATAATACTAATATAAAAAAATTATGAATATTTCCAAAAATTTAACCTTTAGGGATGTTTTAAGCATTGTAAAGGGAAAAGTTAAACAGGGTGTCTATTATTATTTTTGTTCAACAACCTATCCAGTTTTTCCCAGCTTTATCAAAATTTTTCCAGGTGGAAATGGCTTCAAAAATTAACTTAATTTCTGAAAATACTCTTCGACGGTTTACATTCTTACCAATACCCTCAACAGGGGTTCCACCAACTGAAAAAACGGTAAATATGCAGGAATTTAATTTAATCGGGAAAACTGTGAATTCAGCTTGCAAGATAGGTCTTATTTTAGATTTTAGCCATTATGATACAATTAGTTTGAATTCGACTATACTATAAATCCAAAAATTTGTGAAAATTTTGGATTATAATTATACTATAATACTATAATACTATATTTAAATTTCTACAAATAATTGACAAATATTGTTTTCTGCATTTTAATTAATTAAAAAAAATTATTTGATGATAAAAGTCAATCACTGATTTGAAATAGTAATATTTTTTTAATGAAATAGTTAAAGGTAGCTAATTATTATTTTTTTTCGGTCAAATTAAATTACCCACCATTTCCCATTCTTCGAGACTGGTAGACACCCTACTGAATGCATTTGAAGAAACTAAAACCAGTCGAAGACGGGTACGACAGCTAGAAAAATAAATAAAATAAAACAATCAACAAAAAAAAATTGAAAAAAAATTTTCGAATTAAAAAATTTGGTTTTATTTTATAAATTAGAGTTTATTTTTAAATTTTCAAATTTTATTGTATAAATGAATTGTACTTATGTCAAAAATATATTGCGCGTAATGTTGTATTGTTCTGACAAAAAATTTCATTTTTTTGATTTTTTGAAAAAAAACTATAACTTTTGTTCCACTTCATATTTTTGAACCTAATATGGCTAAGATTTTAAGTTGGACTAATACCTAAAAGACTGCAAAATTTTGTTCTAATCGGTCAAGCCGTTTTCCCATGATGCGCGCACAAAAATAGGGTGCAGACAGACAGACAGAATTTTTTTTAATGGTAATTTTTAAACCTTTATTACTTGAGGATAAAAGTTATGCATAAATGTTTAAGTTTTGGGCAATGTACAGACAAAACTTGAATTTTATTTATATAGATAAATTACTTTAAAGATATATAATATACATATAATAATAAACAAATTTTTTTATTAAAAAATAATTCTAATATGAAAAAATTATGAATTTTTCCAAAAATTTAACCTTTAGGGATGTTTTAAACATTGTAAAGGCAAAAGTTGAACGTAAAAGTTGAAGTCTGTAATTATTTTTGTTCAACAACCTATCCGATTTTTCCCAGCTTTATCAAAATTTTTCTAGATGGAAATGGCTACAAAAATTAACTTATTTTATGAAAATACTCTTCAAAGGTTTTTATTCTTACCAATACCCTCAACAGGGGTTCCACTAACTGAAAAATCGGTAAATATGCAGGAATTTAATTTAATCGGGAAAACTGTGAATTCAGCTTGCAATATAGATCTTATTTTAGATTTTAGCAATTATGATACAATTAGTTCGAATTCGACTTTACTATAAATCCAAAAATTAGTGAAAATTTTGGATTATAATTATACTATAATACTATAATACTATAATTAAATTTCTACAAATAATTGACAAATATTGTTTTCTGCATTTTAATTAATTAAAAAAATTATTTGATGATAAAAGTCAATCACTGATTTAAAATAGTAATATTTTTTTAATGAAATAGTTAAAGGTAGCTAATTATTATTTTTTTTCGGACAAATTAAATTCCCCACCATTTCCCATTCTTCGAGACTGGTAGACACCCTACTGAATGCATTTGAAGAAACTAAAACCCGTCGAAGACGGGTACGACAGCTAGTTAGAATAATAAAATTTTTATAATTTGATAAGAAAATTACCGATTTTTCCTGGTCAAATTAAATTTCCGCGGCTATTAGTTTCCATGCGCAATTTAAAAGTATTATAGTAGAGACTAAAAGCCGTCAAAGACTGGTACTGGAATATAACATATTTTTTAGGGTTCCGTACACCGTAGGTGTACTGACGGAACCCTTATGAAATCACTCGTGTGTCCGTCCCAGCCAGGCAAAATGGGCTGTCCCCCCCTTAACTTTTACAAATCTCAACCTTGTGAGCTGAGTAGGGATCTTCAGTTTTAAGTGCAGATTACAGGAAAAATATAGCGAACCCGATTGGCCTACATATTTGCGAAATAGAAGGGAAAGAAATAAATCTTTTCGAAAAAATTGCAAAAAATGACCCTGTCACACCCCCCTTAACTTCTACAAATCTGAACTGGGTGGGCTGAAATTCGGTAAGAATCTTCAGTTTTACGTGCAGATTACGGGAAAATTATAGCGAACACGATTGGTCTACATATTTGCGAAATAGAAGGGAAAGAAATTAAATTTTTTCGAAAAAATTGCAAAAATGACCCTGTCCCCCCTTAACTTCTACAAATCTCAATAGATTTTTATAGTTTTTTCTTGTAATCTACATGTAATAAAAATACGTATGTATACCGAATTTCAGCTCAATAGGTTTATATGTGTTAATTTTAATATATATATATATATATATATATATATATATATATACTTATATATATATATATTATATATATATATATATTATATATATATATATATATATATATATATATATATATATATATATATATATATATATATTCCAATTCTTCGGTCTCACCCCAAAAAATTAATCAAGGTATAAAAAAAAAAATTTTTCCTGAAAGTTTGATGCAGATTGAACAATATTAACACGTGCCTCTTGTCGACTGAAATTTTCAATGGAAAATACATGTAATTTTTCGTGAAAACCACAAAAAGTTTTTTCTAGCTTATACAAATTTATTTACAATTCTCTAACGTTGGGTTCTTTTAGTACATGATAAGAACAAATTTTTCCAAATTTTTTGAAAAGTATTTGTTCCATTTACCAGCTTGATAAATATGACGCTATCACACTAAATAGGACTATAAATTAACCCCTAGATGCATACATTTATTCATTCATTAAACATTTGACGAAACTGGGTACTAAGGGGGTTTCGGGACGCTGATTACGAATCTGAGGTCATTTTAAAAAAAAATTCAAAATGGCAGATCCAATATGGCGGACATAAAAAATAAAAAGTCGTTTAATTGGATTGAAACTCGGTACTCGGAGGTTTCTGAGGTCGCTGATTACGAATAATTTTAAACAAGGGCATTTTTAAAAATTTCGAAATGTTGGAACCAATATCGTTGATATTGTTACTCGTTCTTAGCGTTACCCGGAACTGGCTAAATCTATAACTTCAAGTTTGTCGACCTACCTGATTTGAAATGGATTCAGTCATTTGTAATCAGCGACCCCAAGAGTATTTTTTTACGTCCACCATATTGAATCCGCCATTTTGAATTTTTAAAAATTAACCTCGGATTCGTAATCAGCGACCTCAGAAACCCCGGAGTACCAAGTTTTAATCCAATTGAACGACTTTGTATTTTTTATGCCCGCCATAATGGATCCGCCATTTTAAATTTTTTTAAAATGACCTCAGATTCGTAATCAGCGTCCCGAAACCTCCTTAGTACCGAGTTTCGTCAAATTTTTAATGAATGAATAAACGTATGCATCTAAGGGTTAATATATAGTCCTGTTTAGTGAGATAGCGTCATATTCATCAAGCTTGTAAATGAAGCAAATACTTTCAAAAAAATTTGAAAAAATTGGATGTTTTACCTCTTATCATGTACTAAAAGAACCCAAAGTTAGAGAATTGTAAATAAATTTGTATATGCTAGAAAAAACTTTTTGTGGTTTTCACGAAAAATTACATGTATTTTCCATTGAAAATTTCAGTCGACTAGAGGCACGTATTAATATTGTTCGATCTGCATCAAACTTTCAGGAAAATTTTTTTTTTATACCTTGATTAATTTTTTGGGGTGAGACCGAAGAATTGGAAACATCGCCGAAAAAGTACCACCCGAATATATATATATAATGAGCACTTGTCCGATTTTTTGTTTAAAAAAGAGTATTTTCAATAAATAAATCAATTTTTGTAGACATCTGCAGATTTATTTATGGCTAAAACTAAAAATCAAGTATATCTGAATTTAAAAAATGTAAACCGGGTAAAATTTTGACAAAGCCGGGAATTTTGTTAGAAGAACATAGACACCCAGCTTAAGATTAGTCTTTACATTGCTCAAAACATCTTTAAAAGTATAATCAAAAAGTAAAATAACGTAACTTTTTACCATGCAAGCTTTACCCAGTAGCATAATGATAGAATCGTATCACAGGTGACTTATAAAATATTTATCATCATCAAATCAATTTATAAATTTAAGGCGAATTTGAGAAGGCACATTTTTGACGCTACTAATGAAAAAAATAACAATGAAAATTAAAATATTTAAAGTCTAACGCCCTTGATTTGTTTTCTGTTGTTAATTTAGTTTTAATTAGTATTATGTTTTTTGTTATTAGGTACAAATTGTACAAAAGGGTCTAGAGCCCGTATATGATGAAAAGAAAATAAAATAAAATCATGAAACATCTCCATTTTTAAAGTTTCTAAAGTTCTTTTAATTAAAGAATATAAAATGAATTGGATAGATAACACAGGCACACAAAAAAAAGTTGTTTGTTCATTGAACCAGACATACATATCTTATAGTAATTTTGCCCGATGAAAACGAATCTGAAGTCAGAATTGCTCCATCACCCTCAGTTTTTTTTAAATCGACAAAACTACCCTTAAATTTAAATTTTAAAGTAAAAAAAAAATTGAATAACAGATTTCTCTCTAAAACAAAACAGTAAATTTATTTACTTTTGCTACAACAACTCAAAAACAATGTCAACATTGCTTAAACACCCTTTGTTTTTTATTAAATCGAAAAAACTACCTCGAAAATGTAAAAATTCAAAATTATAATATTAAAAGTCAAAACCCGCATTGGTTATCAAAACAACAAAATAAATTTATGAACTTCTCCTTCGACTACTCAAAAACAATGTCAAAATTACTCCATCCCTTTCTGTTATTTTATTTGAAAAACCTACCCTTAAATTCACAAAATAAAAATTTAAAGTAAAAAAATTAAAAACCACATTGTTTTTCAAAATAGAACAATAAATTTATGTACTTCTCTTTCGACAACTCAAAAGCAATGTCAAAATTGCTCCATCACCCTCTGTTTTTTTTAAATTGAAAAACCAACCCTTAAATTCACAAAATAAAAGTTTAAAATAAAAAAATTAAAAACCACATTGTTTTTCAAAATGGAACAATAAATTTATGTACTTCTTTGTTAACAACTCAAAAGCATTATCAAAATTGTTCCATCACCCTTTGTTTTTTAAATTGAAATAACTACCCCTATTATGTTCACTGAAAGAAAATGTATATAAAGTTTTGTAAAAGTATTTTACAATTTGGGGAAAAAGTGCAACAAACCGAAATTTTGATATAAAAAATACTAAACTTTAAAAATATATATATATAGAATTTAGTAAAGTTATATTAAAATATTTAAAATTGAATTTAAATTCTTCATATTTGATATAATTATACTAAATTCGATATACACTACCGTCCGAAATTGTGCGAACGCTAACATCTCGAGCTATTAAAAAACACACCCGCACAGAAACAGGAGTAACTCGGTTAAAAATGAAGCTAGATGCTTTTTTTAAATTGCATTGGAAAGCTTATTAAATTTCCAATGAAATGCCACTATTTTAAGTTGTATTGCATAAATAGGAAGCGAGATATCGTGTTATGAAGACAAAAAAATAATTCTATTTTTTTCGGAAATTCTTACTTTGACTTTGACTCCTGGCACAATTTAGCAAAGTTTATGAAAAAAATTGTTATTTTTACAGACTATTTCTTGTAACCTAAGCTTCAAATAGAGACCAAGAACAGCAAAAAATATTTACGGGTTCCCGAGATATTACAAAAAGAGTCGGACCGTGCCAAGCAGAATTTTCAATCATCGATTTCTCTAATTCGCCGTTGAGTCAATTACTTGTCTGTGAAAAAAGTGTCGAAAATTAATTTTACCAAGTACATTCTTACTGGGATCCACTTTTTAAATATCGATATTTTAATTAAATTTAATTAATTTAATTTATTAAAATTTAATTAATTAAAAAGTGGATCCCAGTAAGAATGTACTTGGTAAAATTAATTTTCGACACTTTTTTTACAGACAAGTAATTGACTCAACGGCGAATTAGAGAAATAGATGATTGAAAATTCTGCTTGGCACGGTCCGACTCTTTTTGTAATATCTCGGGAACCCGTAAATATTTTTTGCTGTTCTTGGTCTCTATTTGAAGCTTAGGTTACAAGAAATAGTCTGTAAAAATAACAATTTTTTTCATAAACTTTGCTAAATTGTGCCAGGAGTCAAAGTCAAAGTAAGAATTTCCGAAAAAATAGAATTATTTTTTTGTCTTCATAACACGATATCTCGCTTCCTATTTATGCAATACAACTTAAAATAGTGGCATTTCATTGGAAATTTAATAAGCTTTCCAATGCAATTTAAAAAAAGCATCTAGCTTCATTTTTAACCGAGTTACCACTGTTTCTGTGCGGGTGTGTTTTTTAATAGCTCGAGATGTTAGCGTTCGCACAATTTCGGACGGTAGTATAATCTTTTTTAAAGTTTAATATTTTTATATCAAAATTTCGGATTGTTGCACTTTTCCCCCAAATTGTAAAATACTTTTACAAAATTTAATATAAATTTTCATTTAGTGTACATATTAGGGGTAGTTATTTCAATTTGAAAAAACAAAGGGTGATGGAGCAATTTTGATAATGCTTTTGAGTTGTTAAAAAAGAAGTACATAAATTTATTGTTCCATTTTGAAAAACAATGTGGTTTTTAATTTTTTTATTTTAAACTTTTATTTTGTGAATTTGAGGGTTGGTTTTTCAATTTAAAAAAAGAGAGGGTGATGGAGCAATTTTGACATTGCTTTTGAGTTGTCGAAAGAGAAGTACATAAATTTATTGTTCTATTTTGAAAAACAATGTGGTTTTTAATTTTTTTACTTTAAATTTTTATTTTGTGAATTTAAGGGTAGGTTTTTCAAATAAAATAACAGAAAGGGATGGAGTAATTTTGACACTGTTTTTGAGTAGTCGAAGGAGAAGTTCATAAATTTATTTTGTTGTTTTGATAACCAATGCGGGTTTTGACTTTTAATATTATAATTTTGAATTTTTACATTTTCGAGGTAGTTTTTTCGATTTAATAAAAAACAAAGGGTGTTTAAGCAATGTTGACATTGTTTTTGAGTTGTTGTAGCAAAAGTAAATAAATTTACTGTTTTGTTTTAGAGAGAAATCTGTTATTTAATTTTTTTTTTACTTTAAAATTTAAATTTAAGGGTAGTTTTGTCGATTTAAAAAAAACTGAGGGTGATGGAGCAATTCTGACTTCAGATTCGTATTCAGCGGGCAAAATTAGTATTAGATATGTAAAAAAACAAATGAAATTAGTTAAAACAAATAATTAAAACAAATAATTAAAACAAATTAAATTAATAATAATTATAATTTTTTCGATTTTTTGATATTGAAAATATTTTTATACTTACATCTTAGTTATAAGACATTTTTTTGGAAAATATATTCTAGAATGTGACTAAATAACATATTATACTCAATTATGCAAAGTTTGAATGCATTTTTTAAAACAATGTAAAATTTGAAAATTTTTTTTTTTTTTTAATAAACTGAATATCTCCCGTTCTAATTATTATTTTTTAAATCTGTAAATTTATAAACCTTCCTTGGCCCAAGGTCAAATATTCTGCCAAATTTTTTATTGGCATTTTTTGAATTCTGGATACTCAAAACGAATAATTATGTGTAAAATTTTAAGTTCTGAGCAATGTACAGACAAAAGTCTCATCTTATATATATATATATATATAAAATAGAATTTAGATAAATAACAAAATTATAATTAAAAATAAAAATCTTTTATAGATAATATCAATTTTATACTTAAAATGATAAATTAAAAAATTCATTACAATTTTTTCCATTCAATATAAACCATATATATTGATTATTTTTGAAAAAATAAAAAAGTTATAAATAAATTATGAAATACACAATTCATTAAATTATAAATGAATAATGTGAAAAGTTTAATAAATGAAAGAAATTAAATTTAAAAGGATTTTTTTTACAAAACCTCCAATGTAGATTACAGTATATTTAACCTTCAAAACACTTAAAATTAAAATCATGCTAGAAAGCTTATTTTTAAAAATTAATTTTGCGCAACTCAGATTTTTATCATTAAATGTATTTAAACTCTAACCATTACAAAAAAATCTAGAAAATATAAAAATTAATTTTTTTTAGTTTTTGGAAAAAAACAGGTGCCTTTTAAGAGAATCACCCATACATATTTTAAATTTTCTTTTATTTTCTATTGATATTTTGAATTTTTATGTTGCTGGTAAAAACTTTTTAAAATGATACTTTAAATCTTTAAGCTACAGAAAAAATAGGAAATGCTTATAAAATTAATATTAAAAAGTGTATAGATATAGATTTATAAAGAATATTTTTTTACTTGAACTAAATGTTTAAAATATAAATGTTTGGACGAAGCATTCGTTTCCTGTCACATACATTTTGTTTTATCACGTCGTTAGAAATCTATTGAATTTTTCAAAACAAAGGCAACTTTCTCCGCACCAACGGTATGACCTGAATTTGTTTCTCTATGGAGCAATGCAGATTTTGAGGGTGAAATAACTACGAACTAGAATACAAAGCACACACATAGCGAGATATATATGCATAAAACAGTGTTGTCCGTTCTGTATTTAACCCTTTTAAGCTCTAACTTTATAAAAAAGGTAAGCCTCAAATTTTTCTTGTTCAAAGGAATTTAAATATTTCATTAAATATTATTATTTATTATTTATATTTATTATTATTTATTTTATTAAAACTGGAAAAAATATTATTTCCTTAAATAGAAATATATTTTGTTATTTTTAAATAAAATTAGTTCTATTTACTTAGAAATTATAGCATCGAGTAATTACATTTTACTATCGGCGTATTATTTCAACGAAAGGCGTGAATAATGAAATTCTATAGAATTATTATACGTTTACGTGGTTCTTTAATAGATTAATCAATATCTCAATTACTGTTAATAAAAAGAAGCAAGCTTCGATCTTTATCGTATATCACTTACCCCCACAGCACCGAAACTTTTCTAAAAATTTATTTGCAATATTGAGAACATTTAATTGCAATGTTTATTAAAAGTTGTGTAAAGAGTTTAATGTCCCACTTGAATCATTACACAATTTCCACTAAAATTTTCAGTTAAATATGCCGAATATTGCAAGCAAATATTTAATAAATTTGTAGGAAAGTTTCGGTGCTGTGGGGATAACTTCGGACATCTAAATTTCATGTCCCATGTTCCTTCGTTAGAATAAAGTTTGAATTACATTTTTTAAGTTTCCAAGTAAATGCTGTATATTTGCAAGTAATGTATATTTTAATTAGGAACATATTTCCTCTTATGAAAATAGGTCTTCCAGCTTATTGATGAGAAAATTCCCATGTGGATTGTCAATGTTATAAGCATACGCTAATCAAACATGTAATAACTAGAGTTATATACTTACTTTGAATAGTAAAGGAAAAGAGTACAAAATATCAACAGATTTTCGAGAAAAACTAGTTTTAAGTTGTTTTTTTAAAATTTGTTAAACAAAATTTTGTATTTCTTTTTATTGAGTCCTCCGATGTATAATGTACTATTTTTAATAGCATGTTGTTTTATGAAAATGTTCCGACTTATCGTACTAAAAAAATTAAAAATGAACTCCCTTTGGTAATAAACTTATTTTACGGAATTAAAAAAAAATTAGGATCGTGACAGCACGGATAGACTCGAGTCAGGTCGTGGCACGAATAGCCACCCCTATACTGAAAATCTCCGTACAAGATCTTGTACATTTTCCTGTACAAGTTCAGTAGGAGAACTTGTAACATTTCAGTTATAGAAACTGTACGATTTCTGCATAAGAAACTGAAACAAGATCTTGTACAAAAAACTGTACATGTATATTTTTCTCGCTTTTGAGTAAATGTCCATGTTCAATTTCTTGTACGGGATCATGTACATGTACAAATTAATTAATATCTTTAAAGTATGCGCAGTAGCATTCTATGGCTTTTGCAGCTGCGCAGTTGTTTTTCGATCGCAAATGTAACACGAAAATCTTTAGTTTGGGAAATTGAATATTATAATACTGAATTTTACAACATCCAAATTGCAAACGAGTATATAACGGTATTTTTGTAAAGATTACTATTTAAATATTATACTGAGTGAGTTCCCGCATTATCAAAAGATTCTCTAAGAATAATGAATGAAATTTAAGGCTATGTCCAAGTTATAAAATGCAAACAAATCAAAAGGTAACCAAACAAAACACTAAAATCACCTTTTTCATACATCTTTTTCTCTCACAAAAATTACCATTTGAAAAAGTTTTTACAAAAATGATAAATTAGAGTGTCAAAGTTCCCAAAAAATCATTTTTGAGTGTGATCAATAAATAGCAATTAGTAAAATCCTTATTTAGAAACGAGTAGATATGTAAATTAGGTAAAGGAAGATACACTTATGAATTCTGTTTTGGAAAGAGAAAGAAATCAGGTTTAAGTTTGAAGAGAGATAGTCTTATGTCAGTTTTATTGTAAGAGACAAAGTAAGGAACAGTAAGATTTTTAGACGAAGATATTCTTATGGCAGTTGTAATTGTGTAGAAAAAGATAAACAATTTTAGACGAAAAAGTTCTTATGTTATTCCTCCTTGATAGAGGAAGAAAAGACTAGCGTTAAATCGTTAGTTTTCTTCCGAAAAGTATTACCTGAAAGAGAGAGACCTCAAAGATTTCCTCAAGAACAAAACCCTATTTACCTGAAACTTCTTACTCAGGGATTTTCAGAGCCGCTGATTACGAATCTGAAGTCAGATTTTATAAATTCAATATAAATTCAATATAAATTCAATATATATATATATATATATATATATATATATATCAATTAAAAATTTGGATGGTTTTTGTGGATAAAATAGTGCGTAAATTGGATTTTTTGTTGGTCAATATGAAATAAGAGATAAACGGGATGAAGTTTGAAATATGGGAAATTTAATTTAGAAAAATGGGCTATATGTAGAAATGGAAAAATAAAATTAACTACATAAATGGAAATTGTTTAGTGTACGGAAATTGCAAAAGATATTTAAAGTTAGTACTTATTTAATAATAAATGTTTTTCTTATATTGTTTAGTGTATGGAAATTGGAAAAGATATTTAAATTTAGTTCTTATTTAATAATAAATGTTTTCTTATAAATTTAATATTTTTATTTTCTTCTAAAGAATTTAATATTTTTGTAAATTTTTAATCTTTAAAGAAACCATGGCTAATATAGAATTAAATGTTAATTTAAGTGATGCAGATTATAAACGAATAGTTACTAATGGATGTATGTTAAATGATAATCATTTACATGAATTTCAAAAATTGTTAAAAAGGACAATAAATAATGGTTGTAATATGGAAAGCACTTTATATGTACAAATTATCAATGTCATTACTCCTATTGATAAAAATAAAAAGCATATTCAAATTATGTTTAGTGGTTCTGAGGATCGTGGACATTGGATTTGTACTTATTACTATGGAATAAGACTCTATATTTATAAGTCTTTTTTTTAATTCATTGTCACCTAGTGCATCCTTCTGAATTGTGGGATCGATTTAAAAGTAAAATGTCGGAAGACTTTAAAAGAAATAATGTTTCTGCAGCAGAAGATGCAGCTTATAGGAAATTGATGTTTTTATTTGGGATGAAGCACCAATGGCATCAAAGTATGATTTAGAAATAATGGACAGATTATTAAGGGATTTAATAAAATCACAAGAATCATTTGGTTGTAATTATTTTTTAACGATTTTGATAAACCTTTTTAGAAAGAACGATCGAACAACATAAAATTTATTTTAGTCAATAAAATTTTAATTTTTATTATTGATTTTCTTGTATTCTTCTTGCGTCCAGGACGGTAAAAAATTTAGCATCAACGTCAAATCTTTCTTTTTTTCTTTAGATAAACCAGATCCAGTTTCATTTCTTTCAAGTTTTTATTAAGACTAGCGCCTCCGTCGACCGCTTCGCGGTCGACTACGTTGCTTCCATTTTCCGTTCAACACGTAATTTTCCTATAAACATTTAAACATGTAATTTTGCATATCTACGTTATTCTTCCCCTTGTATAAATTTAATCTTTTCAATTTAATACAAACTAAAAACTAAATTTTCAAGTACATGAATATGTTTTAAATGATAATTTCACCGAGTTGTTTCGCTATTTTCGTTTAACACGTGAATTATCTATGAAAGTTTTTTATTGTAAGTAACTACTCCACATTTACTTATGTAAATTAATTTCTTTTTCTCTCTGAAGATTAAGCAAATAAATCATTAATGAAGCTTTAAAAAGTCAGATTAACTTCAACTTTTATTCAAATTTTATTATATATTCAATGTCGATATATGAAGAAAATTAGGGTGGCCACTTTTTTTTAGAAAATCGAATTCCCGGTTTTTTCCCAGTTTTCCCGGCCAAATTTTATTTATTTTTTGGTCATTATAAATAGATTGAAACAATATCTATTTAACATAAAAATTTATTTTCTTTTAAAACCAGTCCTTTAATAATATTTAATAAATTAGTTTTATAATAAAAGGAAACTTTTCAGTTTTAAAACGTTTTACATTTATAGACAAAATGAAAAGTTTAAATAAATAACAAAAGATTTCTTTTATTTTTCAAAGAAAATCCTTTTATTTTATGCAAGACAATTTGTTTTATCCAAGAAATTATAAAAAAATTTAAAATATTAATAACAAACGAAACAAATAATCTTAAATTATTCTGTATTATACATATTATAAATTTAAACTTATCAATATTGAGCTCGTTTAGAGATAACTTTTTTTTGACATTTTTCCGAACCGATAATAATATGAAAGTTGTAAAAGAATAAGAAATTTTTACTATTTTACGAATTTCTTTTTTTTTAAAATGAACTAAAATTTTTCATAATGAACTTTAAGATTGATTCTTTAAAACTGAAATAAGCGTATGAAAAACGGGAATGGAAAATAATAGGGCCAAAATAAGTGAAATCGGCCACTTAAAAAAATGTTGTCTCCAATTTTCAAGTAATTTATGATTTTCGGTAGATATACGAGTACATTTTTACCCCCTACAATATTTTTCAACAAAAAATTTTATTTTGAAAGTAAACACGTGTTAAAGTTTTGGGTCATTTTATTTTCGTTTTAGAGTAGTAAGAAAACGAAAATAAAATGACCCAAAACTTTAACACGTGATTACTTCCAAAATAAAATCTTTTTTTGAAAAATATTGTAGGGTGTAAAAATGTACTTGTATATCTACCGAAAGTCATAAATTACTTGAAAATTGGAGACAAAATTTTTCAAGTGGCCGGTTTAACTTATTTTGTCCCAAATAGAAATTATGAGAAAAATCCTGTGGAATAAACATTAAAAGAAAAATCCGCTTAAAATAAAAAGATTTCGTTAAATTTAATAACTCAGGGTGTCTAACAAAGATTGAGAATAAAATTCCCTGACTATTCCCTGACTTTTAATCCCTTTTAACAAATTTTATTTCTGCTTTCTTGGGCCAAAAAATATGGCAACTGACATATTTAACAATAAATTTTTATCTAATGATTGAAACAAACCATAAAAAAAATTTTCATAATTTTATTAGATTAAAAAAATATTTTATTCATAAGAAATTTTAATGTTTGTATACATTTTTAGAAATTTTCCTGACTTTTAATGAAATTCTCTGAAATTCCCTGACTTTTCCCTGACTTCCCTGACCGTTAGACACCCTGTAACTACATTATTTTCTCAGTAATCCCTCTTCCTCACTAACTAAAGTCTGTTAATTTGTGTATTCTCTAATATACCTACTTATGTACAATATACTTCTCGAGTAATAATTGAAAAAATATTTTTTTTGGGTCAATTTAAAAATAAAATTAAAAATAAAAAATAAATTTCCGGTTTAGTATCAAATTTCCCGGTCATTTCTCGGTCAAGTGGCCATAAAATTATTAATTTAATAATTGGAAACTTTTCTACGTTCTTTTACGTTTGATAGTATTTTGTTTTTTTTAATTTTATTTGTAACAAATTAATATTCTTTGATTAGACCTTGGTGAGTTTTTTAGCAACATTTTTTGTTTCTTATTATTTAGCTTTTTTTACAATGTTAAACAAAATTTATCAATTGCATAGAAACACTCTAAGGATACTACTCAACTTGTACCAAAACATCAGTTTTTTTCTAAAAATTTTTGAATGTGAATAATCGTTTGACCAAGGCTTTTGTCTATTTGTCAATTAATTCAATTATACTTTCCATATTGAAGTGATGAATTACATTACATTACATTCTATCATAATTTCATTTTGGATAAAAGGATCAAGTTTTCAATTGTATTCCATTTAAATGTTATTAATTTAGACATGGCACAGGCATTAATTTTATTACTGTTTTTCGACAATATTTTGTACACTTTTTAAACAATAATAAGTCAATGTCCTTCGTGTTTCTTCAGACTCTTATTGTTAGTTCTTGTTTTCAAAATTACATTTACATAAAAGATCAAACCGAAATATCACTAAATATTAGTATAAAGCACAAATAAATTCTCCTGAATGAACACAACCTCAATTTTTTTTATGTAATACATTTACGATACTGCGACTTGCAAAAACGTTTTTTTCCTGTGGCACAAATTTCTCGCTTATGTAATTAAATTTTTAACTTTTCACAATTCCACAAAAAATATTTATTTACTTCGCCCATTTGTTTTTAAATCAAATGTGATTTTTCGCGAAATCAAAAATTAAGCGCTAGACGACCTTGCAATGGTGCTGCTATATGAGATTAGCTTTACTTGCTTTTCATATAATGATTCCCCATTATTTAAATTTCACGTCAAATAAAATTTAGTATTGTAAGATTAATAAAACAATAAAAATCGCTAATAATTTGCTTAAAACAATAGTTTTCCTTGTGAGTCATGGTGCAATAAATTTTTCAGGGTTGTTTATTGTAAAAAAGAAAATTTTCATTATTTTGTCCGATCTACCACTGATATTTCATTCATTAAGAAATATTAAACTTTAAAATTCTATTAGGGCTGTAACTTATAGTTTGTCAAAAGAATTTTCAAAAATAATAAAATACAAATTGTTCGCTACGCGAAGAATTACTCATTAACAAAAAGAAAAAATAAATTAGCTATTTTGAGCTAATTATGAAAACATTGAAAATAAAGAATACTTTTTGTACTGAGAATTAATTATTCTCAGTACAAAAAGTATTCTTTATTTTCAATGTTTTCATAGTTGTCAAAATATTTCCAATAAACTCAAACTTTAAAATTCTAAGTTAAATAACTTGGAATTTAAAGTTTGAGTTAATTGAAAATATTTTAACAACTAAATGAAAGCATAGAAAATAAAAAATACTTTTTGTGCTTAGAAAATGTACGAATAGGTATAATTATAAAAAAGGCATTATATACAGTTCTTAAATGTAAATACTTCTTTTATTTTTCACACATAATAAATATTTTAAATTTGCATTAACTTCACTTTTTCCAAGAGTCTATTCTGTTATTTTTTTCTTATTTTGCTAAATTTTGTATAAAATTATGATTTTGTTGTGGTAAAAAAAATGTAAAAACAGCGAATTTCATTTTCTAAAATAAATTTTGAAACAAAATGTTTTTGGCAAAATTAAAAAATTATATTTGTTCAGAAATAATAAAACATTAAAATATCACTTCGGACGAAAACTGGTTTTTAAACAATAATGAAAAAACTGTTACTGTATGTTTTTTTAAAATTTTTACTCATTCTTCAGCAAATAAATGTTTATTTATTATTTATACATATAATATATAATATGGTTATTTTGTTGTATTTTTAGTCTGTCACAACAAAAATAGAAATTTGTTTCGTTCCGATTAAGTAACTAAGTTAGTGAGGTTAGGAACAATTGTTTACAAAGTGCATATCTTATACATTTAGCACTAACCAGAAATACTACAACATAACACATTCAACACATTATTTTTCTATTGTAGACGCAGCCTAAAAATAAAAAATTATAAAACATTTAATATACTTTTATTTATATTATTATAATAAAAAACAATTATTTGCCGAAAATAAAATAAGATTCCAAAAGAAAACAAACAGTGGCCATCTTTCTAACTTGGTTTTACGCGTGCGTAAGAGCAACGTCCATTTTTCGAGTTTCACGTGTTCGAGTTACGTTTTCGAGTTCGATTTCCTTTCATTCGAGTTCTATGCTTTCTGTTTTTTTAGAAAGGAATCTTTTCCCCGCATCTAAATGACATCTCCGAATTTGGGATAATAACACTTGTAACCTTATTGACTTAGGTACTGATAATAATATTGACTTTGAATTTCTTTTGTTTTTCTGTTAACTTGTATTACAAGTAGAAATTGAGGCTATTTTGTAATTATAATTTTTATTAAAAACTCATTAAAAAACGCAATTAAACAGAAAATCCTTTTAAAAAAATGTTTTCATGAATTTATTAAATTTTTTCATAAAAAATCTGAATTATAAAAATTTCTGGCTTTGATCACTTTTGTCATATAGTACCACCCTTCATATAGTCCTGATATTTTTTCTCGGCTTGCGTGCCGCGTATCAATTTTAATTTTTATCTGAAATCAAATTCTTTCACTTTACAGTATTAACTAATTTTTTACGAATATAAAACTCAATTCAGGTAAAAATTGACAATTGACATTGACAATTTTAAGTGTTTGAAATTTTTTTTTACTTAATATAAATCTTGCATGGCAATATTGCCACAAGATTATTTCAAAATTACATGCTATCTGGGCATTTACAGTGGTGTATAACTCCATAAATTAAAGTTTCTTTTTTGAACAGATAACCAGAAGTTCTATCCTTAATAGAATCTCAGTAGATCATCATCATCATTAATATAAAATCAGTAGATATGCAAATTAGGTAAAGAGAGACGTAATATTGGTTTTTGTTTTGGAAGATGAAGTTAGAAACAATAAGATTTTTAGATAAAGATATTCTTATGTCAGTTGCAACTGTGTAGAAAGAGATAAATAATTTTAGAGAAGTTCATATGTTATTCTTCCTTGATAGAGGGAAATAAAGCTAGCGTTAAATCGTTAGTCAAATTCCAAAATTATTACCTGAAAGGGTCTTGAAGGATTCCTCAAAAAACAATATAGAGTACAGTAAAAAATATATAGTATAGTTCAGTACTGTACTAATTCTTTAATTAAGCAATCATAATTTGCTATTTCTAGGTAGATGTTACTGGATTAATGTGTCGTTTTTCTAATTTTGTTATTTCGCTCTTAGATGTTTGAAACATTATAATTGTATGTTTTTTTGTTCATTTAAAAAAATCTTAAAATTTGTTCTTTCATAGACAGTTACATCGGTGTATAACTATGAAAATTAAAGTTTCCGTTTTGAATAGAGGACAAGGAAGGGGCGCGCAACGCGTGCCATTTTTGGTTCTAGTAACTAATTAAAATGACCTGTAAAATAGCATTTTTGACGCGTCGCGAAAAATAAACTGTTTAAGTATATCAAACGCACTGACGATGAAGAAGTCTCATATCAGCGATTGGACTTTCAACGTGTGGAAGGGGAAATTTTTCCCTTTCCTCCTTGAAATTACAAGGAGAAAGGGTAAAAACTTCTTCATCGTCCGTGCTGTTGATATAGTGAAACACTTTAATTTTTGGCAACGTGAACTCTGTTGCTTTACGCGCACGCGCAAACCGTGCCAAGGACGCATTGACAACACTATGCAGAAAGACACATTTTGTTATACTCTGAAATGCAGTTATTTTCACATGCTTTCAGCTATGCTGGGTGTAGTAACCAAATTCAATACTTCAATTTACCATTTTCATAAAGAAATTGTAATTTTATGTTCATTTGTAAAAATAGGAACCGCGAAAAAAAGCAGTAACAGAAGACCGAATTATATACTTTTTTCGCGGTTCCTTTTTTTACAAATGAATATAAAATTACAATCTCTTTATAAAAATGGTAAATTAAAGTGTTGAATTTGGTTACTACACCCAGCACAGCTGAAAGCATGTGAAAATAACTGCGTTTCAGAGTAAAACAAAATGTGTCATTCTGCATAGTGTTTTCAATGCTTCTTTGGCACGGTCTGCGCGTGCGCGCAGAGCATCAGAATTCACGTCGCGAAAAGTTTAAGTGTTTGACTATCATCATCATCATCGTCAGTGCGGTTAATGTGCTCAAACAGTTTATTTTTTGCGACGCATCAAAAATACTATTTTATAGGTCACTTTAATTAGTTATTTTACTAATTGCTATTTATTGATCACACTTAAAATAATTTTTTTTGAAACTTTGACACTCTAATTTATCATTTTGGTAAAAAAAAAGTTTTCAAATGGTAATTTTTGTGAGAGAAAAAGATGTATGAAAAAGGTGATTATAGTGTTTGGTTTGTTTACCTTTTGATTTGTTTACATTTTACAACTTGGACATATCCTTAATGAAATTTTTAGGAAATGCTTATTGTTCACAGACAATTTAAGAAAATATTCAAAAATTTTTTTTTTAAATAAATTGTCGACAGTATGAAGTATGAGTGTGCATTGTAAAGAGTGGGGACGAGTTCATAGTCCTTAAAAACTAAAGCATAAGCGGGTGTGGTGAGATTAATTAGTCACTATTCAAAGTGATAGCACGTTTGTATTCCAATAAGGCTCAGTGAAGAATGGGAAGGATTGATTATCTCTAAGTTTTTGTACTTTTACTTGTTAAATAAATAAAGTGGAGTTGGCTCTCAGTTGAGTAACCAACTCACCAAAATAATAATATTAGTTGTTTCTTACGGCGACAACAAAATTATTTAAAAAATAATTTTTAAATAATTTATTTTTTAAAAAGTGCCATTTTTTTAAATAATAATGGTTCGATTCCCACTTATTTCACGAGTATTTTCCAAAAAAATCGATGAAGGGCCTGAAACTTTAAGAGATATTAAATTTTTTGTCCTTGCGCGCAAACGTAAAAAGCTCATTTTCCGGCTATACTCTACATACAAAACTAATGTTCAAAATCGCCTATAAGTCGTAAATTTTAACCGAATTTAATTTTTCTCTTTGCAGAATGTCAGGTTATAAATTTTTAAGAATACTGTGTATATTTAAAATGTATATTTGTTTAAACAAATTATTATTATCATTGTTAATTACTAAATTTTTACATATTGTACCTAGAGATATATATTTTTAAATTTTGCAATTTACCGGATTTAACATAAATATCGATGCAAATTTAAAACATAATTATTATTGTTTATACAAGATTTAAACAAATTATTATTGTTAATAATTAACTAACTATTTTCAGAATAGTCCTTAATATGAAACGAGTAGATATGCAAATTAGGTAAAGAGAGACACTCTTATTTATATTGCCTTTAGAGAAAGAAGGAAAGGTAGCCGTTACCAGTGCCGGCGTTACCGGCACCGTTACCAAGATGTTACCTATTGAGTTTCTATTACTATATTATAGTATATATAATAGACTTTTAACAATAGTCTTCCTTGCGATGAAGAAAGAAAGAAAATACTACCTGGGTTGTCGGAGATAATCCTTATTTACAAAGGCTATTTATTGTTCAAAGGTTTGTATTGTTTGTGATAATACTTCGTATATATATATATATATATTGGGCCCTGAATCAATCTACGAGTGCGAAGAGGACAATGTTATGCGTCGTTAAATTAGCGCTCACTTGTACTCACGCTTAGGGCCTACCCCGTAAATAGGAACGAAAATTTAATTTAAAATCATATCGTGAAAATATTTTCTATGCGACACGTACTACGTGTCGTGAACGAAAATTAAATTAAAATATCTGTAGAATTCACTCACTATATGTAAGTGATATGTGAGTGATATTAGTAAATTTGTAAATTGTCATTTAGTGAATAGTAAGCATTAATAAATATAATTAATAAAATAATTAGTGAATAGTAAATGATCATAGAATTACATTAATATACTGTTTTTAATTTTCTTTCAATTATTAAATTTATTGAGTTGTGTTTGGTTTTTGTTTGATGTTTTGTTAATTAATAAAGTTAAAAATTTGTTATAATTTATAAATCGTCTGTAATTGGATAAAAGGCAAAATTAGAAATTGGTTAATTTGTGAAAAAAGCAAAAATTAGAACTTGGTGAAATTGGAAAAAAGGCCAAATTGGATATTGGTTATATTGAATAAAAGGCAAAATAAGAAATTGGTGAAATTGGAAAAAAGGCAAAATTGGAAATTGGTGAAATTGAAAAAAAGGCAAAATTAGAAATTGATGAAATTGGAAAAAAGGCAAAATTGGAAATTGGTTATATTGGAAAAAGGCAACATTAGAAATTGGTTATATTGGATAAATACAAAGCTGGAAATTGGTTATGTATTGGATAACAGGCAAATAGGAATTTGGATAAGAGACAAAATTGATTATTCTATTCTATAAGAGGTAAAAGTTGGAACCATTGTATAAAAGGAAATTATAAAATTAAATGTACAAAAGTTGATGATAAAATTCTAATGTAATATTACTAATTCTAAAATTTTAAATTCTTGATATAAGTATGTTCTTAAAATATAAAAAAACAATGTCTAACAAAGGAGAAATTGTCAATTTAACTACTCATGATTTAAGTATTGTCGTCACTGAAGATGCAATGCTAAATAATTAATATATGTTTGAGTTTCAAAAGCTGTTGAAAAGACAATTACATTTTTTTATAATATGCAAAATATATTGTGTTTATAAACACTTGATTTAATAGTTCCAATCGAGAAATGTAAGCAGCATATTCAAATACTGTTTAGTGGATTTTATAACTCTGGTCATTGGATTTGTACTTATTATAATGGAAGATGTCTTTACATTTTTGATAGTCTTAGTAAAAAATGTTTAAATCATGACCAAAGAAATTATTTAATTAGATTATATCCTTTTGAACCACCAGTAGTTTTCATATCTGTTGATCAACAACCAGAATACAGCCTTTCCTGTAGAGTATATGCAATTGCTTTTACAACATCGATATTTTTTAATATTATGGCCCACTCTGTCAATAACTATTATTGTAATATGAGAAACCATTTAATGTTAATGTTTAAAAGCAACAGTTTAAGTGAATTTCCCTGTGAACAACTTTCTAATAGTAGATCTTGCATAGTTGTGTATGACTAGAATTGTCTTTTAAATGAAAGAGATATTTAACTTAAGTATGGAGAATCAAACTTTTCTAAATACTCCATAAAGAAAGAAATTTCTTTTCCGAGAATAGTGAATAAAATAAATGAAGGAAATATTGCGTCAACAACCGTTAAACAAAGTAGAGCTGAAATTGAGAAAAATTTTCGTGAGAGGTAAAAGTTAAAACGTAAAATTGATAATGCAAATTATTCTGAGGAAGCACACACTTCCATTTCTTTTCTGAGAATAGTGAATAAAATAAATGAAGGAAATATTGCGTCAACAACCGTTAAACAAAGTAGAGCTGAAATTGAGAAAAATTTTCGTGAGAGGTAAAAGTTAAAACGTAAAATTGATAATGTGAATTATTCAGAGGAAGCACACACTTCCATTTCTTTTCCGAGAATAGTGAATAAAATAAATGAAGGAAATATTGCGTCAACAACCGTTAAACAAAGTAGAGCTGAAATTGAGAAAAATTTTCGTGAGAGGTAAAAGTTAAAACGTAAAATTGATAATGCACATTGTTTAGGAGAAGAACACACTTCACCTAAGAAAAAACTTCAAGACGAATCCGAAATAAAATATGCTGAAAACGTTAAATTAAAAAATAGAAATAGTGATACAAGTACTTTTTCAAAAACAAAGAACACTTAATGTCAATGAAATTATTGTGAAGCAGAATTAAAGCATCAAATTCAAAATGAATTGAATGTTGAAAATTATTTAGGTCCGATGAATTATTACTGCTTAATAATTCTTTTTCGTTTGCCTCTTTAAATACCAATGTAATTAATTTTAACGGCAGAAGAAGAGGACCATTCTGTTACAAAATTCAAGGTCAATTTTACTATTAAATTAATAGTGCTTTATATCCGGAAAAAAGTGAGGATCCATTTTTTGGTCATATATTTATTTATGATCCTGATGAATCAATCAGATACAGATTAAAAAGTAACGAAAATTTGGATAAAGACGTTTTAAAATCTATAGAAAATATGAGAAATTCTAATGCATATACAAAATCTTACATGCTGATGTCAGAGGTAATTAAAATTAAAACTGAATTAGCAAGATATCAAAATGAAGATATTCCAGAGCTACAATTATTGTTACCCTTAAAAAAGGCTTTCATAAAAATAGATACAATTTTCAAAGTTTTCATGATGTTACTGCAATTTTTAATACAAACTCTAAAGGAGAAATACCAGAATCTTATGTAACGGTTTATAATAAATCTACAAAGGAATTAAAATTGGTTAATAATTTAGATCCCAATGTTGAACCATGGATGTATCACATATTTTATCTACTTGGAAATAAGGGTTATAATATTAATATGATTCTTAGTGATAGTGATCACTAGCACAAAAAATGGGACAACAGAGATATTTTAACTGGCTAAAGTACTTTTTCTTTTCCATATATTTATAAAATTGTTTTTAACAATTATCAAAAATTGTTTGAAACATTTAAAAATATTTCTAAATAATAAGAAATGTCGGGTTGTATCTTAAATGAAGATTTTGATAACAAGAGTGCATTATATAATCTATTTATTTATTGGTTTATACACCTGTCTTCAGCCTTACATACTTGGCTATACAAGTGTTTCTTACAATTTCTTGCTTTACAAATTCTCCTTACATACAATTCTTAATACTAGGTTTGCGCCTACAGAACGTCTTTCGACATTTAGGAGTACTCGCATTAGCCTGGACTACCCGTCTAATGGGTTTTCTCGCCAGAGGAGAGGGAAACTGTAGAAAACCTTCTCCTGAGTACAACCGGTTTATCGACAGTCGAGTTCTAATGGTGTGTACCGGACAATAATCGACAGTGCACATCATTATACCTCGACGTCAAACCTCCCGCTCAGATTATCTCACATGCCGGAAAAATCCAAGCCAAATGGGCGCGAACCAAGTACCCTTGGTCCTAGAACGTCCGCCAAGCGAGGCATCTTATCCGACCGAGCTAATCTGTCGGTGCATTATATAATCATAAAATGCTTTTATCTATGATGGTACTTGATATTCAACAAATTCTTTGTAATGTTAAAATAAGAATATAAGATGTCAAAATAAGTTAGTGTCGAAGAAAAGAAGATTTTTTTTCACTCTGAATATAGTTTTTTGTAAAAATTGTTTATAATATTGTTAAAAAAATGTTAAACAATTACAAACAAAGGTTTGTCCCTCCAAAATTTATTCTAGTGTCAAACCAAGTAAAATGTGAAAAAAATTCTTTTTCTATGAAATTTGTTTATAACATTTTTAAATATTGTTAATTAAATTTAAATTAAAGTTTGAAACTTTAGCAACATTTTGATTACAAGAGAGCATAATGTAATTAAAAAAAATTTCGACGAATTATAACATTTTACTATAAATTTGAAATTTCTTTTCGGATTCTGAAAGAGGACACACAAACCATTAAAAAATCCTGTCTCCCAATTTTTTTGAAAATTGTAGCTCGTAGAAAGGAAAGCTCAAACTTGTGCTAAGAAATATGGACATTTGGGACTAAATGGGTTAATACAATTAAGGAGTCAGGAAGAAGAACTCGTTGAGCGCTCCAACGCATGCGTTAATACCAGTCGGCTAGCAGAGACAAGTCCAGAGGCGCTCACTGCTCCCCTGATATTAGAAAATACGTTCCCGCGCTCTGCGAGTTCTTCTTCCCGGCTCCTCAATTTTAAAAATTTAGTGCTTAATACTTTCTAGCTTGAGTCTCTCAGAAGGTGGAGTCAATCGTGCAAAATTTGAATTTTCATTATTTTTATAATACACATAATTTTGAATTATTTATTTTATTTATTTGATCTTTATATATATATATATATATATATATATATATATATATATATATATATATATATATATATATATATATATATATATATATAATATATATATATATATATATATATATATATATATATATATATATATATATATATATATATATATATATATAGTGTCGCACAATAACTATTGCTCACCCTACAGCGATTGAAGGCGATAGTTCCGAGGGTGGGTGAAGGGCTTCAAAAGAAGGGTTACGGGTTTTAGTGGGTCGGGGCTGTCAGTAGGTCACTAGCTAGCTAAAAAATTTTATAATTTATCTTTATTTTATATTTTTTATTTTACCAACCCCACATAACCTTGGGATGCGGAATCCAAGGTATCTGTATGCAGATTTTTCAAATTCCCTAAGCAAAAAAAAAATAATTATTTGATTCAATTAAAGAAATTAATTAATTAAAAGAATTAATTGTGATAAATAATTGAATATTTGATACAAATAAAGATTTAGTTATTAAAAAAATTATTTTATTGGTGCAAATAAATATTTATATCATACCGTCAAATAAAATACTCAGATCTAATAAATATTTACTTGGCTCAAATAAATATTTATTGGATAATCGACAATTAAACTATTAAATTTAGTAAATTAATTTTTATTTGTGTCAATAAATTTATTTTTAGAGTAGAAATTATGCAAATTATTTCCTGAAAGAAAAGAATGAGTTGGTGAACAATATTATTATTGAGAAATGAAAATTATACATAAAGTCAGTATACAAAATTTAAAACAAAATTTAATCCTTAAAGATAAAATTCTTTTAATAAATATGTGTTCATCTTTCGAATAATGTTAGAAACTTTTTTAATGTTAAAATATTTTCATATTGAATATCAGAAAAAAGGGGACGCGCAAGTAAAAGTGACTAGTATACTTAAAAGATGCAGTTTTTTCTAATCAAGTAAATTTACCAAACTTTTATGATATGCCGAATTGCATTAAAAATAAAATTATAATTTAAACAAAAATAAGAATAATAATTTATGTAATTATTAATTAACTTTTAATTAGGGTTGGCAAAATTTCCCCTAACTATATTTTTTTTCTTTCAAAAAATTTAAATTTTGGTAATTGCCTTCTTTTTTTATAGTTTGGAAGAAACATTGTATTTTAAAAATGTGTTTTGCGCAGTTGGTTTGTTTGTTTATTTATATATTTAATTATATAATAATCATATTTATTGATAGTATTATTAGTTATAAATTAATTGTACAATTGTTTAATTTTATTCAAATTCTGATGATTGCAACATATTAGAAATTCAATAAATAATGTTTCAGGAAATTCACATTCTTATTTGTTCATAGAGGAGACCGGGGCGTCATCAAAAGTGGTAAATCAGAGTAATTTCGGTTTTAAACAAAATAACGTACTTGGCATACTGTAATTTTGTACCAAGTTTTATTGTTATTCATTTATTATTGTTAAAAATGTGGTAGAAAAAGTGATTTTGAAGCTTGGAAGTAAATTTTTGAAGTCTTTGTTTTTTGTTATATCTTTTTCTACATTACTTGTAAAAATTTTGGTATATCAGGTTTTGAGTTTTAAACATTTGTTTTTAAAGAACAATTGACAATTTTTGTTTAATACTTACGGTATTGATAAAAAATAACAAAATTTTCAACAAAAAACTCCGGGGCGTAATGGAGCACTTTGTCCGGGGCGTATTGGCTCGCATATTTTATTAAGAAAAATCTATTATACTTTAAATCCTATATAATCCTATATGAGAATCTTATATAAGAAATCTGCTATTTTTATAAGAAATCTTCTATTTTATCATATGATAACGCTTGCTATTGGTCAAGATACGATGATAACGCTTGCTATTGGCTTAAGTTCTGTGAAAATGTTTATTATTGGTTCTTGATAAGATGATAACGCTCGTTATTGGTTAGAATTCGCTATAGGTACAATGTGTTGAGAGTCAAACAAGTGTATTTGTATATATTTTTCCTTCTATGAAATCAGTAGATATGCAAATTGGGTAAAGAGAGACATTTGAATGTTGTTTGTCTTTGTAAGAGAAAGAAAGCAATAGCGAAACTTAGTTTTATTTAATAAGAAGTTATTTATATGAATATAATATACATATTCTTAATATCCCAGTAAACAAAAACTAATTGAAATAAATTAAAAAGCATTAACAAAGAGTTTCAGTGAATCCCGCTTTGTGACAAATACGAATTGGAGCTAAGTTGCAATTTTCATGAATTTGTCAAACTGTATTGAACTTCCAAACCTTCTATTCTTACCAATTCAGTGGACAAGTTTTGGAGCCTTTAATTTTTTTAATTCGTCAGCATGAATTCAATGCATGTCTTAGTCATTTCTTTCAAATGCGAATTCGTTTGCACAAATTGAGGCAAATTTAATCGAATTCAATCGAATATACAAAGAGCTTAAATGAATCCCGCTTTCTACCAAAAAAATTAATTCATTTCAATCCGTTTGAATTAGTTTTTTACTCGAATAATTTTTGGCCTTTTTTATATACTGTTTCTGTTTAAAATGTCCCCTACTGTCCCCAAGTACCGTAACCAATCTTCTCTTAGTTTTTGTATAAAAATAAAAAAGGTTGTTGTCTACGCATTAGAATTAATATTTATTTATATAAACGCATCTTAACATTTACACAAAAAAAGGTTTATTTATTTAAAAAAATAAAGTTGAACAAAAACCAAACAAAATGATCAGATCATATTCTGCCAAAAATCTGTCTGTCATTAAAAATACTTACGTCTAATGTTATAACCATTATCCCTATCCATTTTCTAAAACAATAAATAAAATAGAAAATTTGATTACAAACACAAAATCGAAAATTGCCATTTTAACATTCCTGCAAACTAATTTTACCTTTTAAATAAAATGAGCCATATATATATATACACTATGAATTAGTGGTAGGCGAGTAATAAGATTCAAAAGCAAATTTGAATATGATTCATTCTTTCATACAAAAATAAATTACGCATAGAAGTGTTACGTCGCACTCGCAAACTATTGAAAAAATATATTCTGTATACTGATATAAAATCAGTACAGGATAAAAAAATATCCATTTATCTTTTAATTGTTTTGGCGTTTAAAGATATTTTAAAGAAAAGTGAGTTTATTTTATCGAAAATCAATGAACTGAAAGTGAATCAGTGTAAGTGAGTTTTCTAATCTTCAGTAATAAGAGTTTTAAATTTTTTGTTGATACTTTTCTATTTCTTAATATCTGATTAAATTAAAATAAGTGACGCCAACAATGTGAAGATAGAAAATTTCGTAAATTTGAAGCAAGTAATTTTATTAAAATATATATATATATATATATATATATATATATATATACATATATGTGACGTGTTGCGACAAAAGGGACCTTAGCTGTTTTTGACAGAACTAAAATTAGAAGTATAAATAAATAAAAATGACAAATTTTCTTTACAAACTATTAATATTTAATTCATTATTATGTGCAATATTTTCAGAAAAATATGCTTTTGATGTTAAATAATCAATAATAAATTTTTAATGAAGTTAAAAGTACTCTAAACATAACCTAAAATTGTATGTAGCTAAGGTCCCTCTTGTCGGGGCACGTCACTTATATTTCAATGTATTGAAATTTAAGGAGTTTTTAAAAGAAGTTCTTTCTCCATGTTTATTGGTTTTTTGTTATAATATTATTATTAAAAGAAATTCTTTGTAAGGAATAGATGCTAAAATACAAATGCTGTAAAAATTAATTTGTGCATTTCATTATAAAAACTAAAAAGTAGCGTAATTGTAAATTGATATTAGAATTCAATGAAATTTGAATTAAATCAATTGAAAATTGATATTGGAAATGATAATTGATTTTATTAGAATTAAAAATTTATATTGGAATTGAAAATTGTTATTACTGACAAAAAAATTGATATTGGAATGGAAAATTCATATAGGTTACAAGAAAATTGAAGATAAAGAAACTAGAAAAAATTGGAAATACAAACAAAAAAGATAAAACTGAAAAAAATCTTTTAAATAAAAAAGACGTTTATTTATTTAAAAATAATTTTCATCACAGCTGTTAACTTTACGAAATAAAACCATGGCTAACAAAAAAGAATTATTTAGTTTAAGTGATAAAAATTATGACATAATTGATAATAAAAATGCAATATTGAATGATTATCATACGCATGAATTTCAAAAGCTTTTTCATCCTACAGGCACGAAAATGTCTCTTTTTGTACGTCTGAACGAAAGCTGAAAAGAAGCCTTTTTCCCGGCTGAGAAAAAAAGAATTTTTTTCCCATGGAAAAAAAGCAGGGTAAAAATGAAAGCACTGGTCAATAATATTCCCATTTTTCACCTATACTAGCATTTTTTTACCGACGCTGCTCTGATATTTGCAACGGATAATTAAAGCTGAATGGTTAGTACATTTTCAAGGCACCATAGCCAATCACAACACTCTATTAGTAACATCACGTGATTTTTTCGGGTAATTTCGTAATTATTCGGATATTTTCTGGTGATGTCGTCCAATCTTGTCGAACGAGAAGATGAGAATTGCAAATGGTCGCCTTCGCTGTTATCCGTGCTTTCGACCCTTGTTATTTGTTGCCTCGTGTTTATTTGTGAAAATGAATCCTGATAAGAATATAATAGTGAACGAAATTCCGGACGAAGTTCTCGCACTAGCTGATTCTGCGCTGGAAGAAATTATTCCTTCGAAGTCAAGGAAAACATACGAACATGTGTATTCATTGTCCATGCTTAAAGCTATGATAAATTTAAAAGAGAAAATCAACATCAATGAGTTTAAAGAAGTTTCTTCGTTCATGAAACAAAAATCGAAAGGATACGCAGCGAAAAAATCGAAAATATTTTCTGCAGAAGAGCTGGAAAAATTTATACAAAATGCTTCTGATGAATATGAATTGAATAAGAAGGTAATGTAAATTATATTTTATTATAAATTTATATAAAAAATTACGCATACAAAGAAATATATTTAAAAATAATTTAGGAACTAAAATATTCAAAATGTTAAACAGTAAAATTTGAAAAATATATAAAACAGTATAATAATAATAAAAACATGATTAGGATAAAAGAATACAATAAAATTTCTAAAATAAATAACAATAAAGGGCTTTTAAAGTAAAACTAATATTATGCAAATAAATATATAAAAAAAAAATTTTGTTTTGAAATAATAAATAAAATAGACGAAAAATAATTTTTATAATTTGTAATAGACTATTAATAAAAACAATTGTTTTTATACTAATATTAATGAAAAGTTTTAAAATGTATAAAATTGATCCTTTTACATGTTTTTGTAGATTATCACAATTTTCGGAATCTTCGGAGCTCTTCAGGGAAACGAATTATTAAACGTCACTGTTCAGAATGTCCAACGACAAGGACAAATTTATTTAGATGATGTACTGATAACGAAAAACGATAATCCTCGATCCTTTGTAATACCAGAAAAATATTGTCCTTATATTGAAAAATATATTAACCTTCGACCAAAGGCTGCTACGACAGATACATTTTTTCTCAACTACCAAAAGGGCAAATGTACTGTGCAGGTAATTTATAATCCACTTACTGAATAATCTGAATTTCAAATTAATTTATTACATTCAAAAATAAATTGTTCCTAACGTGAAAAATAGTATCGTTGTTTTAATTTAAGTGCTTTTACTTGAAATTTTTTTAAAAAAATATTTATGTACAAGTGAAATATCTTTCGTGTTTAGCCAATAGGAAAAAATAAATTCGCATCGACACCGCAAAAAATTGCGAATTTTTTGAAACTTTCTAATCCAGAAGCATATACGGGTCACAGCTTCAGACGTTCTTCTGCGACTATGCTTGTTGATGCTGGCGCTAGCATGCCAACCTTAAAGAGGCTCGGTGGTTGGAAGAGCGATGCAGTCGCCGAAGGTTACATTGACGAGTCAATGAAGAACAAAAAAGACATAAGCAATCTTTTATCAAATGAGATGGCCGGACCATCAACTTCTACATCAATTAATTCGTCTCCAAAACGACTCAAGCTTCAGGAAATAAATATGAATGAAATTAACGGAAAACTTCACTCTTCGATAAATGATGATTTATTCAAAGACAACCGTTTTAAATTCGAAAATTGTAACATTACTATTAATTTCAAATAATTACAAATTTATGCGTAAATAATCTTTTATACGACTTTTACTTCAATTGTTATAATTTCACATTCTAGTTCGTATGTTCTTATAAGTTTAATTTTTTATTGAATTTAAAGACTGAATGTATTTTAGCCAATCCTACGATTTCCAAAGATTTAAAGTAGTGCAAAATACAAAATAACATGAATATCAATGTAAATTATTTGAAATACCTTTAAGACTGCAATAATAAAATATATTTTCTTGAATTTTCGTTATAATGTTTCGTTTTGGCGCACACCTCATCCCATGAAAACTGCTCTTAAGTACTTTAGTTATTAAAGAAATGTGAATGTATATTGGTTCATTAGTCTCTGTCACTTGTTTTTTCGCATGTCATTAAAAAAGTGTGTGTGTGTGGTGCAAGCATAACTTACTCAACATTACTTATTGTAAATTATCATTACACGCATTTTTGTGCCTTTGGAGTAAAAAATATCGTAAGTGATACGTGCCTACGCCATTTATATACTCGACTGATGTTTGCAGCACTCGTCTCCGTCTCGGGCGCCCTCGCCTATGACTCGTGCTGCAAACATCAGTCTCTTAAATAAATAGCGTCTTTTAGCCAATTTTTTTTTTTTTTGCTTAGGGACTTTTGGGAAATCTGCCTACAGATACCTTGGATTCCGCACTCCAAGGTTATGTGGGGTTGGTATAACAAAACTGAAGAAAAATAAAAAAAAAGTAAAATAAATAAGTATTATAATAAATTTAGAATACTGGCGACCTACTGCCAGCCCGACCCACTAAAACCCGTAACCCTTCTTTTGGAGCCCTTTATCCTCCCTCGGAACTGTCGTAAGACTAAAGCCTTCGAGGGTGTCTTTTAGCCACTTAACACTTAATATACTATTAGAAAGACAATTAAATTTGTTTTATAATATGCAAAGCACTTTATGTTTACAAGCGCTTGATCTGAGAATTCGAATCGAAAAAAATAAGAGGCACATTCAAATACTTTTTAGTGATTCTTTCAAAATTGGTCACTGGATTTGCACTTATTATGATGGAACAAGACTTTATATTTTTGCCAGTCTAAACAAAGGCTCTTTAAATGAGGATCAAATGAACTATTTAGTTAGATTATATCCCTTTAAACCACCAGTAGTATTTTTAACAGTTCATTAACAACCGTTAGGCAGTGTTGGTTGTGGAGTATTTGCTATAGCATTTGCAACATCTTTATTTTTAATAAAATGCCAAACACTCTTTATTATAATTATAGTCAAATCAGAAATCATTTGAAGTTAATTTTTAAAAGCAACATTTAAGTCGTTTTTCGACTAAAAAAATTGTGTTAATCCGCGTTTAATGATTAAGTATGATTGGGATTGTCTTTTGAATAATTCAGTTAAAAGCTCCTATATAGAAAAAAATGTGAAAAATATGTGAAAGAATTTTAAATAATGCAAAGGTATTTAATAATCCTTTAAAGACGCAATAATATAGTGATATACTCAAATCCAATAGTAAAATTAAAAATATATTTTATTCAGATAAAGTAGACGTTCTAAAAAAATTCAAACAAGTCTGTTCGAATTCCAACAACAACATTCAGATAAAAGAAAGAATGAAGTTATAAATAATGAAGTAGAATCTTATCAAAAAGAAAGTAGTGTACAATGTCAAAAAGTATATAGAGGATTACTGAAGCATACAAATTTTTTCTGTAAAGTTATTAATTCAAATGATAATGACATTAATAAATCTATTAATTTATTAATTACTCCTATTTCTCCAATAACGAGTGCACATGACAGTGTAAACGAAATAAATTTTTTATTTAAAAATGTCCGAAAAAGTGCAGTGGAAACTCAATAAAATTATCGTCCCAAGAAAAATTGAAAAGAAAAATTAATATTATTAATTATTCAGACAAAGTATATGTTTCGCTTGTAAAAATAAAAAAGAGCCAGGCAGAATACAAAAAAATACAGGGAAAAAAACAAATCAGAAGAGAAGGAAAAAAGCTTTTTGTTTTATGATTTGAAAAATGTAATTTTTAATGAATTACAAAAAGGAAATGAAATAAAACCTTTGTTTGATGACTCTAAAAATGTTAAATCTGAACAATCTATTGATTTAATAAATACATTTAGTTCACAAAAATCAATTATTCCTCTGTCAATCATATCAAATGACAAAATTATTTATGAATCAAATACTAATTAAAATTATCTAGGAATAATGAATTATTGTTGTAATAATTGTCAAGCAAAGTATTTTAAAGATGAAAGAGTTAGTAAAAAAGACATTTTTAATGATTGCACAGCCACACAAAAAAAGTGTCTTGATCTGGGGTCGAGACATATGTTTTCCGACGTATTTCGATGCGCTGAATCCGAATCCGTTGTCAGAATTTGGCCAATGGGTGCTGGTTTCGCCCTAACCTCAAAAAATACCCTAAAATCGTTAAAATGGTCACTTTTAAATTATCAAAATTGAATCTAACCCATATTGATAATTTTTAAAGATCCCTTAATTTAAATAAATTATTCTATAAGCTTTTCAATTGAAAATTTATATAAAACATTAAATCTACCGAACCTAACCTCAAAAACACATCTAAGATTCCAAACAAACAGATTATACCATATACAGCGCAATAAAAAATAGGTAAGCTCATGAAAGTTACTACTTAGGTGATTCTATGATTGCTGATTATAAATCCGGTGTTAGTTTATCAACATTCAAAATGGCGGATCCAATATGTCGGACATTATTATTAAAATTTGTTCGGATTTGCTTGAAAATCGGTACTCGAGGGATTTCGGGGTCGCTGATTATGAATCCGATGTCGGCTTCTAAAAATTTTAAATGGCGGATCCAATATAGCGGTATTTATTATTTTCACAATCTTTTAAAATTTATTACTCGCGGTTTTTCGGGAGCTTTGATAACGAATCCTATATCAATTTTTATAATCTTAAAGTCTTACGAATTGTTTTCTAATATACTCTTCAGTAAATAACCCCTTGTTCTGTTCAACATATTTAAAATAATACCTTTATTAATTCTGTTACCGTTAGAACATCCCTTAAGTCTATTGTCGTACTACTGTAGCGTGTTCTTTTTTCTTCAAAGGATCTATGTAAAGGGTTTTGCTTACGTTTCTTTCCTTTCCTATTCGTTTCCCTCTTCAACATCCAACATCCCTGATATCGTTCTTCCATCAATTTGATATCTTGATGAAATCGCTCTCCTTGTTCTTCGCTGTAATGTCCACAATTTTCGGGAAACTGATCCAGGTGTGAATCGAGGATGTGCAGTTTTAAACTCATTAAACATCCTAATTTTTTATAGTTTTTCAGCATTTGAGCTACAATTTGTTTATAGTCGGGACTTTTATTGTTGCCTAGAACATTTGTTGAAACTTCTTTGTAACTTTCCCAAGCTGCCCTTTCAGTGTCGGTCATTTGAGAAACGAAATTAGTGTCTCTAAATAACGCTCGAATCTGTGGTCCATCGAATTCTTGAAATATAATTTTGTCGGGGTCTACCAAACTTTGGTGAATGACGTTGTGAGAACCTGGTTGTAACGATACTCTTGGAGGCCAAATTTTTTTCTTGTAATGGTTTGCGCGATCTCTGCTATTCCACAGACACAAGAAGCATGGCTCTCTCGTGAAACCAGATTATTGTCCCAGTAGTATTGTTATAATTTTTAAATCACCACAAATTAACCATTTGTGTTTTTCGTAATTCACTTTCTCTAGAAGTATTTTTATATTATTATATTCTTCTTTGATTTGAGTGGAATGAACTATTGGAACTGGAGCGTAGACATTTGTATTGTGTAGTAATCGGCTTGAATTTATTTACTAGAAATATTTAGGGGTCATCAATAAAAAATTTAACGTCAGATTCGTAATCAGCGACCCCGAAAACCCCCGAGTACCGATTTTCAAGCAAATCCGAACAAATTTTAATAATAATGTCCGCCATATTAGATCCGCCATTTTAAATTTTGATAAACTAACACCGGATTTGTAATCAGCAATCATAGAATCACCTAAGTAGTAACTTTCATGAGCTTACCTATTTTTATTGCGCTTTGTATGGTATATTCTGTTTGATTGGAATCTTAGATGTGTTTTTGAGGTTAGGTTCGATAGATTTAATGTTTTATATGGATTTTCAATTGAAAAGCTTATAGAATAATTTATTTAAATTAAGGGATCTTAGAAAATTATCAATATGCGGTTAGATTCAATTTTGATAATTCAAAAGTGACCATAATATTTAAGAAAATATTATGAGAACTTCTAATGCATACACAAAATCTTTTATAATGATGTCAGAAATAATTAAAATTGAAACTGAATTAGCAAGACAAAAAAATGAAGAAACTGAGTTACAATTGTTGTTTACGTTAAAAAAAGGTTTTGATAAAAATAGATACAATTTTTAAAGTTTTAATGAAATTGCTGATATTTTTAATACAAATTCTGAAGGAGAAATACCAGAATCTTATGTAACGGTTTATAATAAGTCTACAAAGAAATTAAAATCAGTAAGTAATTTAGATCTGAATGTTGAACCGTGGATTTATCCCATATTTTATCCACTCGGAAATAAAGGAATCATTAATATGATTCGTAGTGATAGTGCTTTTAGAAGTAGAAATCATACTATTTCTCGGTCTGCTTATTGTAAATACAAAATAGATATTAGAGATAAGGAATTTAATCAATTTTTATATAGGGGAAGATTATTTCAACAGTGGGTTGTTGACAATTATGTAAAAATAGAGAAAGATAGATTACGATTTTGTGCAAACAATCAAGCTCAATTGAGAAGTGAAATATTTTAAGGGCTAATCGATTATTTATAAAATCATGAGTTAGAAAATAATATACATGTAGGAAAAAGCTTATATTGTCATAAACTTTTATAGGATCACCTTGTAATATGATGCAGCAATATCAGGAGCCATGTCTATTGTTGACAACAAGTTATTTAAAGAACTGAAGTCTTATGTTTATGTTATTGAATTTCAAAAGCGAGAATTGCCACATATTCATTTGTTAGTTATATTGAAAGAAAATTCTAATTTATAAACAGTTGACAGTGTTGATCGTTATATTTCAGCAGAAATTCCTGATGAAAATAGCAATCCTCCTTTGCATAAAATAATAATGCAAAATAACATTCATGGACCTTGTGGCGATTGGTGTTTAACCCGTAAACCGTCGTTATTGGACGATACATTGTGTACTTAACTTCATGTTCCGTGAGGGACATTAGTCTCCCAAGTGTCTTTGTGTATTTGATAACTTTATGAAGTTGTCGGCGAAAAATTTCTGCTTGTTTGACACTCAGTTTTTGGTTTAAGGTAATTCCAGTAATTTTAAAAAACTCTTTTTTAATTATTAAAATTAAATAAATCATGATGAAACCTATTTTACTTCAAAATAGATGTACTGAGCTATATAAAATAATTTTTCCAAAAGATAATATCCTATTCCAGCTTGGAGAACACATTTAAAAGTCCACGGGTGTCGCACACCCAGTGTGCGGTTTAAGGATGGATTCGGCAGTGTGCGGTTCAAGGGTTAATTAATGGTAAATGTTCAACAAATTTTCCAAAAAGCTACCAAGAAGAAACTACAATTGAAGAAGATTGCTATGATCGTTGTCGGCGAAGAAATAATAATAAAACGTATGAACGACCAAACGGATTTGTTGTTGACAATTCTAATGTAGTTCCATATTGTCCTATACTTTCAGAATTATTTAATTGTCATATAAATGTGGAAATATTTATATAAATATATATTCAAGGGTCATGATGCTGCATCCATTATTATTACAAATGCCAATTGTGAGTTGACTGTTGATCGCAATGAAATTAATCATTATGAAGAGAATCGATATGTAGGTCCTGTTGCGGCAGTTTGGAGAATTTTAAGTAAACCATTGGGGGAAAAGAGTCATACTATTAATCGTTTACCCATACATTTACCAAATGAACAGAATGTTATTATTCGTGAATGGAAAGATAATAACAATGTTTCATTTGATATGCAGAAAAATACAAAATTGCTCAATTTTTTTAAACTTAATGAACGTGTATTTCTGCTCGTTAGTATTATTATTCAGAAATACCAGAACATTTTACGTGGGTGACGAAATCTCTTGAATGGAAAAAAAGAGTTCGTAAAGAAAAAGTATTAGGAAGAATGTATTCAGTTTACCCATGTCAATCAGAGTTATTTCACCTTAGATTATTGTTGCTTACAGTAAAAGGAGTAACTTCTTTCCAAAGTTTAAGAACAGTTAATGGAGTTATTCATGAATTGTTAATGCCTGCCTGTTTAGCATTAGGACTCATAGAATATGATAGTAAGTGGATTAGGACAATGGAAGAAGCTAACTTATGGATGATGCCTCATTCACTTTGACAATTATTTATAAGAATTCTAATTCATTGTCATCCTGTACATCCGGAAAAACTTTGGGAAAAACTTAAGGGTCAAATGTCAGAAGACTATTCAAAACTTGAAAATATTGATGCTACAAAAACAGTTTATAAGAATATAAAATCAATGTTATTAAATGAAGGATATAGTCTAACTGATTTTTAGGGATTACACAGCCACACAAAAAAAATTTTGGTTCTGACCTGGGGGTCTCACTATGTAGACTTTATGTTTTTTAGAGCGCTGAATCCGAATCCGAGGTTCATTTAACCCCATCAGTTCAGGATTTTGACATAACGTCAAAAAACCAATATGGCGGACACGTTTTTGAAAAATTCATCGGATTCGCTTGAAATTCGTTACTTGGGGGTTTTTGGTGTCGCTGATTACGAATTTGAAGTCAGTTTTTGAAAATCTAAAATGGCAGATCCAATATAGCGGACACTTTTTTTAAAAATTCATCGGATTCGCTTAAAAATCGTTACTCAGGGGTTTCAGGGGTCGCTGATTACGAATTTGAAGTCGATTTTCAAAAATTCAAAAAGGGGTATCCAATATGGCGGAAGCTTTTTTAAAAATTCATCAGATTCGCTTGAAACTTGATACTCGGAGGTTTTCGGTGTCGCTGATTACGAATTTGAAATCATTTTTCAAAAATTCAGAGTGGCGGATCCAATATGGCGGATACTTTTTGTTATATTCATCGGATTAGCTCAAAACTGGTTACATAGGGGTTTTCGGTGTAGCTGATTACTAATTTAAAATGAGTTTTTTAAAATTCAAAATGGTTGTGGAAAGAATTTTAGGTATCAGTCGAAATTATTTTAGCGATTTGTCCTGATGAAAGTATACTTTACTCGATCGAATTCTGCTCCATAAAATCTTCAGTGTACACTAAAGAAAAATATGGATAATAAATCTTATTTCGGTTCTTTGTTCGAGAAGAGTACATTTTGCTTAAGTCCTATGCTGAGTAATTGTATCTTGCGTGTGTCTGCATCCAGGGCACCTCCACGTGGTGACGGTGGGCAACGGAGATTGTCCGGTATCCGGCTAAGTCCCTGGATAACGGCTTTGATGCCGTCATGGCAGACCCGCGTAAGAAACGTGTTACGATGCAGGGACTCGGAACCTCAGTATCGGCGGTTGAGGGTGAGAAAGCAGGCTCTCAGGCGTCGTCATCCAGCAACTGCAGCTCTTCATTGGTGGGAAACTTGGCTAATGTAGGGTGCAATGCGACAAGACAAAGTAACAGTCTATGTCACGATTGCGATAGTAATCGTGATGTGTTTTGTTATATTTGCTGCAACTACGAAGTTAGTTCATTGCGAAAACAAATTACTGATGACATCAAAGTCACGTACAAGGAAATTTTTGATTTCCAAATTGATGAGAATGCATGGGTTCCCAATATAATTTGCAATTCTTGTAAATCAATGTTTAACCGTTGGAAGAAAGACAAAAAAGCAATCAAATTTCCCAGTCCAGCAGTAAAGGCTCCAATTTTATCTGACAAAGAAAATGAAAGAACTGATTTCGAGAGCATCAACGCAGTGAAAAATGACGAATTGATGAATGTGGATGATTACGAGCCTGATAGCGACACTGACTATTCTGAAAGTGAAGACACTAAAAACCAGTCCTAACGCTGGTTTCACAGCCTGTATTGAATGACCTCATACGCGACTTAGGTTTGCCAAAGGACAGTGCGGAGTTTTTGGCTTCGTTTATGAAGCAGCATGCTTTCCTAGAGAAAAAAACAAAGGTTTCCATATATCGAAATCGAAAATTAGAATTTCGGAAATACTTTTCTAAAGATGAAGATCTTGTATTTTGTACGGATATTTACGGACTGATGAATGAAATGAAAAAGACTGCTACAAAGCAACAGAATGGCGACTTTTCATTGATTCGTCGAAAAGAAGTATTAAGGCAGTATTACTCAATAATTCCAACGTTTTTGCTCCTATACCTATAGCCCACTCGACTGTAATGAAGGAAAAATATGAAAATATGCAAATACTTTTAAATAAAATTGGTTACAAGCAACACAGGTGGCAGATTTGTGGAGATTTCAAGATCATAACCATGTTACTCGGGCAACAGTCTGGATTTACAAAATACCCCTGTTACTTATGTTTATGGGATAGTAGAGCTAGAAAACAGCATTATAAGGAAAAGGATTGGCCAAAGAGAAAATCCCTTACACCTGGGTCGCACAATGTCATTAATGAATCTCTCGTAGATCCATCAGAGATCCTGCCTCTTTTTCTTGGGAAATCGAAAAAGTCCACAATATAAAGAAATTGTGGCCAAAATGTTACATGACTACGAGAAACTAGGGTGCTTGATGAGTTTGAAGCTGCATTTCTTGCACTCTCATCTGGACAAATTTCCTGAAAACGTGGGACATTTTAGTGAAGAACAAGGTGAACGTTTCCACCAAGACATTAAAGTTGTTGAAACTCGCTATCAGGGAGTGTGAGATGTGAATATGTTGGCAGATTTTTGCTGGATGCTAAAAAGAGAATCACTTGGACAAAACAACAAGCGCAAAAGAAATCTATTACATAGATCTTTTGAAGAGAAAAGAACTCGATATAGCTCGAAAAAAGAAAACTATTAAAAGATTATGCACCTTATGAGCAGCATTATTTTTATCAATCAGCCCTTTTAAGGGCTATACATGATGTACAAAATCCGTTCGAGCAACCTCCCCGCGGTGTTCATCGGGTAATGCCAATGCCAACGGTACAAAGATTTAAAATTTTTTGATGTTGGAATAAAATCCTGATAAGATGGGCTTTAAAGACCTCTTATAAGGAACCAGCGAACCTAAAAACCCTCGTGTAACGAATTTCAAGCGAATCTGATGAATTTTTCAAAAAAGTGTCCGCCATATTGGATCCGCCATTTTTAATTTTCAAAAACTGACTTCAAATTCGTAATCAGCGACATCAAAAACCCCCGAGTAACGAATTTCAAGCGAATCCGATGAATTTTTCAAAAACGTGTCCGCCATGTTGGTTTTTTGAGGTTATGTCAAAATCCTGAACTGATGGGGTTAAATGGACCTCGGATTCGGATTCAGCGCCCTAAAAAACATAAAGTCTACATAGTGAGACCCCCAGGTCAGAACCAAAAATTTTTTTTGTGTGGCTGTGTTATTAGACATTAATGAAGATTTATCTGAAAGGTTGATGATGTAAATATTTTTGAACATATTAAGATAGGAGAGCAAAATTATTATAAATTAAATGTTGAACAAAAAAATATAGTTGATTATATACTTGAAGTCATAAAGGATTCTTCTTTTAATAGTTCTAAATGCTTATATATTAATGGTTGTAAAGGATCTGGAAAAACTTTTTTATATATTACTTGATGGCATTTATTAAAAAGTAAAGGAATAAATGTTTGCAACATGGCTCTTACAGGTATAGCTGCCACTCTGCTTCCTAACGAAAACTGTTCATAAAGATTTAGGCTTATCTGTTCTACTGTACAGTGATTCTTTTTCAAATATTAAAGTTCAGTCAAAAGATGCACTTTAAAAAAAAAATACTGATGTTTTTAATATAGATATAGCTAAAGAAATGTATGGTCATTTAATATCACAGAATAAATATAAAGAGTTGTCGAGGTGTGCAATTTTTAGCACCTAGAAATGTTGATGTTGACGATAATTATAAGAGAGTGGTGCGTCTCTTAGCCAGTAAAGGTGAAAAAATATATCAAAGAATTGATTCTACAGAAAATTGTGATAATGGAAAATTTTCTAAAGCTTTATTACCAGAATATTTACATACTCTCTCTCCACCTTCGTTACCATCACATGAATTACATTTAATAATTAATTCTGTCGTAATGCTTATTAGAAATCTTAGTATTAATAAAGGATTATGTAACGGAACGAGGTTAATCATTTTAGATTTGTCACATAATGTAATTAAATGCCAAATATTAACGGGTGATAAAAGTGGAAATATTGTTTTTCTACATGGAGTAACTTTATATTGTGAAAAATTATATCCGTTTACTTTTAAAAGAAGAAAATTTTCTATAAAACTGACTTTTGCAATGGCCATTAACAAATCTCAAGGACAAACATTTAACAAATTGATTTAAAAAGAGATGTTTTTAATCATGGTCAGATGTATGTTACATTATCAAGAGTGCGATCATTTGATTCCGTAAAAATATATTTAGAAGATAATAGAAGGAATATGTATATAAAAAATTATGTTTATAGGGGCGAAATTTCTGAAGTGGACCACCTTTAAAAAAAAGTTGTGGGATTGATTTGGTATTTTGGTAATTTGTTCTCCTATATAAGAGTAACAAATTCCCAAAATATTAAAATATTTGAAAAAAAATTGTAGAAAGTAGGGGGGTAAAACTTTCACATTTTAGAGAACATTGATATTCTGAAATCACTATAAGTTGGATAAAACTTGATGGATTTTAATTTGTGAATAACGTATTTTAAAGCATTTTTCATGTACCTTCTGATGCTTTCAATAAAATTTTCAAAAAAAATTTTTAACGTCTTTTTTCAAAAATAATTTTTATTATTGATTTTTGACTGCTTAGGGTGTTTTTTTTAAATAATTTTATCGGAAAGATGAGGTTTTTTCCTATGAGCCATGTAATTTTCAGAGTGGGACAGAAAATAGTTTAACAGAAATTTAATAACAATGTAGACGTTGCGCGCGCGCGGCACGCGCTTTGGGTGCACCCGTCAGACCTGCGGGTTCTGACTGCACCTAAGTAATTCAGTAATAGCTCTCTGCATTATTTAGGGTTGAGACTGTCATTATACAATAATGCCTGCATTACTGTTACTGAAAAAAATTTAGAATAACCTGTTTTGAAAATTTATTAAAATTAAAAATTATTATACTGTTACTAGCCAAAAAATACTTTTTTATTTAATTGTCACAAAGAAAGATTTAATAATAAATTTCTAATAGAATGAAATGAATACATAGAAATATTTATGGTGAATTTAAGTAATATTCCACACTAAAAATTTTCATGTGAGTACAAAAAATAATACATAATTTTGAAAGTTTTACCTCACACCCTGATTTTATATTACCATCGAAATATTCTGTTAAATTTACTTCTACATTTAGTTATTTATTAAAAAGGAAGGCTTCGGAGATGAAATTAATTTTACTCGGAGAAAAATGTAAATTTCGATTATTTATAACAGCAATAATTTTTCTCCTTTTTATAGATAAAATGTAGGAAAATTTACCATCAGATTCTCAGCTTTATTTTAATGGGCATTAAAATTTTGTTTAAGATATTTTTAAAGTATAAAATGTCAGTAAGCATTGTAAAGTAATTTTAACCTAAAACTGAAGACAAAGTTTAAACATTTTTATCAAAAATAAAAGTGAGGTCTACAAATTTTTAAAATGCACATAATGATAGAAAAAACATTGTACTTTCCGACAATACTTTAAAAAAATTTCTGAGAATTTGAAAAAAACCATGAAAATTTAATTTTATTGTAGAAGTCCTATTGGAGACATGTTGAAAAGGTTTCGGAGATGAAAGTAATTTAGTTATTACGTAAATTAAGTTAAATAAAATTATTTAATTTTCTTTTAAAAATGTTAAATAAGTGCTAAATTTTCACTATGGAAATTGATAATAATTATTAAAGAGTAGATTTTGTAAAATTTGTTAAAGAAAAATATTTGCATAATCCCTATTTTATAATCACAATTTTTGTAGAAAATTTTCTTATTCTTTTAGAAGAAAAAACCAAAAGCTTAAAACTTTTAAAATTATGTATTATTTTTTGTACTCACATGAAAATTTTTAGTTTGGAATATTACTTAAATTCACCATAAATATTTCTATATATTTATTTCATTCCATTAGAAATTTATTATTGAATCTTTCTTTGTGACAATTAAATAAAAAAGTATTTTTCGGCTAGTAACAGTGTAATAATTTTTAACCACTTCACTGGCAGGGCGTTCCAAATGGCGTTCCACGTGCCAAGGCCCAGACGTACGTATAATATTACCATTCATAATGATCAATAATAGTTATTTATATACTATATATTTATATATATTATCAATAGTTATATTATTATATTATAATATTGTATGTAAATATCTCTTTTCAATAAAAATACAAGTTTTATTGAGTAAAAATTGAAAGAAAGTGGAACGCCATTTGTCGAAAAATATTAAAAATAGACAATTCGAACGTTCGGAAAAACGTTGAAAATTACAAAAACTTAAATTTTTATTGTGATAATCTTGTTCTCTGATGTCTAAACTATAGAAATATTTCTTTACAACAGTTAAATGTGGTGTACTCTCTTTAAAAACAGAGTTTTTTTAGGAACGCCATTTCGGTGTTTTTGCCAGTCTGGGCCTCGGCGCGTGGAACGCCATTTGGAACGCTCTGCCAGTGAAGTGGTTAATTTTAATAAATTTTCAAAACAGGTTATTCTAAATTTTTTTCAGTAACAGTAATGCAGGCATTATTGTATAATGACAGTCTCAACCCTAAATAATGCAGAGAGCTGTTACTGAATTACTTAGGTGCAGTCAGAACCCGCAGGTCTGACGGGTGCACCCAAAGCGCGTGCCGCGCGCGCAACGTCTACATTGTTATTAAATTTCTGTTAAACTATTTTCTGTCCCACTCTGAAAATTACATGGCTCATAGGAAAAAACCACAGCTTTCCGATAAAATTATTTAAAAAAAAATACTCAAAGCAGCCAAAAATCCAAAATAAAAATTATTTTTGAAAAAAAAGAAGTTAAAAATTTTTTTTTGAAAATTTTATTGAAAGCATCAGAAAGTACATGAAAAATGCTTTAAAATACGTTATTCACAAATTAAAATCCATCAAGTTTTATCCAACTTATAGGGATTTCAAAATATCAATGTTCTCTAAAATGTGAAAGTTTAACCCCCCCTACTTTCTACAATGTTTTTTCAAATATTTTAATATTTTGGGAATTTGTTACTCTTATATAAGAGAACAAATTACCAAAATACCAAATCAATCCCACAACTTTTTTTTAAAGGTGGTCCACTTCAGAAATTTCGCCCCTATAGTGAAATTTTGGACTATACTTAATTCAGTTTGTTTTGCTAAAAAATTTAATATTTTAGTTAGTTATGAGCAATTCAACGTGAGATTTATTTATGACCTTTAAAATTCGCCTCGTAATGCTATTCATCGCACTATACTTTCCACCTCAAATTCTTATACTTTTTACTCAACCTGTACTTACTACCGCAAATACAGTATTACATGTGCTAAATCCCAGTAGTGGGTTGCTACATAATACAAATTTCGTTATAAAATAGTAGCTTCAGTTCATAATTGTAAAAAAACGTGACGGTAAACATTAAATTTTTTTGTACATTTTGGTTCGAAATATAATCGTTTTTTACATATTACTTTTTGAAAAAAAACTATAAATAATTTATGCTAATATTTATGAGTTATGAATTTTTGAAATTTTGGGTTTGTAAATGTAGACCTATTTTCAGTAACCTATTAGTCTGAAAATATTGAGTTTAAAAAACATTTTTATAGAATGAAAGTTTTAGTTTTTTTAATATTGGACACGATTTTTTGGATTTTTTAAAAATTTATTTATACCTTACAAGCTGCTCGCTTTCTACGTTACGCCTTAATGTGGGGTTTTTTTCACAATTTATTATTCAAAATTGTCTACAGCCTATAATTGAGCGGCTGGATTCCATAAGGGCACGTAAATTTTTCTCGGCCGAAATCGAAGTCCCCTGGACACTCAAAATTCATCTTCTGAATTTAAATTTCTAAAATATATATATCCTTATAGAAAATTTCATTGCGCGTATTTTTTTCTTTTAAATTTTTATTGTATCTATTACCGTTTTCAAAATAAAAGGAAAAAACTGTTTTTTTAAAGAGTAAAATTTTTATTGTCTTTTTCACTTCAACTCGCGATTACTCAGTCAATTTTACATATTTTTTAATGAAACAAAAACGAAAATACGCATTATTTTATCCTACAAGTGACTAAAAAAGAAAAATGATGTTTTAATTATTAATAAAAAGTTATTAATTTTTTATTGAGATATTGCAAAATTCGTAAACTGAAATTTTTACTAAGCGGGGAAGTTGAGCAAATTTTGAGCAACAAAAAACTTCCAGCGAGAAAGTTGTTCATTTAGGTCTAAACAAGTTTTTCCCGAAAGTTACAGTTCAATTAAACAATTAGTTAACAAATGGCGAATCTGAAAAGTCGTTGGCGGCTGAACGCCCAGCGCGCGTTTCTCACCTTATAGTAAGCTTAAGTTTTATTCTGCGTATACATAATACGGGTGAGAAACGCGCGCTGGGCGTTCAGCCGCCAACGACTTCTAACATTCTCCATTTGTTAACTAATTGTTTAATTGAACTGTAACATTTGGTAAAAACATATTTAGACCTAACTGAACAACTTTCTCGCTGGAAGTTTTAGGAAAAGTTCCCGGAGTCTCCCGGGAGATACTCGGGAGCAACTCCCGGGAGTCTCTTGGAGTCGTTTCCGGGAGCAACCCCCGGGAATTTTTTCAGAAGATTCCCAGGAACAATTCGGGGAGATTCTCGGGAATTTTTTTCGGAAGATTCCCAGCAACATTTTAGGAAGTAATTTTGTAAATTTTTGTAAAAATTCACTTAAGAATGCCAAAAATTGTATAAATATATTATATTTACATACCTTTTATATTTATTTAATAAAATAATATCTTGTAAAGTTTCAACAAGTTTAAGAAATGAATTTACATTTAAATTTAAAGGGTAGAAAAATTGTGTTTGTACACGAAAAAACGTGTTACCTGGAACAGCGAAAGTATTAATTGAAATAACTAAAAATTTAGCTTATTTAATAGAGTTATAATTGTGCCATGAAAAGCTTTTTTTGTTTAGGTTTTTATTTATGTTCTTGACCTATAGATTCAAAAATAGGTCAAATTAGACATAGGTTTTGAGGTAATGTGATACCGTTATTTATTCTCCTTTTTGACATATAGGTCAAAACCAGGTCAATTTTGACAATAGTTTTGAGGTAATGTGAGGCCGTTCTTTGTCCTCCTTTTGACCTATTGGTAAAAAAATAGGTCAAATTAGACATAGATTTTGACGTAATGTAAGGCCATTTTTTATTCTCCTTTTTGACCTATAGGTCAAAAAATAGGTCAATTTTGACATAGATTTTGACGTAATGTGAGGCCGTTATTTATTCTCCTTTTAAACCTATAGGTCAAAAAATAGGTCAAATTAGACATAGATTTTGACGTAATGTGAGGCTGTTATTTATTCTCTTTTAAACCTATAGGTCAAAAAATAGGTCAAATTTGACGTAAGTTTTGACGAACCCTTTGGGATAGGGCGCTCTTAGAACTTTCTGAAACAGCGGCGGCGGCGATATGATTTTATATTAATAGTGATATATATATATATATATATATATATATATATATATATATATATATATATATATATATATGTAGCGTCACCTAATCTTCACTTTTAGTATAAAGCTTTAGAAAAGATTCAAAAAACTTTAAGACTTATTACCAAAAGTGACGTTGACTATGTCTTTTCATAATCTTTATTAGAATTCTTCTAACTATACCTCGATTATCCCTAAATTCTTACGTTTTATTAGAAATATCAAAATACGATAAAATAATTTTCCTAACTAAAAGTCTCTCCGTGTAAAAATGGAATATTTTAGGGAAATACAATCAATTTTAAATAAATCGTCTGCCATATTGTATACGCCATTTTTAATTTTGTGAATCTGATATTGAATTCCTATTCAGTTATATCGAAAATCCTTACAACTATTTAAAATTTAGATGTTTGTAGTTAAATTCTGCTTTATTATCAAAATTTCTTTGTTTCTACTCAGTTTTCGAAGAATTCGATACACAGGAAATAAAACCTATTAATCAGGCCTTCTAGTGAATCAGACATTTTAAGAATGCGGATTTAAGCGACTTGCTTTGATTCGGTTTTGGGAAATTTGAATCGGAATATTTTTCAGACATTTTTGAATCTGTGTTTTCCCATTGACTAATTCGTCAATTTTATACACCTGAATAATCTACGTAGGAGAAGCGAACCTCAAATTTTTTCAATAAGCATCTTCCAATTAACAGCATAATAAAGCGAATGAGTAAAATTATTTATCAAAAGGCACTAACCTAACGTGATGCGTCTCTCTTTATATTATATCAATGTATTCCATGTGGCTTCGGTTTGTGGCGTTTTTTGTAATACGGTTAATATTATAATAAATAATGTGCAATAGTGGACAATTATGTTATCGAGTACTTAGGTTTGTAAAAATTAAGCCAGCTTAATAAAATATTTAAAGATTTTGATTTGTTAAATATTAGTGCGTTTGTATATTAGTGAGAAAAAGTTTTCGATTTCATAATACTTTTCATATTTTTCTTGTAAATATTTGAAGCAGTTTGTGCAGAAACCGCACAAGTCCATAAATCGAAATTGTTCAGGAATCAATAAAAACTGTTTTTCTTGTAAATGCGAGATTCTTTTTTAATTTTGCCTTTTCCATTATATTCTACTAACCTTTAAGTTAAAAAATGAAGTATGATTAATTTTATTTTTAATTAATATATGGTTTAAATAAATAATTTACTTTTGGACTTGTGCGGTTTCTGCACAAACTGCTTCATTTAATAAAACATTATTTTAAAAATGATTATCATTCGTTAATTTATTTTGAAAAATAATGTAATTATTATCTGTAAACATATTTTTATCGTACTATTTTCATTCGACGCCACCTCCGATTCATGTCACATTGTGAATTGGATAATAAAAAGTTTGTTATCCCGATTCAAATTACTGACGTCCTATTCAATAAGTAGTGCAAATAATCAGATTTAATCTGCCTTCGCCTTTTAAGAATGCGGATTCACGAGAGCTTTTGACCGATTGAAAACAAGCGAATAGGTTTTTGTTTCCTGGGTAAACTCAGAAAATTCAATGAACGATTACTCAAAGAAAAATGATGATTTTTTAAAATTTCAAAATGGATATTAAAGGAGAAGAGTAGCACTTTTAGTAGCAAGATTGACCTTTAAGAGAAAAAAATTATCTCATGATGTTACATGACATCAAATATAACTAAACTTCAAAAGCAAAAAGTCAGTTGCCAATTCAAATTAGTAAATATTATTACTAATTAATTTAGAGAGTTTTCAATTATTATTTAAAATTTTAACTGAAATATCAATATTTAAATTAATTTTTATTAGAAAATTCTACGAAAATTCAATTATTTAAATACAAAAAAAATAATTTATTGAATTATTGAATGCTTATTAAAGTTTTTGAACTCTCAAAGAATTATTTTGACGAATTTTAATACAATTTTTAAGAATAATTTCATTTTTAGAGAAATGTTGATAAAAATTATATAAAAAATAATTAAATCTTTGTAAAAAATTATTGAATTGAATCATTCTTATGCCAATAAATTAAATGATGAGTTTTTTTTAAATAACGTAAAATTGGATATAACTTTAATAGAAATCAGTTTCCAGAAACAAACAATTTTAAAAACAGTATTATGAGAAACATTTCTCAATAAAATTTTGACTCAGAATACAAAATTATTTATTAACTTAATTATTTATTTACTTAATGATTGTCTCAGAAAAATAATAGCTATGTGTCGTTTACCTGTGGAGGCATTCCCTCTGCTTGATAGAGAAGGATACATACAGGATGACAGAAATTTGCCTATTATATACCATGTGTCTAGACACGCATGGAACGGGGTAGTAAAATACAATAAGGTCGACCTTGATAACATGACAAGTAGAATGGTCTCATCTACCGCACTCCCCACCCGTGATATTGTGGACAAGTCAAGATATAATAATAAGAAGTATACGTGGTTACAGGGTAATTGTTGAATGCATACCATCTGTCACACAAAAGAAAAGTGACCAGATCTAACTTTTTCACACAGTTTGATAATCTATATCTCTGTCTTTTTTTGTTATGATCTGCAAATTTGTGTAAGTGTCGGGACTCTTCTGTGATTCCCTTGACCATGAATGTCCGTTCAGGTTTTTTTTTGTGATGTTGTGTGTATTAATTGTTGTGTCTGTGAGTGCAGCTTGTTTGCTGCCGTCTTGACCATTGTACAAATTAAAGATTGTTATTGACGTTCTCATTTGCTTTATCGTTGATTCTCATATATGAATATATTTTTCTGTTATTAATAAAAAGCAATTAAAAAAACATTGCGTTTATTTGTATCAGTTAAGTTTATATGTATGCGTTTTTAGGTTTTAACATATATCTCCGAAATTTTATATAGTTTGTGTTTATATGTATAGTATAGTGCTTACGTTAACTCATTTGTGTGTATGTGTGTGTGAAATACTCTCGAAACGTTAATCCTATCATTCTCCTTCTTACGTTTTTTTATTTTCTATCCTTTACGACTCACTCATAATTTTTAGTATTGGCTATATTAAAAGTATTCTTTCGATTCTTTCCCGGACTATAATTTCAATATAGTCAGTTTTAAATATTATAATTCTTTTACTAATTTTTCTAAAATATATTAAGAGCTGCCGACTAATATGCACAATATTAATTTTTAATATAAAACACGATTTCCCTAAAATGAAAAAGAATATGTTAAATTCTATTACCTGTTTTAACAAATATTAATACAGAATCTCTCTTCATGTATTTTTTAATAAGTCTTAAACATAGAATCATTTAAAGGTAAATTTTATAATCTTTCCAAAACTGTCTTAAAAATCTTTGTACGTTAATATTTAACGAAGTTTTTAATATTTAAAGGATGTCATGTTTTTAATGACACTTTTGCAAGCAGTCTCTTAATTTTGACCGGTAGTGTATCTATAAAGAAAAATAAAATTCCATCTACAATGGACTTAGTTAATGTTAAGAATTTAAAAATGTATAATTCTTTATCAACACTTGCTTCATTAATATACATGCGAAACATACGGTTTTATATTTTATACACCTATGAGCGATTCCATCTCAAGTGATCAAGGTGGAAAAATTTTTTTCTCCAATCGTGCCTAAACTTAGGGCTTTTGTAGTACTAATAGATAGTAATTTTTCGTGAAAATATTTTTTTATACCTAGTCCAATATTTTCCGAGAGAGAGGGGGTTACATTTTTGGGTTTTTCAGTACAATGCTTATTTCGATAATTTTTTACTCTTAAACTATTAAACATACAAATTTGACAAAGTACATTTTGAAAAGGATTTTTCAAGCTCTTTCGATTGGAAACAAGCATTTTAAAAAATTTGTATGTTTAATTGTTTAAGAGTAAAAATTATTAAAGTAAACATTACACCGTAAGACCCCTTGATCACTTGACGTGGAATCGCTCCTATACATAATAGAAGACATCAATTTTCTTCATCAGCATATGTACGCCTGAAGCAGATAATAGTATTTTTCACACGTTTTTTTCTTTTCATATCTTTTTCAACTGTTTCTTTACATATGTCGTAGTCAAATTAGAAAAATTCGTCATTTAGCTAAACGCCTAGGTAGTTAGCTAAACGGCGCCAAATAGACGAACGAGCATCGTTATTACTGTCATTCGTCTATTCGCCTGAAAGGATTAGGCAATTAGCTAACTGGCTAGGCATTTAGCTATTCGACAAACGCAGTTTAGGCCAATAGAAGAAAATTATGAGTGTAAACGAAATTTTGTCCCAAACAGTCCTATTGCTTTTCTGCTTACTATAAAACAATTTTATTTTTTCCTCGAATTCAATTTCGTTTACAATGATGATAAAATTATCAAACTTAAATTTTGATGTAGAGAGTAAGAGAAGTATTATTATACTAAATAAAATTTCGTTCTTACATGTTCCTCTCTAACATTTAATTAAGCTATTAAATTTATTTTGTTTAGATTATTGTTTTCAATTTATCACGATGTATACCTATTTTTGTAACATTTATTAAAATATTAAACTTATTTTCTTTCAATCTTCTGTTTACAATTTATAGCTCATATTTAACGGAAAATACTGCAAATAAGACGTTCCAAAATTTCAATAAATGAAAATATTGTTTCCATAACTCATTTTCTTCTATTGGCCTAAACTGCGTTTGTCGAATAGTTAAATGCCTAGCCAGTTATCAATTGCTTAATCCTTTCAGACGAATAGACGAATGACAGTAATAATGATGCTCATTGGTCTATTCGGCGCCGTTTAGCTAACTGCCTAGGCGTTTAGATAAATGACAAATTCTTCTATTTGCCTACGACACATATAAATATATATATATATATATATATATATATATATATATAAAGCTTTGACAATAAAAACAAAGAATCTTTAATTTTGAGATGATCATTAGAAATATATTTACATTGCATTTTATTGATCCTAGATTAACAACTTTTATACTGCCGTGTTTTGGAAAAACACCCCGAGTAGAAATGTAGTACGGACTATGTAAATACTACGTAGTGTTTATGTAGGATTAAAATCGACCTTCTATGTAGGCCACGTTATGTAGATTCTATGTAGAGTATACATAGATTTTTCTATGAAGGCCTATAAGATGTAGTATCTATGTAGGATATACGTAGGCCTTTCTATAGTCAATTGATGTAGGCCTCTCAATGTATTGTCTACATAGGTTTTGGGTAGGCAAATTTATATAGGCCAATAATTGTTGAATCTATGTAGGATCTACATTGATATTCCTACATCGGAATGATATAGGCCACCCGACATACTATTGAGGTAAGTTTTGAGTAGGCTTTTCTATGTAGGCCAATATATATTAAATTTATGTAGGATCTACATTAATATTCGTACATCGAAAAGATGTAGGCCATTTAATGTACTATCGAGGTAAGTTTTGAATAGGCTATTCTATATAGGCCTTTCATTGTTTAATCTATGTAGGATCTACATCTAAATTCTTATGTAGGAAAGATCCAGGCCACCGATCGTAATATCGAGATAAAGTATGAGCAGGCCTTTCTATGTAGGCCTATAGATGTAATATCTATATAGAATATTTTAGGACGATATGATATAATATTATAAAATTAATAATAAATAAAAATGAAATAAAACTAGGTATTTTCCTATTAATAGAACATCATTTTTTCCTAAATTTTATTTAAAAGTCTTAATTGTCGAAGAGTTAGAAATATTTTTATAAGCATTTAAAATATATTTAAAAATATAATAATATTACAAATAATTAAAAGCAACTATTTAATTTATTAATATTATTATAACTGTAAAATATTTTTCATCTGAAGGCAAAAATATAAAATGTTTTAAGTATTTTCTTGTCTTCAAGAGTTTGTCACATCTGGTTGGTTGTAGTTGACCATCTTAACCCATTAACGCCTGAATGCACTGAATTTTTAGTCTGACTTCAATCTTAAATATTTTCTAATAAACATATTATTTTCTCTTCGATAAATAATTTTTTTTGCATTAAAGTGTCCTCTATCCGAATATGATATTAGAAAATTAATAAAAAATTGTTTAACAATATTTTTTTGCGTATAATTAAAAAATTGCATGATTTTTTTAAGGTTTTTTATTACAAATTCTTAAATTTTTAAGTCAAAAAGTTTTTTTGACATCTAATATTACCATAAATCGTGCACTCGATTGTTATACATTCAAAAAATATATTGACTTTTTAAATTTAAACATTTGATTTTTCAAAATGGCGCCTAAAAACAAAATTTTTTTTGAAAATTTGAAATTTGATGCTCGATAAACATTTTTTTAAACTGTGGTTTGAAAATGTTTACTCGGGGGTTTTCGGGGTCGCTGATTACAAATTTGATATTAGTTTTTCAAAATTCAAAATAGCGGATCCAATATGGCTGACAAAAATTTCAAAATTTGGTTGGATTCTTTTACAAATCCGTATTCGGGGGTTTTTGGGGTCGCTCATTACAAATTTGATATTAGCTTTTTAAAAATCAAAATGGCGGATCTAATATTAGGAAGAAAAGAAAATTTCACTTACCTTTGAAATACATCTCTACCACCTGGCGGAAGAAAAGAGAATTACAACGAAAAATGTGCGAATTTTTCAAAATGATAAAAACTTTACATGTAAAAGAGTGCAGAAAAAATTTAATTAATATCAAACAATTAATTTGTCGTCATTAACATTAAAAATTCTTGTTACTAATAAATAGTTATTAATTTTTATTGTTATATTCACTTTTATAATTTTTTCATTTTCTTTATAATTCAAATATTTTATTAAATAAATATAATAAAATGTAATAATTATTAGCATAATAATTGCATAATATTAGATCCGCCATTTTGATTTTTAAAAAACTAAAATCCTTTTTATAATTAATCAGCGACGCCGAAAAATCCCTGAGTAAGGATTTAAAAAAAATCCCACAGAAGTTTCAAAATTTTGTCCACCATATTACATCCGCTATTTTGAATTTTGGAAAAATAATATCAGATTCACGACAAGTGACCCCAAAAACCTCCGAATACTGATTTATAAAAGAATCCAACCAAATTTTGAAATTATTGTTTGCCATATTAAATCCGCCATTTTGAATTTTCGGAAACTAATATCAGATTCGTATTCAGCGACCCCAAAAACCCCTGTGTGTGGATTTGTATGAGAATCCAACCAATTTTTGAAATTTTCGTCCGCCATATTGGATCCGCCATTTTGAATTTTGAAAAACTAATATCAAATTTGTAATCAGCGACCCCGAAAACCCCCGAGTAAACATTTTCAAACCACAGTTTAAAAAAATGTTTATCGAGCATCAAATTTCAAATTTTCAAAAAAAATTTTGTTTTTAGGCGCCATTTTGAAAAATCAAATGTTTAAATTTAAAAAGTCAATATATTTTTTGAAAGTATAACGATCGAGTGCACGATTTATGGTAATATTAGATGTCAAAAAAACTTTTTGACTTAAAAATTTAAGAATTTGTAATAAAAAACCTTAAAAAAATCATGCAATTTTTTAATTATACGCAAAAAAATATTGTTAAACAATTTTTTATTAATTTTCTAATATCATATTCGGATAGAGGACACTTTAATGCAAAAAAAATTATTTATCGAAGAGAAAATAATATGTTTATCAGAAAATATTTAAGATTGAAGTCAGACTAAAAATTCAGTGCATTCAGGCGTTAATGGGTTAAGATGGTCAACTACAACCAACCAGATGTGACAAACTCTTGAAGACAAGAAAATACTTAAAACATTTTATATTTTTGCCTTCAGATGAAAAATATTTTACAGTTATAATAATATTAATAAATTAAATAGTTGCTTTTAATTATTTGTAATATTATTATATTTTTAAATATATTTTAAATGCTTATAAAAATATTTCTAACTATTTGACAATTACACGGAGAGACTTTTAGTTAGAAAAATTATTTTATCGTATTTTGATATTTCTAATAAAACGTAAGAATTTAGGGATAATCGAGGTATAGTTAGAAGAATTCTAATAAAGATTATTAAAAGACATAGTCAACGTCACTTTTGGTAATAAGTCTTAAAGTTTTTTGAATCTTTTCTAAAGCTTTATACTAAAAGTGAAGATTAGGTGACGCTACATATATATAGCATATATATATATGTATAAATATATATATATATATATATATATATATATATATATATATATATATGTAGGGGTATACAAAATGCGTTACTAGGCACGTGTATACTTCTATAATACATATGTATATAAATTAATATATGATTTATCATATTATTATCACACAATTCAATTGTTTAATCACTAATAACTTAAACCCTAATAAACGTTTTTAACAAAATATTTTCAAGACGATGATGACGCTCGGTTGTTTGCTGAGTGTTCGCCTAACATTAACTGTCTTCGGTTGTGGACGGAACTGTTCGGAAACCTTCATGAAAATATTCTAATAAAATTTTGTAAAAATTCAAACTGCTTACCATTTCAAAGCGTGTTAATATTAACATTAATACAGTATCTAAAATTTTTTTACATTTAATAGTTTTCAAAATAGTGGGTTTACAAATAAAAATATCAGAATGTATTATAAATATGTTTCATATTCTCGTATTTGCAATTGTCTTAACATCAAATGATATTCTTTCTAAACTTTTATACTAACTTCTGTTCCCTAAAAATTACAATAGTAGATAAAAAATAACACTACTTATTATTATAATAAGAACTATCATCATCGTACCTTGATTATCCCTAAATTCTTACGTTTTATTAGAAATATCGAAATACAATAAAGTAATTTTTGTAACTAAAAGTCTCTCCGTGTAAGACTTTTAAATAAAATTTAGGAAAAAATGATGTTCTATTAATAGGAAAATACCTAGTATCTGTAAGATACTTTCGAAAACATCTTATTTTAAGATGTAAGATACCATTTTTCCATCTTACATCTTATGTTAAGATATCAAATAAGATACTTATTTTTGCAGTGTAACTGCAAAGAATGTCAAGTCTTAATTCGAGAAACTAGGTTAACTGTCAGATACTTAGTGCCATATTTGGGTGTTGTGACGTATTTTAAGGGTAGTGATTTCAAACACCAAGTAACTGCACAGTTATACTTGGACTTTCAAAATATCAGCGTTCTTTTTCGAGCCCTCGTCGCACGAAACACTAAGTAACTGCAGACCGCTCTCGAAGCAATTCAATTACCTATAGTTTTTCGTGCGACGAGGGCTGAAAAAAGAACGCCAGTAATTTGAAAGACCAAGTAACTGCAGAATTTTATATAGAGCTCATAAAAGTTGCAATACATTTACCTAAATAATAATTAATTTTAATTTTAAAACTTAATTATATAATTTTTAATTACATTTATTTTAATTTATTAATTTAAAATTATTAAAGGCAAATAAAAACAATTTATTTTAATCTAAAAAACAATATTTAACAGTTTTTTTATTATTAGTTAATAATTAGCTTAAAACACAGTGTCAAAAAATAGTGATCTATTTTATCATGGTTGAAGACTGACATCTACAGAGGAATAAGTGTACCGCAAGTAAACAGAATTGGTTCTTTTTTGTAAATGTTTTTAAGAGATAGTTTATATCTAAAATACTTAAAACTCGTCATTTTTCTGGAACAATTTAAGTGTAAACAATTGTACTGAAGATTTAATAACCAATCAGGAATGTTAATAATATTTACCCCAAGTAATTCTGGATTAAATTTCTGAATTTCTTGATTTGGTTTTATAATCTTATTATCAACATTATATGTTATATTAAATAATATTTTATATATTATACTAAATAATATATTATAATAAATAATATTATATTATTTTTGCTTCCTCGTGAGGAAGCTTTGTAGTCGTTTAATTTACAAAATTTTTAAAAATCCTTTTAACAAATTTTCTTCTATATGGGACTATGTTATATAAGACCCTGAACAATTGTCCGGATGTATGTATGTGTGTGTGTGTGTGGATCCCGATTTTTGTGAACACGATAACTCGAAGAGGTTTTAACGAATTTGGCTAAAATTTACCAGGTATATTTATCGTAAAAATATCTCGAACTGGATTGATAGACTTTAAAAAATTCTCAGAAAAAAATTTTTTTTTGACTTTTTTCTAAAAAAAATTTTTTTTCAAAAATTTTTTTTAAGTTGGTTATTGAAGTTAATATATAATAAAATCTTATTCTTTGCATCAAGACGAATCGATTGGTATATAAAAAGAATAAATTGTATGAGAATTTATAGATTTAATCACAATTAAAGCTGAAAAATTCACATTTTTCTCAAAAAATGAGTTCTTTCCGCAAAATTATGTTGCTGTATAAGAAAATCTTACTCACTTATTTCTAAAATTTTATTCTTTGCATCAAGACGGATCGATTGGTATATATAAAGTATATATTGTATTTAAATTTATAAAATTAAAACCAATTACAGACACAAAATTTGCATTTTTAATAAAAATTCATTTTTTCTTAAGAATCATGTTGCTGTACAATAAAATGTTATTATTTATTGAAAAATAAATCTAAAATCTTATTCCTTGCATCAAGACGAATCGATTGATGTATGTAAAATATATATTCTATTGAAAATTATAGAATTAATTACAATTAAAGATGAAAAATTCATTTTTTTATTAAAAATTTTATTTTGTTCATTTAGGATTAAAACCAATTTTATAAATATTTTTTTGATTTTATAAATATTAGATCGTATTAGAAATTACTTAAAAATTAAATATACTTAATATACTTAATTATAATTATAATAAATATAACAAATTTTTAAAATTAATTTTTAATTAGATTTGAAGACAACAACATGGAAAATATGTCAATACGTGACAATAAGTTAGTGCTTCCTCCACGAGGAAGCAAATTTTTTTGCTGATCGTATAGAGGAAGCAAAATGTTCATGTAATGAACATCTGGATTTACAACTTGTTTTATTTATTCTAAAATTATTATATTAAACCCCAGGCGGAAAAGTCGGACGAATGTCGGAGTTTACAACCGGCTGAGATCCATGCCCGTACAGACCGCAAGTACCGATGGTCTGTACCGATTCGGATCTGAAAATGCAACTGGCGGGGTACACTTTATGCTCCGACTGTCGGAACCGTCTTCCCACTATTGTCAGTACGGGCTCGGTACTGGACTTCTTCCGCCCGCGGATCTTATTCTTCTACGGCGTCGGAAGAATGACGGATATGTTAAGTCCGTACTGGCTCGGTGCTGGGCCAGATCCGACTGCGGATCCTGTCATTTATTGTCACATTATGAATTTATTTTTAATAGGGGAGGTGGGGCAAACCGGACCGGTGGGTAAACCGGACCCCCCTCAATATTTCCGAAATGACGAAATTGTCAAAAGTGCTACATAGAAATTTAAAACAACCATGTGTAGTATGTGTAGTACACTGAGAAAATATTTTGTACAAAGTTTAGTCAAAAGTTGGTTAAAATGGCTACACATAGGCATTTTAATAATGTTTAAGATTCTCTTGTATGGTTATTAAAATGCATTTTTCAATGAATGTTCAAAAAGTAATTTAAAGATTAAAACAGACATTAGATTAAACTTTGGTATGCATTTGATCATAAACTGATTTACTATTTTTAATACTTTATGCTGCACTTTGGTAGATATTTACCTACTTGTATCACAGTTTGTCCAGAAGTTGGGTAAAATGAAAGCCCCACCACGCAACTATACTATCAGGACTGTATGTGAAATTCTAGAAGCCCTTAGGAAATTTGTCCTTTTAAAAATATTTATAAATGTATTTTAAAATCTATCAAACCTTAATTACTAACATTTACTTTTAACAAAATAGTTAAGCAAGGTCAAAGATATTAATTATCAATAATTTATTATTTTAATTATTTTAAAGTTATAATTTACGTGAAATAAAGATATTATAGATCATGATGTTAAATTAAACTATTTTCTTTATTTCTTATTTGCTTTTGTGTCTGTATAAATTTATAAAAGAAAAATATGTATAAATTGAGAAATATACCATATATACGTCAAAGAATCTGTTAGTATATAAATTTAAAATTATTTTATCTTTTAATTTGTTATTTATTTTAGAATGAAATAAGATTTATTCGGATAAATATTTATTTTAATTTATTTTTATTTTAACTTTTTAAATAGATTAATGTTTTATTTATATTTGTAAAGATAAGTTGAAAAATCCAGAGAAATTTTTAATTTATAAATAATAACACTTCATTAATTGATCACGAATTGTTTTATTTAATTTAAAACCAATAATAACATATTAAAATTAAAATAACAAGTAATTAATTAGTTATTCATTTTTAATCCGTTTCTCGCAAGTTGTGAATTAACTCTGTCACTTACTATATAAGGACAGTTCAAATCATTCATTTATATGTAAATGTGTGCGAACTTAGTCTTACTTTATATGTGTGTATTAGGTTAGGTTATGTTATATGTTAAAAGTGTTGTATTTGTGTTTGAGTATTTATAAGGTGTATGAGTGACATAGAGATATTGTTTAATGCAAAATGTTTAGGTAAAGCAGAAATTCGTACAACATATAAAAATTAACAATCCATAATTAATTTTTTTATCGTTTTAAAAATGCTTATAATACAGGAATTAGTCCTAGCAATCAACCGTCGGTATGTAGGAATGGTGATTTTACTAGTCTCCCTACCACATTTCCTTCCCCACATTTTTGTTTGTGCAACGCTGGGAGCAAAAGTTTTTTTTTTTTACTTTTTTTCTACACTTTTTCGAATTTTTTCTTAAGGAAATTCTGAGGAAATCGTGTAATATTTCCAAATATTAGGTCTTGGGTTTTGAAGGTACACACCTCAGGAATATTTACCACCAAAAACTTTGATGAATTTTCAAAGCGTTTCTTTTTGACAAACATTTATTCTCAAAATGGGCCTGTGGGGCAAACCGGACCGTTTTCGGTTGGGGCAAACCGGCCATAGGATATTTCCATTGAATTAAAGTTTCATAAAAATTATTTTTAAATAAAATGTTCCTTTCATTAAAATATTTACTTACAATGAATAATTGTATTCCAATGAGAATTGGACCCTTTAATATTGTTTCTCTGATAATGACAAACATTTTTATTCATTTATTAAAAAAAAATATTTATTTAATTAAAATTCAATCCCGAATTATTATTTTCATTACTACAACCATTGTTTACATGATTCTTTATGTTTGTTACTATTGTAGATTATGAAAATGCAATATTATAAATAAAAAACCAAACGGTCCAGTTTGCCCCATAGGGAGTCCGGTTTACCCCAGAGGGTGGGACAAACCGGATTGTTTGCAAAATTTTTTAAAGTTAACACAGCAACTAAACAATAAAAGATAAAGTATAGGTGTCTCTGGGAAAAAGTTGCGCAATTAAATGATCTTTCAAACAAGCCCTCGAAATATGAAATCGGTTAATTCATTTAGTCACAAGAGTCAAAAAACCGTTTGGGGGTCCGGTTTGCCCCACACTCCCCTACCTAAATGTTTCATAACTAAATAACTATTACAATAATTAATTGCATTATTTTAGAAAATAATGATTAATTAATAAATAAATTTAATCAATATATTAAGTAATTATTTATTGAGACTTTTTTCAAAATTAAACAATTAAAAGAATTTGTTGTACACTTTTACTTTATAATTATTAAAAATAAATTTATATTATTAATATAAATTTATTATTATTGAGATATTAATCAATATTATATATTTTTAATTAGTATTAATATTATTGAGAATTAATAATAAATTGTTAATATTAATATTCATGTTAATTAATAATATCTCAATAATAATAAGTGTCTATTGAGATATTAATTAAAATTATTGATATTATTATGTTGAATATTATTCAATTGAGAAAATTATTTAATATATTATTTATTAATAAAAATACAGTTGTAGCATTGACGCGTAGTAATTCTACAAGTTTTATTTCAGCTCGTGACACTTGAGAGTATTTAAGATTTGAGAGTCCCATGCGAGCGTAGCATAGTGGTTCGCGTGCGAGATTTCGGTGCGGAAATATTCGGTTAGGTGTAGGTTCGTACCCCCAAGCGTTAGGATTTTTCAAGTGTCTATGTAATAAAAAATTGCGTTTAACTGTATAAAAAAAAGAAATGTGTAAAGTGAACTGTCAATGAATTGTCATCAGTATTTTTATCTTTTGCAATGAATTATTATTTTTTTAATCGATATTTGTTAAAATTACCATTTGGATCCGATCTGGTTGTCAGGCGGTAGAATGCCAGCTATTAAGTTGAAAATCTCCAGTCGGAAGAGTGCGAGGTCCCAGCCGGTTGAATTATACACGGAACGGCTTCTCCCGGTCGGTAGGAATGCCAGTTCCGAGCCGGTTGCCAGCACGCTCCTGGCCTAGTCACTATCAGGATTGCCAAAATGAAATAGGGAGTTATACTGACCACGGTGAGCTTGGATGAAATTCAACCCAAAAGTCAAGACCCTTTCTGGTTTATTTTTGATATCATTTAAGTGATGTCTAATAATCATTTTAAGATAAAAATTAAAATAATCGTTGGAGGGAAACTCAAATTATATTGATTTTTTAATTTTTTTCTAGGTTATTGTACATATTTTCTGAAGGATAATGTTTTAAACAATATTTATTGCTTTAAAAGATATCTTTTAACATTAAAAAAACATTCTATTTAGTAAAAACAACATTTTAATATATATAAAGCTAAAAATTTGTCGGAAAACTCGAAAAAGTGTGAATTTTTTCGTTTTTATGAAAATTACTCTTTTATAAGTCATTTAACACTAATATTATGCAATAAAAATTAATAAAAATAATATAAAATAATAAATAATAATAAAAAAATATAATATAATATAATAATAATAATAATAATAATAATAATAATAATAATAATAATAATAATAATAAAATAAAATAATAAATAAATAAATAAATAATAATAATAATAATACTAAATAATAATAATAAATAATAATAATAATAATAATATAATATAATATAATATAATATTAGTTATTAGTAACATGATTTCTGTTAGTTCAATAAAAAGTTTATTTATTTAAAATTGTTTAAAATTATTATTTATTATTAAATTCAAGTACATAAAATTTCCTGGAAAACTAAGCAAGAAAAACTATTTTATCTATTGTCGTTACAGAAATACTATGATTTAAAGTTCGTTTTTAATGAAAAAGTAATTGAAATTTGTCATTAAGTCCAGTTTCTTTAGTGAAATCTTTTTTTCTGGACCTTATTTGAAAACCATATAGTAATATGTTTAAAAAAGTTTAATTTTAAACAATTTTAAATAAATAAACTTGATTTATATCTTGAGAATCGAAAGTCACTTTTTTAAATTAGCGCTGGAAGAGTTTTTGAGTTATTCTTATTCGATGCTATTATAAAATTAGTTTCCATGGTAATCAAATAATCTGTTGATATAATTCATGTTTTATTCTTAGTCACTGTTTGAATAAAATAAAGGAACATGATTTCTGTTAGTTCAATAAAAAGTTTATTTATTTAAAATTGTTTAAAATTAAACTTTTTTAAACATATTATTATATGGTTTTCAAGTAAGGTCCAGAAAAAAAGATTTTACCAAAGAAACTGGACTTAATGACAAATTTCAATTACTTTTTCATTAAAAACGAACGTTAAATCATAGTATTTCTGAAACGACAATAGATAAAATAGTTTTTCTTGCTTAGTTTTCCAGGAAATTCTATGTACTTGAATTTAAATTTGCATAATATTAGTGTTAAATGACTTATAAAAGAGTAATTTTCATAAAAACGAAAAAATTCACACTTTTTCGAGTTTTCCGACAAATTTTTAGCTTCATATATATTAAAATATTGTTTTTACTAAATAGAATGTTTTTTTAATGTTAAAAGATATCTTTTAAAGCAATAAATATTGTTTAAAACATTATCCTTCAGAAAATATGTACAATAACCTAGAAAAAAAATTAAAAAATCAATATAATTTGAGTTTCCCTCCAACGATTATTTTAATTTTTATCTTAAAATGATTATTAGACATCACTTAAATGATATCAAAAATAAACCAGAAAGGGTCTAGACTTTTGGGTTGAATTTCATTCAAGCTCACCATGTGACATCTGGGTCCGATATGTACTAAATTGTACTGATATGTAAAATCTGTAGTAATATGTAAAAATAACGTCGCAAAATTCAGATATTATAAATGATAACCTTTATAAATGTATTAAATACGCATATTAATATATAATTTAAATATTTTGTCATGTAATACAATTTAACTGTTTGCAAATCAATTACAAAAATTTTAACTTTTTTAAAATTATCCTATTCAACATATAGTAAAACATTTCAAGCCAGTGGTAGGCAGGGTATAGGGACAGAGTCATGTAATTCCTCGGTCTTCAATTTTATTAGCTTTTCTGATAGCAAATGTCCAAAATATGGGAAGTTTTTGTTGTACAGGTAATCGCATTTGCGTTAGAAATGTTTGCTGCCTCCGAACAGTGTGTGAACGCCTTTTTCACTAATCACCGTAGAATCGTATAAAAGTATATATATAATACAAACACTATCAAAAATTGTACTAAATACATCAAAGAGGTACTTAGAGTACTGCTCTTGTGGAAATTGTACTAGTTTAGTACAATCGTACTAAAAGTGGCAACCCTGGTCACTATTCGGTAGAATGCCCGTTCACATTCGGTTGGCAGGCAGTTTCGAGCCAGTACAGTTACACCGGCGTCAGTAAGGGCTAGGATCCGCGCCGGTTGGAAATTTCCGCCTGGCACGAACCTTTTTTTAGAACTCCCCATTATATTCTCTTGCAGTTACCTAAGTTTTCTGAGCGATGAAGGGTCTTATTCGAGCGCTCGTCGCACGAAAGACCAAGTAACTGACAGTTACCAAAGTTTTCTGCGCGACGAGACTCAATTCAGCATACCGATAATTACATTTTTAATAATTTATTCATTGTTTAAACAAATAAAAAATTTTTTTACATCAATCAAAAGAGGACATTAATAGGAATCAAAAGTCAAAAACGGCGTCTTATAATTTCAATTAGGGTATATGCGGGAAGGGGCAATAAAGATCCAAACAGTTTTTCGCGTTTTTTCCATTAATTTATTACTGTTACTATTAAAAAATAATAAATATAATTATAATTGAGTAGTGGATTTCGTAAAAGGCTAAACTGTAAAAACGGTATAAGGGTCATTTTTACGTAGAAAAGCATAGGGGCCTCATGTTTTTTGAAGTTGAGCTCTTTTCGAAATTAATGATTTAAATAAAAAATATTTTTTCAAATTATATGCCCAGTGACGTGGACTTGAAAATACAATTAACTTCTGAGAAATAAATAATTATGTAATTGAACTTACAATTCAATTGGTTTTTACTTATATAAACATTATTTAAGATTAATTCAAAGTATTGAAATAGAAAGACCAGTTTTTCGGAATAATGAATTTTCATTAACAATAGATGAAACTGCTTTTAATGTTACGGTACATTTAAAGATAGACAGAACTGAGTCGAAAACAAATTTTTTTTGTCGAACTAGGAAAATCCATTTGAAGAAATTAGTAATTTTTGTTGCAGGAAAAACATAATCGTTTTGAAAGGACACGTGGGTTAAAGGGAGATATGTTTTGCTTTTATTTCCTATCTAACTCATTCCATAAAAATTTTATTGAGTTGGACTATAATATTAATATACAATATATAATATTAATTCTAATATATAAATAAACCGAGTTACAACATTATAAACTATCAAGCTTTATTCTAAAAGTGTATTTTCCAGACGAATTAAAACTTTTCCTATGTCAGTGACTTTGAGTTTAATAAATGTTACTGATAAAAAAATGTTATGGAAATTTGTTTGTCAAAATCAAACGTAGTATATAAAGTCATATGTCCAGACCTTAGTTTTTTCGATATGTAAACAAAAAATTTGACAGTTGGTTTTTTTATTTATTTGATTAAGAATTCGGTCAATGATTCCACCAATAATTTAGAAGATAAATTTCCTCTTGTCAAATATTAATTGAATTGAGTGTTAAATAGCATTTGCATACATATAACTCAGAATGACGGAATTCATTATATAAACCCTGTGGAATATTAACTTATTTTGACAGTTAGTAAGTAACTTGCGTTGGAATAATTAAAGTCAGATGTGTTATAAAAGTAATAAACTCGTTGCTTTAAATGTCAGGTTTTGTAGTTGATACGTTGTAAACTTTTTTGGGAGAAATAAAAGAGTATCATTAAGAAGAAGGATCTAAAATTAATCTTTTCAAATTCGGATGTTGTTATTTTTCTTCTTTTAGGAAATTGAATGCGCAACTACTTACCTGTAATGTTTTTAAATTCCCACAACTTAGTGATTGTCGATGATTGATGACAATAATCGCGTCGACGACCCGCTTTTAAATCGCTTCTTATCTTCTACGTCCAAATTGTCCAACGGAAAAACCGGGCAATGGACGACGAATTTATAGAGAAACGTCAAACACGAGCATCGACAAGACCTGCTTTGTCACCTAACGAAGACACACTTTATACTCGGACAACTCGACCTCGATTGCACGTTCCGTTTCATTCGTAACTATCGCCTTTTGTTTTAAAACACAAACTGTTTCATTCAATGTTTAATAATGTGTGGGAAAAAATATTATCTTCCTTTCTCTTCTTTCCTCTTGAACAATAGCGCACAACCGAGTTTAATCGCGCCTTATCGTATGAAATTTAATACACAGTGTTCCAATGTGGATTTTTGATAGGAGGACCCGCGCTCGCTCTCGACGAGGAATGCGATTGTCGCTATAGCGCACGTCGCTCACTTGCCAGGATCTCAGATCACAGCGACGTTATTAGCTGGAAGTAAACTCTAAAATGGTGTACTACTAGGCCTATGTACTACATTTACAGGTCTGTCGATTACTGCCCTCTGGCACTACGGAATCATCTTTTAGAATTATAGGAAATTATATAGAGAGAGACTGTTGTTGGTAAAGAAGACTTACCATTTGATGTTTAGCTGACGGCTGACGATAATTGTCAGGGTTGCCAGATTTTTAGCGCAACATACCGCGGATAGAAGGCGCTGACGTAGCCCAAAAACCGCGGGACCTTTAATATATATATATATATATATATATATATATATATATATCACTCGACGTGGAATCGCTCATATATATATATATATATATATATATATATATATATATATATATATATATATATATATATATATAATATATATATATATATATATATATATATATATATATATATATATATATATATATATATATATATATATATATATATATATATATATATATATATATATATATATATATATATATATATATATATATATCAAGGGCTCTTACGGTGTAATGTTTACTTTAATAATTTTTTACACTTAAACAATTAAATATACAAATTTGACAAAGTACATTTTGGAAAGGTTTTTTCATGCTCTTTCGATTGGAAACAAGCATTTTGAAAAAAAAGTTTTTTTGACCCAAAAAAATCAAAATTAAAAATAAATTTCAGTTTTTGGGAGGGAAAGGTACGATTTTTTTTCTTTTTTTTTAAACGAAAGCTAAGTTTTTTCCTAAAAGAACATATATATAAAAAAGTGGGACTAGCATGTTTAAACATTTAAAAAAAGGGGGTTGTACTCACCGGAGCGCTCTAAACCCCGTTTTTAGCTCCGTTTGGGAGAAAATTCATTTTTTAAATGTTTAAACATTCTAGTCCCACTTTTTAATTTATATGTCCTTTTTGGAAAAAACCTCAGCTTTCGTTTAAAAAAAATCGTTCCTTTCCCCCCCAAAAATTGAAGTTTATTTTTAATTTTGATTTTTTTGGGTCAAAAAAACTTTTTTTTCAAAATGCTTGTTTCCAATCGAAAGAGCTTGAAAAATCCTTTTCAAAATGTACTTTGTCAAATTTGTATGTTTAATAGTTTAAGAGTAAAAAATTGTCGATAGAAAAATATTTTTACCAAAGATTACTATCTATTAGTACAGTCGGGCCTCCGAACTGCACGCTTTGAAAGTGAACGCTGTCGCCAAACTGCACGCTGGCTTTAGTTTCTAAGTTCTCCACAGTGTACGGTGGCGCTACTAAAGTCAGTTCCGTATATTTAAAGTTTAAAAATAAAAAACAAAGACGGTATGCTTATACACTGAGAAAATATTTTGCATAAAGTTTAGTTAAAAGTTGGTTAAAATGGCTACACATAGGCATTTTAATAATGTTTAAAATTCTCTTGTATGGTTATTAAAATGCATTTTCCAAAGAATTTTCAAAAAGTAATTTAAAGATTAAAACAGACATTAGATTAAACTTTGGTATGCATTTGATCATAAACTGATTTACTATTTTTAATACTTTATTCTGTACTTTGGTAGATATTTACCTATGTGTGTCACAATTTGTCCAGAAGTTGGGTAAAATGAAAGCCCCACCACGCAACTATACTATCAGGACTGTATGTGAAATTCTAGAAGCCCTTAGGAAATTTGTCCTTTTAAAAATATTTATAAATGTATTTTAAAATCTATCAAACCTTAATTACTAACATTTACTTTTAACAAAATAGTTAAGGAAGATCAAAGATATTAATTATCAATAATTTATTATTTTAATTATTTTAAAGTTATAATTTACGTGAAATAAAGATATTATAGATCATGATGTTAAATTAAACTATTTTCTTTATTTCTTATTTGCTTTTGTGTCTGTATAAATTTATAAAAGAAAAATATGTATAAATTGAGAAATATACCATATATACGTCAAAGAATCTGTTAGTATATAAATTTAAAATTATTTTATCTTTTAATTTGTTATTTATTTTAGAATGAAATAAGATTTATTCGGATAAATATTTATTTTAATTTATTTTTATTTTAACTTTTTAAATAGATCAATGTTTTATTTATATTTGTAAAGATAAGTTGAAAAATCCAGAGAAATTTTTAATTTATAAATAATAACACTTCATTAATTGATCACGAATTGTTTTATTTAATTTAAAACCAATAATAACATATTAAAATTAAAATAACAAGTAATTAATTAGTTATTCATTTTTAATCCGTTTCTCGCAAGTTGTGAATTAACTCTGTCACTTACTATATAAGGACAGTTCAAATCATTCATTTATATGTAAATGTGTGCGAACTTAGTCTTACTTTATATGTGTGTATTAGGTTAGGTTATGTTATATGTTAAGAGTGTTGTATTTGTGTTTGAGTATTTATAAGGGGTATGAGTTAAATAGAGATATTGTTTAATGCAAAATGTTTAGGTAATGCAGAAATTCGTACAACATATATAAATCAACAATCGATAATTAATTTTTTTTATCGCTTTAAAAATGTTGGTAATACAGGAATTAGTCTTAGGAATCAACCGTCGGTATGTAGGAATGATGATTTTACTAGTCTCCCCACCACATTTCCTTCCCCACATTTTACCAATAGCTTGTTCACATTTTACTCAACTTTTGACTGAGAAAGTTTCCATAGGTCACTCTCTGAAATGTGTTGAATACGTTCTCTCATTTTTTTGTTTATACTGACGCCTCCCGTTCATATAATGCTTATTGAAAAACGAATGCAAGATGATTCTTATTCACTTTTTGGTGCAAGACAATGCTTTTTCGATTTTCCGTGCAATAAAATGCTTATTCAAAATTGTGTGCAAAACAATTGCCACTGACAGAACAATAAATGTAACCATAAATCTTCCTATTAATATTAAATTGCAATTAAATATCTGAGAATTTCAGTACGTGTCTATTGTTATAAGAAACTTTAAACACGGATCCTATCACACGTATTAAGAAATATTTTTTAAGCAATTGCAATTATAAATTATACTGAATTGAAAATTTTATAAAATTCATAGAATAAGCTAATTTCAGAATGTACATTTTCGCATAGAATTTTGAATAAGCATTTTATTGCACGGAAAATCGAATAAGCATTGTCTTGCACCAAAAAGTGAATAAGAATCATCTTGCATTCGTTTTTCAATAAGCATCATATGAACGGGAGGCGTTATTGTGTTCAAACGTAAACTAGGCTTTATTCCAACACTTTTCTTTTCTTTACAAAGTATTGTTGAAATTTTATGAAATTTAATTTAAAAACTGACCAATTTTATTTTCACATACCAAAAATTTATTTTGAACCACAGTTGGTTAAACTTTATTCAAAAGCGCATGTGTAGCCATTTTACTCAACTTTTGACTAAAGTTTGTACAAAACATTTTCTCAGTGTATAAATTGTTGAATGTATGTAACTTTTTTTATAATTGTAGATACATATAAATATGTACATATTTATTTAATATGTATACTACAATAATAGAGTAGAGTGGGGCGAAACCACCAATTTTGCACTTTAAGGACTATAACTTGAAAACTAAAGCCAATAAGGAGCCAAATCAAAAAGGGTTTGAAAGATTGATTTCTTGGCTAAATTTTACTCCATATACTCAACTCTTTATCTCTTTTAGTTTTCGAGATACGGCCGTTTTACACGACCTCTGCAATTTTTTTAATGAAAAACGTAAAAATTAATTAATAACAATCAAAATACAACAAAAAACTAATAAATAAATACAAATAAATAAATTTTTAGCAAAATTAAATTTATTTTAATTAGATATTTAGAAAATGTGGAATATACCGTAGTCAGTTGTTCTTATAAGGCGGTAATAAAATAATTTTTTTTATTTTTTATTTTCACCGACTTAATCTTTAATAAAATAGAAAGTTTTTTGTTTTTCAATCTTCACTGAATTAATTTTTAATAAAAAATAGAAAGGGCTTAGGGGGTTAAGTATGCAAAAAGTGCCCCGGCTTCAATTTTTCTCAAATTTGGCCCATATGTTACTATCCATATGACTATAACTTTCTGCAATTTTGAACTCAAAATTCGCTTTTTTGGGAGAGTTATGGAGGGGGAAAGCAACATCAAAAAACTTATTTTTCTCGAAAACTACTAAACCGATTTTAATGAAATTTTAAGAGGTTGTAAAAATAAATAAAACGATTTTAGAAAAAAAATCAAAATTTTTTTTTTAAAAAAATTTTCAAAAAAAATTTTTGAAATTTTCAAAATTTTTTTTTAGGGTTATTTTTTAAAGTGACCACTTTCTCTTTTGTTGTAAAAAGCACCTTATAATGTCCCCTTTAACATATATTGTTTTAAAAATTTTTTAAAAATTAGGTTTTTGAGTAAAATGTCAAAAACCATGGTCATGCTATTTGTCACGTACGGTAATGCACATATATAAATATGGGTCATATTAATGTGATAGGGTATAGCTAAATAAGTATGGAAAAAATGACCCGAATATATTTTTCCCATTCATTCCTACCCACTTAAAAATAACTTTTTCAAATTTTTAACTCAAAATTTTGAGTTTTTTGGAACTTATGGAGGGGAAAAGTCGAAAAAAACGCATTTTCCTCAAAAACTACTGTATGTATTTTAATCAGCTTTGGATATGTTGAAAAGACAATTACAGAGATTCCAAAAAAAATTTTCAAATTTTTTTTTCAAAAAATTCCAAAAATCTTTTTTTTTGAAAATTTCAAAATGAAAATTTTTCGAAATTTAAAAAAAAAAATTTTTTAGTTCTATTATAGTGACATTTTTATGTATTTTCTCATTTTATTCTCTTATGTGATCTACTAATAAAAAAATTTTGCCCGACATGATTTCAAGGTGTGTCACGGTAAATAACTCAAAAACCCTACCCGGAACATTTTTATGTTGTATGCGAAAGGTCAACTAATTAATTATTTATTTAATTACAAAATAATACTTAGGAGTTTTCTGAATACAAGCCTGAAATCGATGTAAAAAAATTATTTCCAAAGAAAAATCCAAAAATTTTTATTTTTACATTTAAAATTTTTTTCTTTTTGGATCGTTGAAGCGGTACATCACACTTTTTTTATTTAACTTCTTTAACAGTCTTACTTTTTAAACAATAATGGCCTAGATGATTTTAGAGTGCGACACGGTAAAAAAAACTCAAAAAATCCTAAAATTTGATTTTAAAATTATCGAAATTTTTTTGTTTGTCTAAAAATATTTTTTTATGTCAACTTCAGATTTGTATTTATTTACCTTAATTAGCCACTGGTAATAAGTTGCAAAAATATTTGACAGTTTTTTTAAAATTAACCATTCGCATACAACATAAAAATGTTCCGGGTAGGGTTTTTGAGTTATTTACCGTGACACACCTTGAAATCATGTCTGGCAAAATTTTTTGATTAGTAGATCACATAAGAGAATGAAATGAGAAAATACATAAAAATGTCACTATAATAGAACTAAAAAAATTTTTTTTTTAAATTTCGAAAAATTTTCATTTTGAAATTTTCAAAAAAAAAGATTTTTGGAATTTTTTGAAAAAAAAATTTGAAAATTTTTTTTGGAATCTCTTTAATTGTCTTTTCAACATATCCAAAGCTGATTAAAATACATATAGTAGTTTTTGAGGAAAATGCGTTTTTTTCGACTTTTCCCCTCCATAAGTTCCAAAAAACTCAAAATTTTGAGTTAAAAATTTGAAAAAGTTATTTTTAAGTGGGTAGGAATGAATGGGAAAAATATATTCGGGTCATTTTTTCCATACTTATTTAGCTATACCCTGTCACATTAATATGACCCATATGTATATATGTGCATTACCGTACGTGACAAATAGCATGACCATGGTTTTTGACATTTTACTCAAAAACCTAATTTTTAAAAAATTTTTAAAACAATATATGTTAAAGGGGACATTATAAGGTGCTTTTTACAACAAAAGAGAAAGTGGTCACTTTAAAAAATAACCCTAAAAAAAAATTTTGAAAATTTCAAAAATTTTTTTTGAAAATTTTTTTTGAAAAAAAATTTTGATTTTTTTTCTAAAATCGTTTTATCTATATTTACAACCTCTTAAAATTTCATTAAAATGGGTTCAGTAGTTTTCGAGAAAAATAAGTTTTTTGATTTTGCTTTCCCCCTCCATAACTCCCCCAAAAAAGTGAATTTTGAGTTCAAAATTGCAGAAAGTTATAGTCATATGGATAACATATGGGCCAAATTTGAGAAAAATAGAAGCTGGGGCACTTTTTGCATACTTAACCCCCTAAGCCCTTTTTTATTTTTTTAATTTTGACCCATTTAAAAGCCATTGTTGGTGGTTTCGCCCCACAACCACTTTTTTCGAAAAAATTTTATAACTTCCAAAACACTTAAACAATTTAAAAAAAACTACACCAATGCGTTCAGAACACTCAAATGAATAAAGAAATTCTATTTGTCTATTAATTTTTACATTATATTAACAATAATTCAATAGTTAAGTAAAAATTTTTTTTTTGAAAATTGTTAACATTTTACATATGTCACTGTCATTCCGCAGATATTTTGGTAAACGGCTTGAAACTTCAGACACCAGCGGAGAATGTCAGAACTGTTATTCACATCGAACGATAAGTTGATAACACGTAAAACACGAAAATAAAAGCGAATTGGTGGTTTCGCCCCATGGTGGTTTCGTCCCACTCTACTCTATATTTATTTTTATAGGAATTTATTTATATTTATAATATAAATTAAATGTTATTTATAACTTAAATAGTAATTCTTATTAATATTTTGCCTCTTTAAATTAAAAATAAATTTACTGATTTATTTAAATTATTTCACTGTAAAAAAGAACGTCTTGGTTAAAGACGTTTACGTGGTCACTTCTAAGACGTTTATAAGCGTTTTATTTGCCTTCTAAAATGCATGTATTTGAGGTTATGTTTTTCATTTAAGACGCTTATTTACATAAGATGTTTATAAACGTCTAAACGTCTTATTCTTAGACGCCATTTTTTGCAGTGTTTCTTTTCTATGACTTGGATAAATCAGTGAATTTTTTTAAATTTTATGAGGCAATATATTTTGATTAAAAAATGTAAATTTTTTCAACCATTTATCAATTTGAGAATAGTATATATTTTTATGATTTCAATTAATTTTGAATGTAAAATTATTTAGAAATTGAAATTATTTTTCAGAATTAAAAATTTTAGTAAATTACAAAATAATTTCAAATTGTATACAACGTTTTTCGTGTAAAATTTCTAGTTGTATTTATAAACTGCTCTCTAAATTTTAATTAGTAAAAATATTTACTACTTTGAATTAGTGACTGACTTTTTGCTTTTGAATTAGTAAACTTTACTAATATATTAGTAGAAATGACTATTAGTAAATCTTACTAATTCAAAAGCAAATAGTCAGTCACTAATTCAAATTAGTAAACATTTTTACTAATTCAAATTTAGAGAATGCTATTATTAATACTTATAATTAAAATAGTAACATCTGCAAATATTGTTTTGTTTACAAAAATTATCTTTCAAAGTTTAATTGAAAGTGCTATCATTCAAATAACTTTCAGTGACAGTTTTAAATTGAATCTGGAATATATGAAGTGATTAGTGAAGTTTTAAATTGAAGTGAAAATTGTTTAAATAAAACATCTGTCATCAACGCGAAATATATTTTTTCTATGATCGCAATTAAAATCCTCTTTAATAAATATGTAATTACGGTCCTGAAAATTAGAAAGTGGGGATGAATTCATCAGCGTGCAGTTTGAAATCAAGTGGAGGGGTTATTTCTGGGATACCGTGCAGTTCGGCGGCCCGACTGTATATGCTTTAGTATAACTAAAACATTTTATTTTGATATTAAAATAATTATATTTTTGTCTTTATACATTAAATTACTTTAATATATTATTTTAAATAATTTCCAATTTAATAACATTAATATTTAAGATTTTTAAATGAATAAGGTTAGCTTCGGTTATATTTAAAAAAATGTAACAACAGAATTACACTGGTCGAAGTAATTTTGAAATTGATCAATTAAATCTCTGTACTCTTCTTCCGGCAAAACAGTAAAATTCTCGGTCTCAATTGTATCGTGAGTCTCATTTTCATTCTGAACCTCATAATTTTTATATATATTACTAGTAAATAGATTTAACAAATGGCTCCAATTGAATGTTCTCATTATACTAATGATTTGGTATTCGATTTTCATGTGTTTAAAAAATGTGCTTATAGTAAAAAAAGCGCAATTTCATAAAAGAAATATAGCCCAATTCGCTACCTGGAGTGAAAATGAAATTTACGCCGCAAAACTATGACAAAAGATAGCTCAAATCGCGCTTTCTGGCCCAATCTGGCAACCCTGATACCCAGGCAGAAAAGTCGGTGGTGTGCCGATGCCTACGACCGTCTCGACACCGGCCCGGTGGTAAAGTCGGACAATACCCGATACCGGCACTGCGGTACCGGGCCGGTTCCTAAAAGACAACCGGCCCGGCACCGACCCGGTAGTAAGGTCGAACAATAACCGGTACCGGCACTGTGGTACCGGGCCGGTTAATAAAAGACAACCGGCCCGGCACCGGCCCGGTACTACTTTTAAATACCGTTTTTACACCGGCGATGGACTTTTTCCGGCATCAAAATTAGTACCGGGCCAGCATCGGCCCGGTACCACTACTTGATACCGTTTTTACACCGGCGATGGACTTTTGCCGCCATCAAAATTAGTACCAGCCCGGCACCGGCCCGGTTCTGGCATTCGATGCAGTTTTTACACCGTCGACGGACTTTTTTCGGCATAATATTGTTATGTCTTAAAAAGTCTAAATTTTTAATTTTTTGAAATTTTTTTTACACCATTCGGAAGAATAAGAAAATCAAATGTTTTTTAAAATCTTTTTTCATATAGTTGGAAAAATTACATTTCATTAAACTCTATTAATTCAGCTTCAAATTGTCCGGGAAAATCACTCAAAAATCCGGGAATTTGTTACTGCCGAATTACTAGACACCCTATAATAACTTTGTTCGTTTAAAATAATTTTGGTCAGGTTTTATCTGATTTATTGTTATAAAATTTTGATAATCTAACAAGGTATTATGATAATTTCATTATACTAAGTTTCTGCAAGTTTTTTCTATAAAGCCGGTACCGGGCCGATACCATGCCAGCGGTTTTTCTTTAGCCTTAGTCCCAACGTATCATTATGACATTAACAAATGTTATTATAATTATTAACTTTGACATTACATTATTCAAACTGTCTTTTAGAAAAGGTTTTTTCTATTTATTTAGAACATTTTGTAATTAGTCCTCGTGCCACAATTTATATATAAACTTTCCATTACCTTTTCATAAACAGGTTTAGGTTAGCGGATGCGGCGTCGACTTTGCAGCCCGAGGGTCCTGAGTTCAATTCCTCATGTCTTCAGATTTTTCGTTAATAATTAATAATAATTCATATGTTTTAACATTCTATTTAGTCTTCACCATTAAATTAATTAATAAATAATATTGTTTAACGTTTAATATATGTAAAAATGTATAATAATAATAATAATTAATAATTCTTTTTACTACCGGCCCGGTATCGAGCCGGTGGTTTACCGGCACCGGGGCGGATATTTCCCGGGTTATCATTGTTGACTGGACCGGCTCCAAGCCAGCAGAAATACCGGCACCGGGCCGGTGTCTAAATTTCACTGGCCCGGTACGTCGCCGGTGTTGTGCCGGCAATAAACCGGTACGAAAACACTGAAAACAAGAACCGGCCCGGTACCGGGCCGATGGTTTACCGCCAAGGTGCCGGACCGGTGGTTTACCGGCACCAGGGCGGATATTTCCCGGGTTATCATTATTGACGGGACTGGTTCCGGGCCGGCGGTAATGCCGGTCTCACGCCGGCACCGACAAGTCCGCCCTTGGTACCGGCCCGGTACCAAGCCGGTCGTTGATTTCTGCCTGGGCAATTGTCTTATTATTGGTATCAGTTTGGTAGTTAATAATGCTTAATAATTTAATGAGTTTTATTATTGTAATATTTAATAAAGAAAACTATTAATAATAATAAAAATAATTGTTAAATAAATAAATGTTTAAATTGTTATTGTATTTATTGCAATTTTGTACTTAAGAAGCAGAAACGGACACTGTATACATCTGTGAGTATTTAGGGTTGACGTGGCTATGTTTAACTCCCAGGGCATTTTTTTAATTTATACATATTTTCGTTAATTTTAAAGAGTTAGTCATCTTCTTGGTTCACCAAAAGCAATATTGATTTTTTCTTTGTCAGTTTCCCACTTAGCTCAGTTAATTAGAATGTTAGGTTTATGCGCGTCGATCCCGGGATCGAATCCCAGTCCTCCCAAATTTGTTTTCAAGATTCACAATGGCTTGTTAAATTTCCAAAATAGAGCAAGATCAAAAAATTTTTATTTAAATTTTTTATTTATATTTTAATTATATTATTAATTATTTTGTAAAGATTTACTTTATTTAGTAAACTTACCACAACCTTACCTCAACCTTACAACTTTATAGTAATTTTACCACAGCCTTACCATTTAAAGTTATAATAATCTTTACTTGTAAGTTTACAACAACCTTTATTTGTAAGCTTACAACAACCTTTACATGTAAACTTACAATAACCTTTACTTGTAAGCTTACAATAACCTTTACTTGTAGGCTGACAGTAAACTATGCTTGTAAGCTTACAATAACCTTTACTTGAAAGTTTACAGTAACCTTTACATGTAGGCTTACAATAACCTTTACTTGTAAGCTTACGGTAATGGCGGAAATTTAAACTTTACCTTAAGTTTACCACAAATATACAACCCTATCCTTACAAAATATACGTGTAATCCACACCACAAACTTACAGCAAGATATTGTGCTATGTGGGAATTTATTTAGATATTTTTAAAAAATAGTCATTTTTAACGTTTTATAACAAATTTAAATAACTTCTAAAATAATAAGTGCTTCTGAATTATCTTATGCTATTTTTAAAGGTAATTTTCTACAAAATGAGAATTACTTATAGGCATTACCATGTAATTTTTTGGTTAAAAAATGTAAGTCGTCAAACATGGACCAAAAAAAATTCAAAAAATTTAAAACGAACTTATTAACGGAAAAATAATTTTTAAAATTCAAACATATTTTTTGATAAAATTTTTCTGAAATATCTACACCACATAATGTTTTATACATATTTTTAGAGTACTTTCTAGTACAAAAGAATTTTTTAAATTGCTTAAATATTTTTTGTCAAACTTTGACGACTAGAATTTTATGAGAAAAAAATTTTACGTTAATGCCTATAATCCTGGCGAATGGGGCTATAGTTAGTCTACCCTAGTTATGGTAGATTTAAGGTAGGTTTTAGGTAGACTAAAAAAATTGCTTTTATTTAATGAAATATTATGAAATAAACTATTGGAAATAATAAAGGAACAGTTGTAGATTAAATTTTTAAAGTATTTTATGTAAATTAAACAATTATAAATAAATTGTTGATATGTAAAGTGACAAAGTAGTATCCAGTGAATATATAGTTCTTTTTAAATAGCATATTTAGTAAATAAAGAAAAGAAAAAATTAGGAAAACTTCATTAATTTGATAAAAGTAACTATGAAAGCATTTATTTCTTACATATTCAGGTCAAGTTGATATTTAGTTATTAAATAAATAATATTTAAAGTTGGTAATATTTAAAGTATTTCTCTTATTTATTTAAGCCAGAAATTATTTACTATTATAGTGATTTTAAAAGTAAAATTTCTCAGTTTTATGATATGGTAAAATTTTTTTTAATAATAGGATTTATTTCTATTATTCCCTGTAAATATTATAATGACAATTCATGGAAATTTGAGACATTAATTAAATTTTACAAGAATTTCAAAGGTTAAATGTATGTACTGAGCGGAATTTATTTTTTCAAATTTTTACACAGTTTAAACTCTGACATCTTTGTAAAATTTAATTAATTTCTTACTTTCAACCGAATTACTCATTAAATGTTTACAGATAATAAAACTAGAATTTTTAAGCTATATTTTTATACAAGTTTCAAGAAAAACGGAAGCGACATGTTTTGAAATATTCTAAAGGTTATCTTTCAAACTTCATTTTTTTCATACATAAATTCTATTATTTTTAAAAAAATATGTTTACCATCATAAAATTGAGAAATTATTTTTTAAATTCACTGTAAATAAAGTTTGGTTTAAATAAATGGGAGAATAATTATTTGAAAATGGTTTTACAATGACAATTGTTTATTGGGTGGTACTTTATATAAATATTAACAAAATAAGGATTTGTAGAATCTTATTGGTTTTAAGGCCAGTGTATAATAGTAATTTTTTGGTTGTTTGGCCATATGATATATTTTGTTTAATAATGATAAGGCCTAAATACGGTTTTGTTTAGATGATGTTTATTTACAATCCCTACTAGTTTCGAACCATATATGGTTCCTCATCAGGGGATGATTAATTTTTATATTCATGTTGATTAATGTAGAATCTTATTGGTTTTAAGGCCAGTGTATAATAGTAATTTTTTGGTTGTTTGACCATATGATATATTTTGTTTAATAATGATAAGGCCTAAATACGGTTTTGTTTAGATGATGTTTATTTACAATCCCTACTAGTTTCGAACCATATATGGTTCCTCATCAGGGGATGATTAATTTTTATATTCATGTTGATTAATGTAGAATCTTATTGGTTTTATGGCCAGTGTATAATAGTAATTTTTTGGTTGTTTGACCGTATGATATATTTTGTTTAATAATGATAAGGCCTAAATACGGTTTTGTTTAGATGATGTTTATTTACCATATATGGTTGAAACTAGTAGGGATTGTAAATAAACATCATCTAAACAAAACCGTATTTAGGCCTTAAAATAAGGATTGTTTACTAATAATTTCATAAATTAAAAGTCACTAAGAAATATATTATAACTTTATGTTCATAAAATAATTAATGCATTTTAAATAAAATGCCCATTTACCGCCATTTTCATAAGAACATTCAATTACACTCGCTCGCAATCGGGTGTAATAAAATAGGGAAAAGTGCAGAGGCTTCTAGGGAGTTAGGTGTACACTATTGCGTCACTTCTGGTAACGAGAACGCCGTAGTGTACACTTTTGTACAAAATGTAGAAAGTGCAGCTAGCGAGAACAAACCTTATGTGTGTATGTATGTGTAAAGTGATAGTGTAATATACTACTGATATATAGCCGCGCATTTGTCACGGCAGATGGAGGGACTCGCATTTGTACTCCTTTCTGTTTTATCACATTCAAAACAAGACATAGGAAAACAAGCTTTTCAAGATTAGAGATGCGAAGAGGTAATATTAGCCGGAGAACGGTAACGAGAATATAACACAGAATATAACCGACCAAAATTCTCCAAGAGAATTTATGAGAATTTTTGGGCTTGTGTACCATACAAAGTTTCTTATCTCGTTTATGTGTGATATAAAAATTAGTTAGAGAAACAGATTTAAAATATAATTTTAATGTAAAGTAACTTACAAAATTCTAAAGCTGTTATTTGTTGATAACAAAAATTATTAAAAATTATTTTAATTATTAAAAATTATTTAATATTAATTATTTAAAATTATTTAAAATTATTTTAATTTCAAGAAATAATAGTACTCAAATTAAAAAAATTATATTTCTTTTATTAAAAAAATAACCTTATATAATAAACAGAACTTTTTTAATTGTGTGTAACCTCTTTATTTATTAATTCATTAATTTAAAAAAAATAATAGGTATTTGTTTTAAAAATATTAAGTTATTTATTTATTCTAACGAAATTAAATTGTTATGAAATTATTTATTCTTAATTTTTTTTATTTATTAATATTATGTAATGTTAATTGAGCTCTCGAATCAAAAAACTCGATTTGCCTTCGGACGGAGAATTTTCACTTCAGTCAAGCCCCCATGAAAAAAATAAAAAAAATATATAAAAGTTTTCAAAAACATAGCCTTGTAGATAATTAAAATGCACAACTCTTTTTTCTTAAAGGGTCTGACCATTGTATATCGAATAAAGTCGTTGCGGCCTAATTTTAAAAAAAATTGATTCCTTCAGAAATGATTCTTTACGATGTCTAGGGAACGAAATAAAAAGAATTATGTTAAAATATTTATTATTTTTCTCAAAATATGAGTATAAAGTGGAGTAGGTGCGGAAAAATATCACTTTTTTAGCCGTTAGAAAATGTATAAAAAACATTAAAAAATGCTTCAAAATGTAAAAAAAGTTATTTATTCTTGTTTAAAATTACTTGATTAATTAATCCGTATCCAATAAACTAGTAAAAAATTAAAATAATAGATAAAACATGTTTTTAAAGTTGGTCTGCCAAATAACCTAATTTCGACGTTTTTATTTATTAATTACAAGAAAGTAAAATTGTTAAATTAAAAAAAAACTCACCGAATATAGAGTATTTTCGATGATGTTTCAGATTTTCTTATCACTTTTTCTGTTTTTACTTTAAATATACTAGAAATATTAAGTTGAAAATACGCGATTTCTGAATTTTTGCAAACTTTGCAACTTAATATATCTGTTACAGGGATGCCAGCAGGCGGCGGAAATTCAACCCCACCACGCCGCCAATTCTTCCCCCACTATACCTACCGGCGGAGGAAACGGAGAATACACGGCAATGCTTGCTTTTTTCTTTTTCTCAATATAACAGCGAAAACTAACCTAAACTGGGCGAAATCGGCGCGAAATTCAAACTCTTGTTTGAAATCATTCTGGTATTTATTATTATAATATTTAATTTTAATTCATTAAATGCATAGAATTTAATGAAAATAGTACTTAATTATTAGTATTACTCAAAAATGTTGTAAAATATTAAAAAATTCCACGCGAACAATTATTAAAAACCAATATTATGTTTTTTAATTATTAATACTATTTCTTATTGATTAATTTTTTTATTTAACTATAATAATTTTTTCAGACTATTTAATATTATAATATTACAAAATAATATTAAATATTATTCAAAAAATTATTGTTTAACTTTCACAATGATGAAAATTGTAATCTGTATCATTTAAAAGACACTAATTTATTTTCATACATATTTCAGAATAAATAAAAAATTCTGCTAAATCATAAAAATTAATTTCTTTGAAATGTAATTCAAAATTGATTAAATCTTTAAAATTTTGTCATTTTTTATTATTTTTATTCTCATTTTTTAAATAATATTATTATTTTTGACAGTTCATTGTATTAAACTTAATTTTCACATAAAATATTATTATAAATTAATATTAAATCAATTAATTTTTAAAATAAAACTACATTATGAAATTATTAATTTTGAATTTAGTAAAAATTTGTGTTCAATTCTATTATTTTTTAATAATTGAGCTGTATATCATTTATATATTAATTGAGAAAGAAATTCTGAATTTCAGAAACGTGCCACCTAAAACTTGAATATTTTTATTTTTTCCGAAATGATAATTTCTCGGTAACATTTTACATAAACAATTCCTATATAATTAATTTCAGAAAAACTTGTCGGACGATTTCAATGGTTGAACCAGCAATATTTTTGTCATGAATCTAACTTTCAAATAAAAATTATTTTTGTTTAAAGAAATTAAATTTTAAGGAACAAAGAATTGTTTATTTATAAACAATATTTTAAAAAAACACTTTATCCATGAAATTTTAATTCGAAAAATTATACTCATTTTTTAAACCTTATTAAGAAGTGTTTATTAATAAATAAACCATTTTTTTGTTCATTAAAATTTAATTTCTTTGTACGAAATAAGTTTTATTTGAAAGTTAGATTCATGACAAAAATATTGCTGGTTCAACCATTGAAATCGTCCGACAAGTTTTTCTGAAATTAATTTTTAAAAAGTTAATAACGAGATATGACTAAACATTTTTTTGCAAAATCCTTTAACATGATAATTTTCTATGTAAAATGCTATGAAAAATTAACATTTTAGAAAAAATAAAAATAACTAAGTTTTAGGAGTCACATTTCAGAAATTCATATTAAATTATTATTAACAATTTATTCAAAATTTTGTGTAATAATTACGCTTTAGGAAAAAGTAGTAAAAGTTGTGCTTAACCTTTGAAGTCTTAAAATTATTATTTTCTGAAATTAGTTAATACTAAACTTTAAAAAATTTATAGGTATTAAATAATATTAAAATAAAATAATTTCTTCTATTATTATAACTTTTTATTATTATTAATATAAAAGTATTATTTACTATGTAAACAAAAAACTTCATATAAATTACAAAATAAATTTATATAACTGTTAAAGACTAAAATTATGACAATCTTTTAAATTATAAATTTAAGACTTCAAAAATAAAGCAAGACTTTTTATTATACCTATTGTAATTATTAACAAATTTTTTTATTAAATAGTTACTAAAAACATTAATAGAATCAAATACGACTTTTTACTAAAGCGTAATCATTATACAAAATTTTAATAAAATTGTTAATAATAATAATTAGAATTATAAATTTCATATCTTATTTGATATTTTAATATCTTATTAGACTGATAATAGACAAAAGTATTTTACATCTACAAATTAATAATAGTAGAATTTAATTGTACATACTTTAGAAATTAAATATCGAAAATATTAAAATAATGATTTAATATTTATAATATTGAATAATAAAAATTTGTAATAATAGAATAAATTATTTTTAAATTAATGTTATTTAATACTTATAATTTTCTTACGTTCAGTATCGTCTAGTTAAATTAAAATTTAAGCACAATATTTTAGTAACGTAATATAAAAAAAATGTATTATACAGTGAATTAGAAAATTAATAGAATTAAGTACGACATTTACTAAGAGTACAATTACTCAAACATTTTCGAATAAATATTTAATATCAATTTTTAATAATATTTTATGTAATAATTGAGTTAAGTTAAAATTTAATATCTATAAACAAAATAATGTTTATTTGAAGGTTGGTTTGAAGACAAAAATAATTATGGTTGAGTCATTGAAATCGGCCGACTAGTTTTTCTGAAATTAATTATAATGTTGCCAAAAATTATCATTTCATAAAAAATAAAAATATTCAAGTTTTAGGTGGTTAATTTATAATAATATTTTATGTGAAAATTAAGTTTAATACAATGAACTGTCAAAAATAATAATATTATTTAAAAAATGAGAATAAAAATAATAAAAAATGACAAAATTTTTAAGATTTAATCAATTTTGAATAACATTTCAAAGAAATTAATTTTTATGATTTAGCAGAATTTTTTATTTATTCTGAAATATGTATGAAAATAAATTAGTGTCTTTTAAATGATACAGATTACAATTTTCATCATTGTGAAAGTTAAACAATAATTTTTTGAATAATATTTAATATTATTTTGTAATATTATAATATTAAATAGTCTGAAAAAATTATTATAGTTAAATAAAAAAATTAATCAATAAGAAAAAGTATTAATAATTAAAAAACATAATATTGGTTTTTAATAATTGTTCGCGTGGAATTTTTTAATATTTTACAACATTTTTGAGTAATACTAATAATTAAGTACTATTTTCATTAAATTCTATGCATTTAATGAATTAAAATTAAATATTATAATAATAAATACCAGAATGATTTCAAACAAGAGTTTGAATTTCGCGCCGATTTCGCCCAGTATAGGTTAGTTTTCGCTGTTATATTGAGAAAAAGAAAAAAGCAAGCATTGCCGTGTATTCTCCGTTTCCTCCGCCGGTAGGTATAGTGGGGGAAGAATTGGCGGCGTGGTGGGGTTGAATTTCCGCCGCCTGCTGGCATCCCTGATCTGTTAAAGAAAAATAAAAAAATTTCTTACTTTCACTTCAGTTAAAATACAATACACAGTTTTAACCTGAAATAAAGTGAAATTTTTAAACGCTTGTATCTCTTAAATTAGATTCGGGACCAAAACGAAACTTGTTGGTGTGTGTAGATTTTGATACGATTTAATAACTGTGAAAGTGAGAAATTTTTTTATTTTTCTTTAACAGAGATATTAAGTTACAAAGTTTGCAAACATTCAGAAATCGCGTATTTTCAACTTAATATTTCTAGTATATTTAAAGTAAAAACAGAAAAAGTGATAAGAAAATCTGAAACTTCATCGAAAATAATCTATATATTATATACAACAAATATACCTTGAAAGAAAATTTTCCACGGTCGGAGGAATCGAACCTGGGTTGCACGCGTCAGAAGCCGTACCGTTGCCACTATGCCATCGAAGCCTCAATGGATAGTTTTCAAAAACTGCTATTTAAGTTGCACATCCATTTAAAGAAAAATATTTTCTTGGATCAAGAACACCGTCATTGTGTTAATTAAAAAATAGTTTCAAAGCAAATAAATGAAATGATTTGATTTAGGAAACACGAATTCTCTAGACAATACTTTACTATTTCGCTTAAGAACATAATATTCTTGATTCAATCCTTTTTGGTACTTCCGATAAGTGAAATATTTGATTGTAATAATAACATATTTACTTCCACCAAATATTGAATTATTAATACAAGAACTATACCCAATGCTCATAATTACTTAGCACAAGAAAATAAAATTCTCTCTTTAAATAAATATGGGATTGATTCAAGTAAATTCTGTCAAGTAAATGCATTTACTTGGTTCAATTACATTTCTTTTCAGTGTAGGTTATTTGGCAGACCAACTTTAAAACCATGTTTTATCTATTATTTTAATTTTTTACTAGTTTATTGAATATGGATTAATTAATCAAGTAATTTTAAAATTTTACATTTTGAAGCATTTTTTAATGTTTTTTATACATTTTCTTACAGCTAAAACAGTTACATTTTTCCGCACCTACTCCACTTTACACTCATATTTTGAGAACAGGTTATGGTTATGGGCCCAGAATCGGGAAGGCTATAACGCGAGTGTTTAAAAGTCTTTTATTCTTTTAAGTAGTGGAAAACGCGAAGCTTGTTTGCTCGCGAATATTCTACGGCGCGTTATTAACACGATGGCGAACAGTTTTTCCGGTGTAAGGTTCGAAGTTCTACGCAAGGACAACTACGACACCTGGAAAATACAAGTCCGAGCCTTATTAATTAAAAACGACGCATGGGCTTATGTCGAGGGTACAATCGTTAAACCCGAAGTGATAGCTGGCGACGCGGCATCTGAACAAGCTGCGAAAGAATGGACGGACGCAGATCGAAAGGCGCAGGCAGACGTGATCCTGTCCATAAGTCCATCAGAGATCAAGTTAATAAAGGACTGTACAACAGCGAAGGAAATATGGACGAAGTTAGAAAACGTCTACGAGTCCAAAGGCCCTGCCCGAAAAGCCGCTTGTCTAAATAAATTGATGTCGTTAAAGATGCAAAATGGCGACGACGCGCGTGAACATTGCCAATCTTTCTCAGACGTAGTGGACAAGTTGGCAGCATTGGACATTGCAATTCATCAAGATCTGTTGGTAGTAATGTTATTACGAAGCTTGCCGGACACGTACGAAAATTTCCGATGCGCGATGTCATCGAGAGACGAACTTCCTACACTCGAGATTTTACGAATTAAAATCGCGGAGGAATCTGATGCGCGTAAGGAAACAAATCGGCGTACAGTGCAAAATGCGATGATCGCCGGAAAAGCAGACTACAAAAACGGACACAACGATCGCGGTCGACGGGACAAATTCGTGAAAGAAAGTTCGACGTCCAAGGATTCTAAAATGAAGTGCTATAAGTGCAACAAAATCGGTCACCGCGCAAGATATTGTCCAACTTTGAAAAATTCGAAAGAGCAATCTTCGAGTGTAGAGGAAGTAGGACTTTATACTAAAATCGAAAACGGCGCAAATAAAGTCAACGAAACGGCGAACAACGTAAATCGCGAAATATGGTGTTTCGACAGCGGGTGCACATCGCACATGTGCAACAACGCGAATTCCTTTACAAAAATTGATCGTGACGACGAAAACCGAAAACTTAACCTCGCAAATAGTGCTTCGACAAGTATTCTAGGTAAAGGTGTAGTGATTGCGAAATCGATCGCTAACGGAGACGCGAAAGTGGTCAAGCTAAGTGATACTCTATATGTACCGGACCTTCGTACTAATCTTATATCAATCGGGAAAATTACCGACAAGGGGCACAGTGTGGTATTTGACAAAACGGATGCGAAAGTGATTGATAGTGATGGAAAAGTACTACTTACTGCAAATCGCGAGGGTGGACTTTATTATTTAAGTGAAGTGAATAAATGGGAATGCAAAAATGCTCAGGAAAGCGAAGCCATACGAACACTTCGGAAAAACTCCCTCGAGGATTGGCATATTCGTATGGGCCATTTAAATGTGCAGTGTTTAAAAGAAGCAATAAGAAAAGAATCCATTCACGGAACTAAGGTTAGCGATATGAGTGACGATTTCCAATGTACTACCTGCATCCAGGGGAAGATGTGCCGGCCTCCGTTCCCAAAAGCTTCGAAAAGAGTGACAACCGTGGGAGATTTAATCCATACAGATATTTGCGGGCCTATGCGCCTAAAATCTCTTGGAAAGAAATCTTATTTCATCACCTTTATCGATGACTGCTCCAGGTGGTGTGAAATAAGATTTATAAGCCACATGAACGAAGCGATAGAGGAGTTCGAGAATTTTAGAATTTTCGTAGAAACTCAAAAGGGGAAGAAAATTATGCAGCTACAGTCGGACAATGGGAAAGAATTCGAGAACTGAAAATTCGATGATGTACTCAGCAAAAATGGGATGACGAGAAGGTTGACTGCTCCGTATAACCCGGAGCAAAATGGCATCGCCGAAAGACGGAACAGGACCTTGGTAGAAATGGCCAGATGCCTCTTGATCGAATCTGGGCTACCAGCATTTCTCTGGGCTGAAGCCGTGAACACGGCGAATTACATTCGCAACTCCAATTTCAAACGTTTCGGAAGTGAAGTATTCGTAATGAATAGATCTCCTGCTCTTGGAAAACTAGAGCCACGTTCGCGCAAAGGCATATTCGTTGGATATAGTCTCGAATCCAAGGCTTATCGAATATGGTTGCCGAATGAAAGGAGAATAGAGGTGTCAAGAGATGTCACTTTTACCGAAAGATATTCCCATCAACACAGTCTCGAATCCAACGAATTTTCTCCAGAAAACGAAACTCGTGAACCATTAAGATCGACAACGGAATTTTTTTAAATCGACCTCTGTGAGAATACGACACCGAGAATTCAAGAGAATATACGAATGCAAGAAAATCTCGACGACGACGAAATCGAATCGGAATTAAATGATTTCCCCGGATTTCCCAACGACCAACTGGAAATAAACAATGAAACTGATTCGGAATTGAGCGATTTTCTCGGATTTTCCAACGATCAACCGGAAATAAATAACGAAAATGCGGAAGTGCCTAATGTGCAAGATCAACCCGAAGTGCAACAAAATACAAATCGTTGAGGAAGATCACGGATCATTCGGACCGGACGTCCAGGAAGGCCTAGAAAGACCAGAGACCCAGAGTGCAACGTGATTGAGGACGAAGATTTCTGTTTCTTGACCGAGGTTCCCATAAACGAGGCTATGAATCATAGTGACTCCAAATCTTGGATGAACGCGATGGCTCACGAGGTCAAGTCAATAATGGGAAATGACACTTGGGATTTGGTGGAAAGACCGTCAGAATCTTCCGTGATCGGCAGCCGATTCATACTGAGGAGAAAGTATTCTCTCGACGGCAGTGAAGAAAAGAAGAAAGCCCGAATCATAGCGAAGGGTTACTCGCAGCAATATGGAAGAGACTTCCACGAGACATACGCCCCTGTAGCTCGATTGAGTTCGATCAGAACAGTCTTGGCTCTCGCTGCTCAAAAGAATATGCATATCCGACAATACGACGTTACGACGGCATATTTGAATGGCGAGCTCAGCGAGGAGGTACTGATGGAAACGCCGGAGTGGCTAGAGGAAATTCTACAATTCATCGTTAAAGAAAGAAAGTGCGAAAACAAATGGATCACCGAGGTCAAGAAAATGTTAAAGGAACTGGCAAGTGGAGATAAAGTTTGTCGTATGAAGAGGGCACTTTACGGTTTGCGGTTGTGCGTCTGGCACAAACGTCTTGAAAAGCAATTGCGGAAAATCGGAGCCGAACCCACTACATCTGATTCTTGTGTTTACTTAAAGAAAAGTAATCGAGGAACCGTCATCATCGTTGTCTATATTGATGACATACTGATCATGTGCGAAGACAAAGAAGAAATTTTTTGCGTTGGAAAAAGCATGTCAAAAATTTTCGAGATGAAAGAAGTGGGTGAATTGCAGCGGTGCCTTGGAATGGAATTCGTTATCGACGAAAAGGGGATTCAGATAAATCACAAGACATATATCAACGAGATTCTTCGTCGTTTCGGGATGTTTGACTGCAATCCGGTCTCTACACCTTTGGACTTGGAATCGAAACTCGTTAAGGGCGAAGCGTGACAGGAGACCGACGGCGTGAAACCTCCCTATCGCGAACTCGTGGGATTTCTATTATATCTGTCTGTATCGACACGGCCGGATATTGCTCACGCGGCAAGTGTTCTTGGACAATTTAACGATTGTTTTAACAAATCTCATTGGAGTGCGGCGAAAAGGGTGCTTCGATACTTAAAGGGCACGAGTGAATTGGGACTATTTTACGCGAGTGAAAATACTGATCTTGAAGGTTACGTCGACGCGGATTGGGCCGGGTCGATAAGTGACAGGCGTTCATTTACGGGATTCTTATTCATGATGAGCGGTGGTCTAATTGTGTTGGACTCGCGAAAACAGCGCACGGTCGCGCTGTCGACAACAGAGGCTGAATATATGGCCTTGGCCGAGGCGGCCAAAGTAGTAATTCATCTTCGCCGTTTCTTGATGGAACTTGGAGTTCCAAACATTTCATCGGTTAGCCTGCAGATCGACAATATGAGTGCTCAAAAGCTGGCTCACAACCCCGTGCACCATAATCGGACGAAACACATTGACGTCCGACATCATTTTGTCCGCGAAGTGATAGAGAAGGGTCAATTAACGTTAGGTCATGTAGGAACAGAAGACATGTTAGCTGACGTGCTAACGAAAGCTTTGGGAAGGCCCAAACATGAACACTGCATTAAGTCTATGGGTCTCTTTAAGTGTAAAGATTAATGTATAGTGATTGAATCGAGGGGAAGTGTTAAGAAAATCCATTTATTTTAGTTGCTATCGATCCAACACTAATTGTTTTATGTACGCCAGGTGGCGTTATCTCTACGCTTGTTCTTTCTCAGTCTAGTCGATTACTGATCTCTGATCAATACACATCGCCGATCATTTAAATAAATTATACCCATTATTCTAACCGAAGTCGTTCTTTATTCGCATTCTGCGTATCCTTTTCTAACAATTATAAACCAGATAATAAATACAAAAAATTATTTTTACTGCTTTTATTTAAGCATATAAAAAGTTTTACTTTTAATTAAATATTTAAAACTGAAGAAAAATAAATGTTAGTAAAGATGTAAAATTTGTTTTTTGGATTTTTTAAAATTTTTTAGTAAAGATGTAAAAAGTTGTTTTTGTTTGAGAATCTACATTTATTTTTATTTTAAAAGATAAAAGTGAAGCTTTTCGTCCATCTACGACAGACCTCTTCAGACGTATTACATAAAACTGCAAATTTACAAAAATATAAAATACAGAATGACAAAGAACAAGAATGTAAAAAGTTATTATATTACAGTATAGTAACTATGCTACATAACCTCAACTTACCACGTGGAATTTCTCACCTCACACATCATTATTAATATTTATTTGATTTAAAAAACAATAAATACAGGTCATAATAATGACCATAAAGTATGCCAAGAAAATGTTTTCTTATAAACAACATGCTTATGTTTTGTGAAAACATAACTCTGTTTACAATCAGCATGTAGGGAAAATGTGACTCTCACACAAACAGACAAAGTGACACTCACACAAACAGACATTTTATTTGAGAAACCATATGTACCGATAAAACTATACATTTATCATAAAGGGTAAGTCATACAGAAATCTATAGTATTTATAAAGGTAGGGAGCTATTATATGAATATCTTTTCGTTTTCAAATTAAATAAAACAAAACAAAAAAGAAAGAATAAAACAAAAATCATAAAACTACTTATTAGTATTAATAATAAGCGTATGGTAAATTTTATTTAAAGCTGTCAAATCAGTTTTTTTGTTAACAGAATTATTTTTTAAAATATGAAACATTTCTCTAAGTTTACGTCTGTAATAGTTATTCTCGTTACATATAATTCTCGTACTACTAAAATTAAAAAGATGATCATGTGTGTGAGAATGTTCAACAAGAGCCGTGCTTCTTTTATCAGAAGCACAATCTCTCTTGTGATCTCTGATTCTATCCTTGATATAGTTCATAGTCTCACCAATATAGCAAGCCCCACATTCGCATGATATACAGTATACGACGTGATTTCTGTACTTAAATTCAATGCTGTCCTTATTTTTTGAAAAAACACTAAACGGGTCTTTTTCATATGAAAAAACTACTTTAATATTATAATTCTTAAATAAATTAATAAAAAAACCTTTTAATTCGTTCACAAAAGGTTCGTTCACCACAATGTTATTATTATCAAAAGGTACTCTTTAATTATCATTATAAGATGAAATATGTTCAAGTCTACGGCTCATATGTTTTCTCAAAAAAGAAGGAGGATAGTTATTTTTCATAAGAGTATCGAAAACAAAAGCTAAATTCTCATCACGAAATCTGGTGTCAGAAAGTTTAATACTCCTGTCTACCAGACCATATATGACAGATATTTTATCTTTTTTTGATGTGCATGAATCAAAATTCACATATCTACCTGAGAACGTGTCCTTGTGATACCAATTAGTAATAATTCGATTATTCTCTCTTATAACCATGGTGTCAAGAAAACTAAGGCGATTATTCTCCTCAATCTCAATTGTAAATTGTATATGTTCATTAAATTGATTGAAAAAATATAGTAGGTTGTCAACGTCCTTTTCATCAACAAGGATGAAAATATCGTCAACATACCTACGATAAAAAAGGTAAGAAAAAGGTAATTTCTTTAAAACATCAAATTCAAGTTTCTCCATCACAAGATCCGCAATAACACCCGATAAGGGGGAGCCCATTGGCGTACCAAAAACCTGTTTGTAGAAGTTATTGTTAAACGAGCAATAAGCATTGTCAATACAAAACTCCAAATTTTCAAGGAAAACATTATCAGGAAGCTTCGTATGTTGACGTATCTCAGACCATTTTAACTTTACACACTTCAAAACAAGTGATTTTGGAACATTCGTAAAAAGTGACTTAACATCTAATGAAACCATCCTAAAATTCGGTGGAACGACAACACGTCCTATCTCTTTAACAAATTCAAAACTATTTCTAACATGTGCATCAGTTTTACCAATAACATTTTTTATAGGAATACCAATGAATTTAGACAAGTTATATGTTGGTGAACCACAGAAAGAAGTAACCGGCCTCATAGGGTAATTCACTTTATGTAACTTGGGAAGACCGTAAAATTTTGGTGCTACTGCATTATATGAGTGTAAATATTTTGACGTTGGATAATTTATGTAATTATTTTGAAGTAAAAAAGTCATCTTTTTATTCAATTCTCTTTGGATTTTTTGTGTAGGGTCAGTATTTAATTTTTAATAAAAATTTTCGTCATTCAACAAAGTCAAACATCTTTCAACATAGTCATCCCTATTTAAAACAACAGTCACACTTCCCTTGTCAGCTTTGCAAACCACAATGTCATTATTCTGTTTAAGAAAATCGTGAGTCTTTTTACCCATGTTACTTGTTAACGAGTTACTGAAAATATTATAATTACTATTCAAAAAACACTGTAAACCACCAGCAAGTTTACTTTTAAAATCATTTCTATTTTCCTCTGGAATCATGCTAATTTTTTCTTCAGTTAACGCAAGAGTTTTTTCTATAATTTTTTCTTTACTAGAGGGGTCAATGTAAAATTTGTCACCCAAACTTAAAAAGTATAGAACATCTTGTGGGATATCCCTTCTTGATAAGTTTTTAATCCAATCTTTATTAACAGTTTTTTCAAAATTGCAACCATAATATTTTTTTCTCAACCAATCGAATTTGTCTTTGAATTATTAATAATATGTTTTTCATATCTATCAAAAACAATATTCTGAAAAAATATAAACCTCTTAATAATATCTTTATCAGAAATTTTATCATGTTGAAGATGGAAGATTGATGGGTTTTATACCCATCAATCTTCCCAACAGAAAATTCAAATTAACTATTGTCATATTAATGTCTGTTATATCAAAATTTAGAAGTTTTATTTTTTGATTAAATAACATAAAGTTATATTTTTGTTTTATTGATCGATTTTGGAACTTTAGATTATTAGTTATATTAATTAAATGTGAAGGGAGAAACCCACCTGATTTACAACGCAGGAGAAAACGATTTTGGTTTTTTAACCGTATTAAGCGTAAGTTAACTTTAATCCATTTTTTCATATTTCTTACAACAGCTGTACCATAAGTAATGCTAAGGGTATGGAAATAACCAACGTTGTCGGTATGGCAATCATTATTATTCTCCTCCATAACCACGTCAATCCGCAATTCTCGAAACCAGCAGTATTATTTTTAAAAACAGAGAACACGAATGGTGTTTAATCTCTAAAAGGAAACTCCTGTCTTTATAAGTATATAAATATATACGAATTTTTGGAAAATTGTAGTAAAGATGTAAAATTTGTTTTTTAGATTTTTTAAAAATTTTTAGTACAGATGTAAAAAGTTGTTTTTGTTTGAGAATCCACATTTATTTTTATTTTAAACAGTTAAATACTTTAGATTTCTGTATGACTTACCCTTTATGATAAATGTATAGTTTTATCGGTACATATGGTTTCTCAAATAAAATGTTTGTTTGTGTGAGTGTCACATTTTCCCTACATGCTGATTGTAAACAGAGTTATGTTTTCACATAACATAAGCATGTTGTTTATAAAAAAACATTTTCTTGGCATACTTTATGGTCATTATTATGACCTGTATTTATTGTTTTTTAAATCAAATAAATATTTATAATGATATGTGAGGTGAGAAATTCCACGTGGTAAGTTGACGTTATGTAGCATAGTTACTATACTGTAATATAATAACTTTTTACAACTTGTCAATTCGTAAATGTACAAAACTTATTAGGTAATTTTTTGATTTCACAATAATTAAAAAACATCTTCATAAATAATTGATATGAAAATAACGATTTTGTCAAACATTAAAATAAATTTAAACACAATTTCCCAGTAAAAAAAATTCGATACAAGGACCACGGAGTTCGTATATGAGCTCGGCAGCTCGTAGAAAATATTAAATAGTTTAGTTGCAAATGAATTTAAACCATTAAAAATAGCACTTTTTTAATTGTTTAATTACTTTGTTAATAATTTTCGAACTTGTTTATAATTCACCAGGATTATTCTCCTTGCGAAGCTGAATAAATCCCAAAAAAATTCAACTCGATCGGACAAATAGTTTATGCATAATTCCATTTGTTAACTAAAAACATGTAATTTTTCAACGGAATTTCTACACTTTTGGACCTACGAATTTCATTTTTTTATTTTTTAAAGTACACTTAAGGAGTCAAACTTTCATCCCACTTAAATGGAAATTCGATATTTTTTATTTAAATGCATAATAATGGATGTTAAAAAAGGGTACGTTTTTTAGTCATGAACAAATGGAATAACTCAGCCAATTTTCACTTTATCGATTTGGTATAAAGGGCATTAAATTTCATTTGTTATCACAAATATTTTCCAAAAAAGAAATCCGACTTAGCTTTACGGGGGCGGGAGTTAGTTTTTTATTTTCAAAAAATTCCTGACTAGTTAATAATTAATATTTTTTAATGAAATTTGCACCACCTACAGTTTAATACATGTATTTTATGAAAACAAATTGATTGTTATATTTTATGCTTTTATTTTTCATTTATATCAAGTAAAAATACATATATAGATTTTTTAACTCTTGGATGGCGGAGTGGGGGAACTCAGTGGCGCGCGGTTTTCGACGCTACAACTGAAATCAGCCGTTCAAATTTACAAAAATGGTAATATCTTCGTTAATTATTTACCGATTTTAATTTTTTTTTTAATTTGATGTTGTTTTTTATGCTGAATCCGAGAATGATTTTATATTTTATCAAAATACAATATTTTTTGTAATAATAAAAAAAAATTTTTTAACAACAAATGATTATTGTTATTTATCACATTTAACAAAAAATTCTTTTTGTACATATTATTCCATTGAGTTTAAAATAATATTAAAAGAAAAACAATTGTTAAATGATTATATATAAGCTAGTAGCATCACGTGCACACATGCACGCCGGTTTTATTCGCAAAATGTACAAAGATGATGATGCTACATACTTATATACATTTAATTTTAATTTCTTTTTGTGATAATATAACTTTCATTTTAATAGAATAATACGTACAAAAAGAATTTTTTGTTAAATGTGATAAATAACAATAATCATTTGTTGTTAAAAAATTTTTTTTTATTATTACAAAAAATATTGTATTTTGATAAAATATAAAATCCTTCTCGGATTCAGCATAAAAAAATACATCAAATTAAAAAAAGAAAAATTAAAATCGGTAAATAATTAACGAAGATATTACCATTTTTGTAAATTTGAACGGCTGATTTCAGTTGTAGCGTTCAGTTTTGTATTGGCGGTAGAGTAAATAAGTTTTTCTTCATTGCTAATTAATAATATATTATTATTTATTTATTATATAAATCTTTATATAAAATAATTAAATTTAATACAAAATCGTGCTTACCGCATCCGAGAAATATCTAATGTCGGTAAGTTAGAGTATCAAGGAATTATCAAATTCTAACCTTTTTTCAGTGTGAATAAATTCTTTGATCAAAATTATCCTTTTTTTCTTAAAACTTCATTTCCCTTATAAATTTAGCTTTGTTTTACTTTAAAAATTCATTTCTATTATATACATTTACTATAAAATAGTGTTACATTAATAAAAATGCTTTAAAAGTCACCTCGTATACAAGCATCTACACACTTCTCATTACCGAAAAGGCTCGTATGAGAGATTTCTCATATTTCTCATACGAGCTGCCGAGCTCATATACGAACTCCGTGGTCCTTGTATCGAATTTTTTTTACTGGGAAATTGTGTTTAAATTTATTTTAATGTTTGACAAAATCGTTATTTTCATATCAATTATTTATGAAGATGTTTTTTAATTATTGTGAAATCAAAAAATTACCTAATAAGTTTTGTACATTTACGAATTGACAAGTTGGATTGGGAAAGTTAAAAGTTTACAAATCAGCTTGTGATGTAGAATACAAAGAAGGAAGTATCTTAAAATAAGATTCAGATCATTCATGTCGTGAAATATTACTGGAAAAGTAAATTAGAATATATATAGATATGAGAAGTTAACACAAAATTAATAAACTACCATCAAATATTCAAAGTAAATCGACTAAAATGATTGGTAGTTCAATTTAAACATGAATAAAAAGAATTAACTCGCCTTTTTATGATTCGTACTCCATTATCCATCATAATAATATGATTTGGATGTATATTAGGATATAATTTAATTGTGACTGCAATCACAAAAACAAATTGAAACACGTCTTGATGTCCACTCTCTTGTCAAGTTATATCTGCAACTGCCAATTTTCAAGTAAGTTATTCCAACTACCCTCTAAAACATTTTGGAGAAAAGTTGCATAATTTCTGAAACACATTTTTATAAAACATTTTAAATAACTTACTGATCCAAACTGAAAACTTAGAGTTAATATGTGACTTTAAAATTAATATAAAAATTTCCAAATAAATATTTGCTGCGACATAAAAATTCTAATAATTGACAAATCTTGTAAATTATAATTCCTTTCATTAATTTGTATTCCTTCTTTATATACATTTATCAAGTTTGCCACTAAAATTTAATTTTTCTTCTTCCCAATTTCCAGATAAAAATTTTTAATTTGATTAAATACTTCAAAAAAATTTTACATTATACTTATTTATGTAACTTACTCTGAAGAAAGTAATTCGATGCCCGATCGAATCTCGGAGGATACTTTGAAATTGGGCCCCGAAGTTCTTTCAAATAAGAAAATATTTAAATGTAAAATTTCTCAACTTAAATCAATTGGAACCGCCGCTTCCCCTGTATTTCTGCAAGAACAAAATATTAATAGAAAAGATGTAAAATTAAAAAAGTAGTATACAATATTTTAGATCATTTATTTTTCACTTCGTTCATGTCGAATTTTACAATTTGAGAGACAAGTTTTTATCAAGGAATGTCTTCCCAGGTCTGTCTCTCCTATTAGAAGCTCTTCAGAAACAGCTATAAAAGTAAAAAATGTACTAAATAGAATAAAAATTTTAATTTTATAAATATTGTAAATTGCATTATTTTCATACATCACTATGTAAAAAAACAACCTTGAACATCATAAATTCCCTGTTTTGTAGAACTACCCATATATATTTCAAATATTACTCACAGAAAACAACATGACATAATAACAACATGTTGTTACAAACACAAATTTCGTTTTATTTTTACCACCATAACAAAATTTTCGGCCCATATTATAAGTCAAAACTTTTTTTAGTAAACCGGAAACTGTCAGACTGGCATTAATATGTTTCCCCACATTCTTCAAGGCTGTGGTCTAAAAAAGTTTAAAATTATTATTATAATATTCAGACAATTTTTTATCGTAAAGTATAAAAACGTTTAAGTAAGTTAATTTTGAATATTTATTCCTACAGTATTAAGCTAAAATATTAAAGAATTATTACATAATACATTTAAAACATTACACAGTTCTTTGGAATCGAAAAGACAAAGTTGTATTTAAAATAAATATTTAATTTATTATTTTTCCATTTTCTATAGAAATTCAAATTTTCAAAAATTTCACGCTCAAACCTTTTTGAAATTCAATAATTTATAATTTAGTTACTGTAACCTCTTTAAAATTACTCTGATTCAGTTCTCGTCGCGTATGTCTTACGACAAAAAATATGCAAAGAATTTATCTTACACATTTTTCCAGAGTGAAACCTAAAGTCTCTTAGTGTATTATGTAATATAGTCGTTTAATATTCAACTAATATTCATCTGTAAAGGCGATTTAATATTTAAAATTTTTTAAATATATAACAAAATTTATAAATTAAATTTAACAATTTTGAAATATATAGAAAGTAAAGTACATACTACTTTTTCATGAAACGCTTTATCCGTTTTAAGTTTATCTTCAACTAGATCGAAGGTCTCTTTATCATCTATTGGGAATATTTTTAGGTCGGGGTCGTTTTTATTCAAAAAAGAAGCAGTTGCAGGTTGAACGTTGTTTACACCCAAAGCAGTAATATTTTGCAATTGCCGACGCATTAATTCGGTTGTTACTCCTATCCTATTCACTTTCGTTAACATTGCTTCACTGTAAGGGTCGACTAAAAGTAAGAAACTGTATTTTAATATACTTAAAGTAGTTTAATTACTTAGAAAAATAAATCAACAATATAATTGTGTAGATTTTCCTTTTTATAATACAAAAAGGCATAAATCCTTGATAATTTGCAAGAAATAATTTTGATTTTTCAAATAATTTATTAACTAAATATAAAAGTTACCGACTAATATTAGAAGAGGAATTTTTTCGAATTCTGACATTACCATTACCTTTTTTGGATAAATTAGATACAGAAGGAATACGTACGGTCTCCAAAATCCTCTTCTTGATTTTCAAATACCGTTTTATGGTTCCTCTTCTTTTCCACTCTGCTACCGGTTGTTTTATTTAAAGCTTGCCCTATTTAAACATATAGCTATGTGAGAAAATATTTTCATTGGACATAAAGAATTAATGTTTTTAAATTTAATTATTTGAATACAAAATTAAATAATTTATTGAATAATAGAATATTTTTTAAATAATGTAATTAAAAGACGTATTTTTATGAATATTTTAAAGAATCATTTTATTTTTTAAAGAGTAAAATAAAAATTTTATTAAAGATAATTAGAATTCTATAATGCGTTTTATTATTTTTGAAAATAATTAAATTTAAATCTTTGCGAAAAATCTTATTAATTTTTTTTTTTAACTGTATTCTTTTTGGAAATTCTATTAAAATAGTAGATAATGAAAATCTTTAAATTTAGGATATTTTTTTAAATAATTGCATTCTTTTTTATACAGAATAATAATATCAATTCTATTAAAACTATTTGATGACTACCTTGATTATAACCAGGAAACATAAATTTCTTACCTGGTGCTGAATTTCCTGAAACCATTCCAGTTGAAGGCGATTCTATTGAAGTTGATGGCTGTGGATTTAAAAGTTCCCCTATTTTAACATAAAATTGTGTAAAAAAGTATATTCATTTAAAATAAAGAATTAATGTAAAACATCATTATTTTACAATACAAGAATAAAGTTACTATTAACAATTTAATTATTTGAATACAAAAATAAATGATTTATTGAATATTAGAATATTTTTTAAAATTAAATTTTCATAATGAATTTTATCAACATATTTTTTAAATAAGTGAATTAATTGACGAATTTTATTGAAAATTTCTAAGAATCATTTTATTTCTCAAAGAGTTTGATAAATAATTGTATTAAAAATAATTAGAATTCTACAATGAGTTTTATTGTTTATAAAAATAATGAAATCATTGCAAAGAAAGTTATTAAAATTTTTAAATAATTGAATTCTTTTAAAAAATTTTATATAAATAGTACACTGAGAAAAAAGAGGGCACGTTGCAGCACATTTTCGATTATTGTTACGCGACTCAGCCCTGAGTTCCGCTGCACACTTTTCTGGGGCGCGTAGCGCGCCCCAGACTTGAGATTTTTTAAGTAGAGTCTACAATGAGACAAGGTGCACATCGACGTTCATAGCTATAGATATACCACAGCATACTTTAGTATACCTATAGCTATGGAAGTCGATGCGCACCTTCTCTCATTGTAGACTCTACTTAAAAGAAGTGTATAACACGCTCGTCTGAGGAGCGCTACGTGCCCCACAAGAGTTGTAGCAGAATTCAGGACTGAGTCGCGCAACAATACTTGAAAATGTTCTGCAACGCGCCCTCTTTTTTCTCAGTGTAGATATTGAAAATTATTGAATTTATGGATTTTTTTTAAATAATTCAAATTTCATTGAAAATTTTATTAAATTTCATGAAAATAATTGGATTTCCGTAAAGAAATTTATCATTTATGAAGATAATTTTCATTTTGAAAAAAAAATTTAAATTGTTTAAATGATTGAATTTTTGCAGTTTTTTGTAACATCTTTAAACTTCTTGTTTTAGTGTTATTAACTTAATCATAAGGAGACGTAAATTGGTTTAACCTTGAGAGGGCCGGGGTGGCCACTATAGTGGCCACCATTTATTTTTACTTTTATTTTCATCGAATTGATTTTTTATTTAATTTTACTTAATAAAAAACTAGTAAATTTTATTTTAATTTTCTGGCCCTCTGAAGGTTAACTGCTGCTAAATTTTCTGAACCCGTTTCGGTTAAAGATGATTCTTTTGCAGTTGATGCATTAGAATTTGAAACCGGAAGACAATTTTTAGAAAGTGATGAAGAACTGTTCATTTCTTGCTGTTTGTCATGGAAAACTATAACAATAATAAAAGAATGTCATCGTTTATTTAATTGTAAAATACCGTTACTGTAATATTACTGGCAATATTATAAAATGTACTTGGTATTGTAAAATACTGAATAATTATATTATCAATCTTAACCTGTATTCGTTTCTCGCGATGAGAGAGGTATAAATTTTTTTAAAAATTATATTCGCCTTCATCCTTATCGTTTGAGGATACTTTTTTAAATTTCCGAGCCCTTGTCTTCTTTAGCGTTTCTTTATTTTTGTTGTCATCCGTACTAAGATCAGAAATTTTCAAATATTATTCAACTTTGTTTTCCGCATCCTCTAAGGTGTCTGAAAATAGACAAATAATAAAAAAATCTTCATTTCTTAAAATACCTAATATTAATCAGCGTTACCATAAGATAAAGAACATTCTGATTCAATAAATTCAATTAAATTTTTTCAAAAAAATTCATCCTAAAGAATTTTTTCTTAAAATTACGAAAAATTTAGATTTTCAAAATTTGAGGTTTCATGTTTATTGTGAAGTTTATAAAAAATGTGTAACAAGAATATTATTAAAATATTTATTTTTAAATACTTTAATTCTTTAAAAAAATGTTATTCAAATAGTAAATATTAAAAATCTTTATATTTAGAAAAAATTTTGAAAATAGAAATTGGGAGACAAATTTTATTAATTATAAAAATAACTGACATTTTAAAAAGAATTTTTTAAAATTTTTGAATATAATAGGATATCTGTGAAGAATTTTATTACTTTTGAAAAAATTTAATTTCTATATTTATTTTCTGTATAGAAATTGTTATAACAGGGCCCCGACCCCGCATGAAACGGCAAATCGGCAAATCGGGCTTTTTGCCCCATGGCCCCGGCCGGTTTTATTCATTTTTTTATATTTATTAATCATATAAATAATTTTAGGTATTGAAAGTGATTTTAATAACTTAAAAGGATAAAAAGAGGAAAAATGAGTTTTTCGTAAAAAAGGAGACTAACTGTGATATGAAATTATAAAAGTAGAAAATGTGATGTATGTAATTTAAATGTAAAAAGTATACATACCAGTAAAACGGAAAAATTTTTTTATTGTCCACAGATCACCGTTATCAGTCCAAGTTTCATCTGGTGTTGGGTTATTTTTTAAAATATCTCGAAAGTAATTTGAATTTGTTGTTTGAGGGAAATATGTAGCCGTCAAACGATTTTCATGGTTGAACAAACCCCACTCAGTGCGTGTAATTTCAATAGGATCATCATCTCCATCATATTGAACAATGGCGAAAACATTTTTGCTTGGATTCATGACTACAACATATTTTTTAGATGAAAATATTCATCCATTTAAAAAAATTTAAATAAAATCTACACATCATCCTATTTTGTTATTAATTAATAAACGACACACAAAATATTAAAATTATTTAGATAAATTAAAAACATTTAACAATTTACCATAAATAAAGTATTTAAAACTAATTTTTAATTAATTTACCATATAAAAAATAAAAAATTAATTGTTAGTGAATTTATCATATGTGAATATTATGTGAATTTCATTTGAAGCAAAAAAATTTAATTAAATCATTATTTTCCAAATAATTAGAACGTTAAAGTGAGCAAAATTTGTTTTTTCTAAAATATTTAAAAAATTACTATCCAAAATAAAAGAAAGTCAATTAAAATTAGATATTTACTTATTAACGAATTAATTTTTTCTAATTAAAAATAATAATTTTTGTAAAAAACACACATTAAACGAAATAAAAATGTCGTTTATTGAAAGGTTAGAAACTCGAGATAAAATAAATACAATAGAAAATTCATATTACCTGTTACTGCTTATGCAAATTTTAAGATTTTAGTCAGTCACGTTTTTTTAAGAATTAATATTATATTAATATTATTATCACCTTTATTAATGAAATGTAATACAGCACTATCCGGTCAAACTACAAAACAGCAGATAACGTTTTTTCTTGTATGCCGGCACGGTAGGCACGCGTTGTATGGTAAAATTTAATCTTGCGCAACTTCGTGACGCAGCTTTTGAACTCTGTTAAACCGGAAATCACTTTTAATATATATTGGATATGAAATTTGCATTAGGAATATCTGTTTTTTTAATTTATTTACACATACATTTAATATTTTATTAACTACCTATTTTAAATAAGGAAATGTAGAACGAAAATTTCCAATACAAAAAAATTTTGTGTTTTTTTTTTGTAAAATATTTTACCATCTCATATTACATCGTGCTATTATTCATACTACGGAAGTCACGTGATTCTCTTATGCTGATGTGTTACCATGACAACTAAGGTAATCAGAAAGTGTCGAGCCAGTCGAGCTAAGAGAGAACTTTAACACTTTATTTCCTGTATTGTATTCGTGTTAAATTTGTTGTATAAATTCTCTTCTTGCAGTTCACTCGTCTTTTTTACGCTTATAATCTCTTTATTTATTATCATTTAGAAAGTGCATCAATTTTATTAAACAGTTTTAAGTGTTCAAGACAATTAAATGTTTTCACTGATAAGTGTATTTTTTTAAAATAATGCATTTTTAATTGATACATGGAAACATAACCTCTAAATACAAGCATTTAAAAAAATAAATAACCTCGAAATGCAACTATTATTATTTGTCGATATTCAATATACATAACAAGAACAAGTTTATGTCTTCACACCCTCAAGTAAGTAATAAAATGTTTTTATTGAATTTATATTTTTATAATATTTTCATGTATAATACATATTTTATTGAATATATATTAAAAGCACTTTAATATTTAAATGTAACTTTTTACTATGATTTTCTTTGATTTAAATATTTTTTTGATTATTAAATCTACATAAATGACCGTTTTGTCCTAAAAAGGTTAGGAGACTTATATTAAAATATTTCATATTTTTGTTATATTTAATATCTATGTAGATAAGTCCGGGGGAGATGGCTATAGTTTCTTTAAAGGATTGTAAAAATTCGATTTTTGTCCAAACTTTTAAGGGTAATTAATCATTAAACGCTTAACTTTAAAATTACGTAAAACAAAACATTTTTAATTGTTTACATTGTTTTTCTCTTCTTTTAGTCATTTCACTCGGAATTTAAAGCTGCTTTCATTTAGCCAAAAATGACAAATACTGCACTGAATCATATCTTCAATTAATGCCGTTTGATAGTAACTTTCACCACAATCTACAAATACAGATCCCAACCTCCTAAAGTAAATTAGATCAATTATTTTGTTATCAAAAATTTTTTAAAAAGTTTTTAATATTTTTTTTGCATATAGAATTTACAGAATGTACTACTCAAATAAACATGAAATTACAAATGCTCTTAAACAATGCCAATATAATAATAAAAAGTCTACATTTATCAAATTTTTTTAAAACCATTTAAAAAATAAAAGGTTCATTAAAATCTTTGAATATTGTCCATCTCCTTCGAATTTACCGCATTATATTAATATTAGCAAAAGTTATTTAAAAGATAAAAATTTTTTATATTAAATTTTCGCTTTGTCTCTTTCTCTCACAAATTTAAAAATATACTTTTATTATCTTCAATATTTATTTTCTTCTTATAAAAATGAAAATTTTTTAAACAAACTTAGTTGAATTAAATGTTTTTGAAAATAATTGAATTTTTTAAAATAATTTTTCGGAAATACTTTAAAATGTTCAGTTTTATAGAATTTAAATTACAAATTTAAATATATATACATACAATTTTAAATATTCTAAAATTTTATTTTATCTAAAGATTATTTCTGTAATTCTTATAAACTTTAGTTACATACTATTATTTCATTGAAATACGTAGAAAAATTTATTTTTTGAAAATATTATGTTAAACATACACGGAAAAATAAAATTTTACATATTTTACAAAACTGTTACTGAGTAGAAGATACAGCTTTTAACGAAACTGAGTTTTGTAAAATGTAAGGAATATTTCAGAATAAAGTACAAAAATTTCGTATAATATACTGAATATTTTTAGAGTTTGTCCTGAAATATTTCTTGCATCTTACAAAACTCATTTTCTTTAAAAGCAGTATCCGCTACTCCGTAAAAGTTTAGTAAAATCTGCTAAATTTATTTTTTCCGTCTAATATAAAAAGTTGAATAATTAATAATATTTTATGCCTATATTCATTTTTTAAAATCCATAAAGTAAAAACTATTAAACTTGCGGTTTTTATTGTAAATAATTTTTAAATATATAAATGGTAATGTATTTTATTATATTATTATTGTTTACTTAAATTTTCTGAATTTTTATTCTTAATCTTTTTTTTAGAATTTAGTATTTTAGATATGTAGACATGGTTCAAAATACTCAGAATATTAGTCAAGGAAAGTTAGAAAAAAGTCAGGAAAATTTTTTGACTGTTTTTAGTGGCCACCATGGTAAAGGTATTGTTTTGTTGTAAAAAACTTTTATTTTTAAACAAAAATAAACTTATAATACTAATAAATGTTTTTCGAGTTTAAAATAAATGAGTGATTCTTGGCATAGCGAACAATTTGGATTTTATTATTTCTAAAAAAATTTTAAATTAAGTAAAAGTCTATATTATATTATACACCATAGCTTAAGTGTTTTGACAAAATTCTGTTAACAACACACGAATTTAAATCGGTAAATAGATAGCAATACTTCCTTACACATATATTAATAAAATTTACTAAATATACAAAATAACAACAATAATAATAATAATATATACTAAATTACACACACACGCAAACACACGCACACATATATATATATATATATATATATATATATATATATATATATATATATATATATATATATATATATATATATATATATATATATATATATATATATATATATATATATATATATATATATATATATATATATATATATATATATATATATGACGTGCCGCGACAAAAGGGACTTAGCTGCTTAGAATTTTAGGTTATGTTTAGAGTACTTTTAACTTCACTAAAAATTTATTATTGATTATTTAACATCAAAAGCATATTTTTCTGAAAATATTGCACATAATAGTGTATTAAAAATTAATAGTTTGTAAAGAAAATTGGTCATTTTTATTTATTTATACTTCCAATTTTAGTTCTGTCAAAAACAGCTAAGGTCCTTTTTGTCGCGGCAAGTCACATATATATAAATAAATAAATATATATATAGGGTGTCCCAGTCGAGGGTGCACATATTAAAGGGGCATAATCTACTAAAAAAACTGAGACGAAAAGTCCTTTGCATTTTTAAAAAATTTTCAGTAGTTTTTCCGTAAATCGCTATTAAAAAATCAAAATCTACGCTTTGCTATTGGACGTGAAAGCTCAGTGAGACGGTAGGCGGAGCGTACTATTGAAGCGTTTGCTTGTCTGGGCGTGTACCAGCAGCGCGCGTAGAATAAATTTTTGACGATAATTTCTTGTTTCTAGTTTTAAACAGTGTTATTTTAACACAAACTTGGTGTTAATTAAACACCCAATAATAATAAGTATTAAATTGACACAATACGCGCGCTGCTGGTACACGCCTCGGCAAGCAAACGCTGTAATAATACGCCCCGCCTACCATCTCACTGAGCTTTTACGTCCAATAGCAAAGCGTAGTTTTTGATTTTTTTAATAGCGATTTACGGAAAAACTACTGAAAATTTTTAAAAAGTGCAAATGACTTTTCGTCTCAGTTTTTTCAGTTGATTATGCCCCTTTAATATGTACACCCTCGACTGGGACACCCTATATATATACACTAGGGGGGCTCCGCCCCCCTGCGCGCTTCGCGCGCCAACCCCCAGAGATAATATAAAGATTGTAAAATGCGATCTTATGATAGCAATTCTCAAATTTTCAATCTTTGTCATCAATTTTGAAGTAACGTACCAGCCTGCAAGTAAAAAAAAATTTCTTTTTGGATAGGCTTTGACGTCCTAATTCGCGCTTCTATTTGAGGGGGCAAGCTCTGACCTGTTGGTAAAACACAGATTAAATTTTAACGTAATGTGAAGGCTCACATTAAGGCCCCTTTTAAAACTCGTAGTTTTAAAAAAATTGGTAAAATTAAACATGCATTTTTATTCGTTATTTATCCTCTTTTTGACATAGGTCAAAAAATAGGTCAATTTTGACATATGTTTTGATTTATGTTTTTGCCCTATAGGTTAAAAAATAGGTCAAATTAGACACATGTTTTGAGGTAATGTGAGGCCGTTATTTATCCTCTTTTTGACATATAGGTAAAAAATAGGTCAAATTAGACACAGGTTTTGAGGTAATGTGAGGCCGCTATTTATCCCCTTTTTGACCTATAGGTCAAAAAATAGGTCAAATTAGACATAGATTTTGACCTAATGTGAGACCGTTATTTATCCTCCTTTTAAACCTATAGGTCAAAAAATTGGTCAATTTTGACATAAGTTTTGAGGTAATGTGAGGCCGTTATTTATTCCCTTTTTGACCTATAAGTCAAAAAATAGGTCAATTTTGACATAAGTTTTGAGGTAATGTGAGGCCGTTATTATCCTCTTTTTAAACCTATAGGTCAATTTTGACACAAGTTTTGACGGCCTTTTTGGGATAGGGCGCCCTTACAGAATCTTGAAACAGCGGCGGCGGCGATATGTTTTTACAATATATATATATATATATATAGATATACAAAATATATAATAATATATAAATAAATAAAAAAAATTAATGTCTGAATTAAATTTCAGCAACGATGGGAAAAATTAAATGAAAAAACACAAAACTATGTGGTTTTACAACACGCCGAATACGTCAAATTGTACAACAACGGACACTGGAAGATCGACAACTTTTTCAAAACCATGTTACTTCGGTAGTTAAGGAAGCAAAAAATGATACAGGAGTATCAGAAATATCACCAGTTTCATCCAATGACAATTCTTTTAATTTTCACGTCGACGTACAATTATCAAATGTAGATGACTTAAACATCGGAAATAATTCTTCTTCACCATCAATCAAACACATTGAAGATTATTCAAGCTCATCATATCTTGAAAAGGAGACATTCGAAGTGAAAAAAATAGTGATCCAGATGAAAACATTAAATTGTTAATAAATGTGGATGGTTTACCTATTTCGAAAAGCGGAACTAACTGTCTGTGGTTGATTTTGGGTTCTGATACAAAGTCTAAAACTGTTTACCCTATTGGTGCTTTTTATGGATTAAAGAAGCCCGTTGATGCAAATGACTTTCTAAATGAATTTGTTAAGGAAGCAATAATTATTTGTCAGAACGGAGTAAAAAATACTTCCGTTACATTAGAAGCGTTTATTTGTGATGTACCGGCAAAATCATTTGTTCTATATTTAAAAGGACACACAGGGTATTGTTCCTGTCCGAAATGTTTGATAACAGGAATATGCCACAGGCCACCTATCAAGAAGAAGGGGAAGAAAAAAAAGGTAGAGTTTGCTTCCCTGGTATAGGACCTTTCATACCAAAAAACGATAAGGATTATTTACTTAACAAATACGATGAATCATCAAGTGTGAATTCAATTCTGACAAAAATTCCTCGCTTCGGCTGTATAAGTTCCATACCTTTAGATTATATGCATTTAATCTTGCTTGGAGTGATGAAAAACTTATTAATCTATGGCTAAACGGACCTTCAAATGTGTAACTTCCCTCTGATGTGGTTCAGAAGATATCAGATCTATTAATGTTATTGAGGAATTCAGTCCCTGAAGAATTTAATCGAAGACCAAGAACACTCTGGGAATTTAAATTCTGGAAAGCTACAGAATTCCGCACATTTCTGTTATGTGCGGGAATTATCGTTCTCAAAAATCTTCCAGGATTCCCACGTAAGTTCTATTCTCATTTTTTATTACTGCATACAGCAGTTTCGATCCTAGTAAATGAGAGACATATTTATAACGCCAGCAACATCGAAGTAGCTAATGAAATGTTAGAACTTTTTGTAAAGGACTTTGAAAAACTTTATGGAAAAGAACACATTTCGTATAACGTACATAATCTCCTACATATCTGTGAAGATGTAAAGCGATTTGGGGCCTTAGGGAATTTCAGCGCCTTCAGATTTGAGAACTATATGTCTTCTGTGAAGAGAATGTTGAGAAAAGGTGATAAGCCGTTGCAGCAAATAGCTAAACGATACGCAGAAGTTGAAAAAAGCAAAAAAAACTGCTGTTCAAATAATGAAGTGACATTACAACAACCTCATCATATGGGACCATTAACAGAAGAGGATTTACCAAATATTCGTGAGCAGTATAAAATTTTGAAAAGCAAAGGGTTATTTATAAACTGCAATGTCGTTAAAAATAGTTGTGTTCTGCTCGAGGACAGAACTTTCTTATTACTGAGAATATTATTAAACGTGATACAGAAGATATTTGGTTGGTAGGATACAAGCTTCCTTTCAAAAACAATTTGTACAGTAATCCTGATTCGAGTCTCATAGACATTTACATTGTAAATGCTGGTAATAATAATCAAAGATCTTGCGTACCACTGAAAAATGTTTTATCTAAAGTGTGGAGAATTCCAACTTCGGAAGGAGAAGTGCTTATACCATTATTGGATTCAAGAGAAGAAAAATAAATAATATGTTCAAGAAAACTTCTTTATTAAGTAATCTCCATCGATTTATTACATTATTACGTTCAATGCACTCGACAAAAATTTATTAACAACCAAACCAATGGAAGTAAAGTACATTAGTACTGTTAAGCTGCTAACAATTATCAATCAAAACAACACCGGAAACCTAAATTTAGAGGTAATAATAATTTTTTTTATTAAAATTGTCTATAATAATGAATTTATTTCATAACATTTATAATTACAAAAATTTAATATCAAATGTGCAACGTCAAATTTATATAAAAGATACTTTTATTGATTTTTCTCTATAATGTATATATGTTTATTTATTTTCACTAATTTATTGTTTTACTATTTGACTCTATTTAAGTTTATGAGAATTTCCAAGTAGGAAAATAGGAAAATATAAAACTAAATTTTTTTTTAGATTTTTTTAAAGTATACATTTGAAGTAAATAAAAATTTTACTCAAAGGAAATTTCGAGTACATAAATTAGGTTTACCCTAGTTTAGAAAAAGTATTCAAATTTAATTAAATTTTAATTATCTTTATAAATATTAAATTGCTCCGATGATCATTTACTTTAAAAAGATTAAATAAAATTTTATCAAAATTCAATTCTTTAAAGTAAATATAGGGTGTCTATTAACCAGGAGAATCGGAATAAACCTTGAATAAGCCAGAAATTTTTTCACTAAATTAAAAAAAGTTTAATTATTTTAATTTTATTTTAAAAAATCGCTTTATATTTCAATTTTTATAGATATTTATACTCATCTTTAAATTTGAATTAGTTAAAAATAATTAATTTGGTAGTAAAAAATGAGCCACTAATTCAATTCTAGTATGTAAATATATTTAAAAAATCTAATTAATAGATATTTTGTAAAATTCAACTGAATATATAATTAAATTTGTTAATGAATTTAATTAGAAACATTTTTAACAAGTAGAATTTATTAAGTATTTTAATTTAATAATTGAGTTTTATACAGAATTACAGTCTAATGTATTTACATTTCTAAGAGCAAAGATAATAAAAATATTATTAGTTAATTTAAAAAAGATTCACACTTAAACCCTGTTAATTATATTAAATTTTTACAATTTTTTTTAATTCTTAAAAATTAAGATTTAAAATTTTTTTTGATTTTATTCTTTCCAGATAATTGAATTTTTATAAACAATGATTGAAATTTTTTCAAATTTCTTATTCTATTAAAAATATCTGAATTCGTTTAAAGATTTTTTTTAAATTTTTTTGAAACAATCAAGGGGAAGTTGGTGACCGTAATTATAATTTTATTTTTTTAATATAAAGACAATCTTAGAGTTTTAAATCAATTTTTTGCTTCTAAATATTATATTTTAATTCAATAATTATATATTTTTTTTGTGTAGAAACTCGCTTTTTACACTCATTATAACAAGCATACATATTTTTCTTCGTATTTATTCACATTTTTTAAAATAATTTTATCTCGCCAATCTATTAAATAAGTTCTTATACGTTTATTTATTTTATTGTTTAAAAACGGAAATTATATTAAATCTTCAAATGATTTTGTGAGTTAAAATATTTGAAAAAATTGAATAAATACGAAGAAAAATCTGTTTGCTTGTCATAATGAGTGTAAAAAGCGAGTTTCTACACAAAAAACTTAAAAATCTGAAAAATGTAAAAAAAAATTTTTTCAAAAAATAATAAAAAAAAATTTTTTTAACAAAATTTTTAAAATAATTTTCTTTCAATTCTATACACAAAAAGGAACAATTTATGTTCTTAAAATTTTTTTCCTGAAGTAATTGTTTTTGAGATATCAACAATTGAAAATAATGGCTGATTTTTTAAACAAAAGGTCATATTTTTCTTAAAAATTATCGTATAAAAATTTTAGAAAATGCGTTTTAAAGGTGATAAAACTAGCATTTAAATGATATGTCTGACATTAAATTGTGATGATTTCTAATGAAACTGTATCACATTAAAAAAAACAGAAAATTTTATTTTGCAATAACATTATTTACTCATTAACAAAATTATTTTTTAAATTTCGATTTTATGTAATGCTAAAGCTGAGGAAATGAGCTTTCAAACTTCATTTTTTTGAGCTTCGTAACTTCAATAGTAAAAAAAATACAAAACTTTTTGTAAAGTCTTCAGTCGCTGTAGGGTGGGCGAAAGTTATTGAGCGTCACTGTATGTAAGCTTACTGTGACCTTTAAGTGTAAGCTTACAATAACCTTTAGGTGTAACCTTACTGTGACCTTTAAGTGTAAGCTTACCATAACCTTTAGGTGTAACCTTACTGTGACCTTTAGGTGTAAGTTTACCATAACCTTTAGGTGTAAGCTTACTATGGCCTTTAGGTGTAAGCTTACTGTAATGGCGGAAATTTCCAGCCTATCTCATGTTTACAACAGGTATACTGAATAACGTTACAAGCCTTACCAATAACCCTTACCACACACTTACAGTATGATATCGTGCTATGTGGGTATATAATGGTCTGACCCTAAAATTATTTTTTTGAATCAAAATTTTTTAGTTAATGTAAGTCTTCCAAACATCAAATCGAGTTTATTTATTTCGAAGCTCAATTATTTAATTAACTGTTATCAATTTCAATTTATACCATTTTTTATTCTAAAACAAGTAAGTGCGCAAATACGATTAAATGTAGAGAAAATTCTCTTAATTTCTCTGGTAGAAAAATATTCTCGGTCTTATTCTCGAGAATATAACCGGAGATTAGATTACCAATAATGTTGAATCTCTATTTAAGGTAAATTTTATATAAATATATTATAATTTATAACTCATAATTCTAGCTCCCAAAAGAAAAAATGGATGTTTTAGGTCAATAAAAATAAAGTTGAAATTTATTCTTCATAAAAAAAGATATTTTTTTATTACCCTACATATTCCCGAATACAAGTTCCCGAAAGACGCCCTCCTGAATGATAAATTTCCCGAAGACCTTTCTTCCGAATAATCAATTTCCCGAAACCCTTTTTTCACGGAAATATTTAAAGGAAGGCAACCGAATTAAATTTAAAAATATTGACAAAAGAAGATGAACTTGTCACCATAGCAACGAAACATTTATTGAATAAACTGTTAGTTGTGTAAACACCAACCCGATGACACTACAATGCTTTTAGGACACTCAAACTGGGATATATGTAATTCCTTTGTTTTAGTACACCTTTACGTTCATAGGTGGCGCTGTCTATATTCTAGGCTTACTTGTCAAAATATGTTTACCATGTGTTTTTAAGTATTTTAACCATTTTAACAGAGCTAATATTGATTTAATATTAAAAATTTTTAAATATTAAATATTTTGACCATTTTAAAAAATGGTCAAAAAGTGTATAGTTGTCGGTTGTGATTCCGGTTATAAAAGAAAAGGAGAAATTGAGAAAAAGATTAAATTTTTTTATGTTCCTAATAATAATGAAGCAATAAAGAAATGGCAAATAGCTATAAATCGCAATGACTACAAAGTTAAAGCTGGCGATGCTGTTTGTGCAAAGCATTTTGAAGAAAGTGATATTATTCATGAAAAGTTAATAAAAAATACTGACGGAGATATTATTGGAACAGTTAAGTATATAATATTAATTTTTGTAAGATTTGATTTGTAGATGTAAATTACACTTGTTGTTTATACTCTTTTTAAAAGTTTAAAATTCATTATTTAAAACTAATAAATTTTATTTAATTTATTTACAGTTTGCCCTTATTTATTTTCACTTAATATTTTAATTTACACTTTTTTCAGACGAAATTAGGGAAACCACAACTGCGAGAAGGGGCACTGCCAACTTTAAATTTAGGCCAATCTGAAATATGTTCTTCAAAACAGAGAACTCTAAAACGTGGTTCAACAGATAGCGATTTGCATAGTAGAAAGCAATATAGTAATAAAAAAAAGAAGTCACAAGAAATTATGAATTGCTTAGAAAACCAATCAATAAACAATGAAACTGCGAAAACGTTCGAAAAAGAAACAGAATGTTCTGAATCTTTCAATATCCACCAAATCAACGAATCTAGTCCTAAGAAAAATGAAAATGTTCATTTCTTTTATTGCATTAATTGCATACAAAGACGCAAATGAGAAAATAGATACTTTTTGCCAAAAACGAGTTACAATCGATGAAAATATGAACGTCAATATTTATATTAACGACAATGGCAGAAAGTATACTGAATTCGGACTAAGTTCAGATAAAATACAGTCAGTAAAAGAATTAGAGGAATTAATTGTAGCAATTGATAATCGTCGTGTTTGCCAAGGATGTCAGGATATTAAATTAACTGAACAAAATGTAAGACTTTTAAAAACTTTTGCGGATGTTAATACACTGAACTTCGTACGTAGCAAACACTGTCCACTTTTTCTTCCTGAAGATGATAAAAGTAAAATGTCAAAGAAGAGAAATAATCAATGTCTATTTTGTAAGAATGTTAAGAAAATTTTAAATAAAAAAATTATTCGAAGACAGCAAAACAATACGTCAAGATATGTTCGAATTAAAAATTTGAGCCCCACAAAAAGAGGCCAAATTCTGCGACTGAAAAATTCAATAAAAAATATAGGAAGAGTAAAAAACAGGGCTCAGGTACGTGTTCGTTTGCTGAAAGAAACACTTAATCAAACTAGAGAAAAACTGATAAAAATATCGGAAACCACATTGAGTCAATTATTAGACAATAACGAAAATATTAGTGACAATGAACGCTTGGCCATAAAGGAGATTTTAAAATCTTCAAAAGTTAAAACTTCTAATGGAAATAGATATTCAGATAAGTGGGTTATTTTATGTATTTTACTACATATGCGTTCACCAGTCACTTATAGGATGATACGTGACAACAAAATCTTACCATTACCAGATACTCGAACTATCCGCAGGTATAACATTAAATAAATAAATTTTTAAAATAACTACTTTACTATTTCAATCAATTTAATAAATAATTCATTTACAATAATTTTAATTTCAGATATCTATCTCGAATGAAATGTCCCTGTGGGTTCGATCCAAGGTTTTTCGAAATATTAAAAGAACACTTCGACAAAAAGTCTGATCAAGAATTACACGGGTTAATCTTAGTGGACGAAATGAGCACTCGGAAACAGCTGCTTCTTGATAAAAAAACAATGAAGTTTACAGGAGTTGCAGACTTTGGAAACAATGAAATGGAAAATCCTGTAAACCAAGAAAAAAATCTTGTTGCTGACCATGGGTTGGTTATAATGTTTCAGCCCTTATATGATAATTATTCCCAACCAATAGCAGTATTTGCTTCCAACGGATCAACTACTGGGGATATTTTGGCGAAATTGCTTGTGCAAGCGATTGTGCTTTTAGAAAATGCAGGCGCAAAAATCCATGGAATCGTCGCTGATGGTGGAAAGCCTAATAGAAAAGTATGGACTGAGATGGGCTGTAGCGGAAAATTGAATCCTTTATTTAAAAACTGGTTTGAACATCCAATGAATGAAGAAAGAAAAGTGTTCTTTTTTTCCGACATGCCACATCTGGTAAAAACTATTGGCAATCGTTTGGCGAGTTCAGGAAAATTTCAAGTGTGTATTTTTTTAATATAAACAGTTTTCAGTTTAGTAATAGAAGGAATAACAGTTTAATATTTATTTTAATCAACTTTTAGATTTATCCAGATAAAAGCCCGGTCTGTTGGAAACATTTTGAAGTGCTGTATGAGTTAGAACAAACTGTATCACTTGGACAGAAACTGTGTCCAAAGCTTTCTGCCTTACACATAAATGTAATGAAAAATAATTACGCAAAAATGCGAGTAGGTCTCGCTGTTCAGGTGAGTTATAAGTTTAGGTTTAAGTGTTTTGGGTGATTTAATTTTTAAAACTTAAATCTGTTTTGTTCCTATTATGCTTGTATAATTCAAATATTTGATACATATATAGATTTTTAGCAATTCCGTTGCTCGCGCTTTGCGATTTTATAAACCATTTGAAAAAGAGCTCGAACACTCCGAGAGTACTGCTGATTTTTGTGAGTTTTTAAACAATATGTTTGATGCACTCAACCGAACAACATCAGAAACAGGTTTGCGAGTTGGCTGTAATGATCTTCAAGTAAGGTTTTTATTCACATTTAAAATGTTTTTTAATGTTAGAAAACTTATCATGATTATATTGTTTCGTTTGTTTTAATAGGTCCTTGAAGATTCTCTAGTTTTTTTAAATGCTTGGGAAAAAAGAGTAAAAGATGGAATCATCAGCCCGAAAGATTTTTTAACAGATGATACTGCTTGTGGCTTGAGAATGACTTTACGCTCAACATTGGATATCTGTCAATATTTATTAGAATACTTAAAGTATGATATTGTTTACACAGGTCGAATCAATCAAGACTCATTGGAGGTATTTTTTTCGACTTAGCCAACATGTCAAAATTTTAGTTAAATAATTATAAGTTCAATCAATGAATTTGCTTCTTTGTATTTGTATAAATGTGTCTGTCCGTAATTATTAATTTTATATCCAACTAATAATATTTAGTTAAATATTTGTAAATTTAATCGGCGTATTTGTATAATTGTATTTGTCCTTCGTAATAATTAGTTTTGTGTCTAATAAGTAGTATCAACATCAGATCTAGTACTAATAAGCAGCAGTAGTAATTGTAACAGCAGTATCAATTGCGGTATTATATTTCAATTACTAATCAATTTTCCTTCAATAAATGTGGTATAATATATTTTTATTTTAATAAATGTTTTTCTGATCTGAATTCAGGAATAAGTCAAGTTTTTTCTGACTTTAAAGTTTAAACTGACGTTTATCAAATAGCTAAACTTTTATGATTATTTTTATAGAGATTTTTTGGGACTATCCGATTGTCAGGAGGCAGTAACGACCACCCCGGGACTCCTACATTCTTACAAATCTACAAAATATTGTCATTTTACAGTATTTTGAAGCCACCTCGAACAGGAAACTGTTCTTTGACAGATATTCCCACAGAACCTTTAATCTCAATGACTAGACTTAATGAAATTTACAACTCCAACGAAAAGAAGTCTTTCGTCGAAGAAATAAAAAATAAATTAAATGTTGTTATTTCCCAAGACGATAACGATTTTAGCGATTTTATAAACGCTACCGATCACGACTACGACCTACCCTATGTAACTCAGTGTCTTTTATACTTTGTTACTGGCAATATTTGCAAAGAATTTTTAAAATTTTCCAAATGTGTTACTTGTAGACCTGTGTTTGTTAACTTAGATGAAAATGCTTCTACAATTAATAATCATCCAATTTCTCAGCTCATCACAAGAGACGAAACTCGTAATCCAAAAATTCAACATCCAAATATTTTTTTATACAATTTTTTGGAAATAATAGAACAAAGTTTCGTCCGAAATTGCGAAAATCTTAACGTTTACGATACAGTCGTTAATGAAATAACTCAAAAGTCATTTAACTTCCCCTGCGTCAATCATGCTACTGAAATTTTGGCATATATTGTGCATTATTATTTACAGTTTCGTATGCGGCAATATGCAAATGATTACACAAAAAATTTGCAAAAGAAAAGTTCAGAACACAAAAAGTTAGCAAAGCTTTACTCAACATAACTGAATTAAAAATTTATAAATATTATTCATATAGAAGACTGATGTTAATAATTAAACTAATTTTATGTATAAAATATTTAATAAATTTTAATTTATATATGTTATACGTGATAAACAAAGTATTAAAAAATATTGATATTCAAAATAAACAAATTATTGCAATTCATTTCATTTCCTTTCCTGATGTTTATCTATCGTTTTATTTCGGTATTTGAAGTTAGATGTTATAGAACACTATTAAAGATTTTTCCAATAATTGGATTCTTACAAAAAATTCCTTTAATTTATTGAAAATAAACGATTTTGTTTAACAATTGTAATTAATAATTTTATAATATTTGTTAAAATTTTAGAAAATAATTGAATTTTTTCTACTGATCTTCATCAGAGATTTTTTCAAAGGTTTTATTAAAATTTTAGAAAATATTTGTATTCATTTGCGAAATTGTTTAAAAATTTTGTTGAAAATAATTAAATTTTTGAAGAAAATTATTCAACAATTTATATTTTAAAACAAGAAAATTACGTAATTTACATAATAATAATAAATTGAAAATCACGTTCCGCGCGCGTAACATTTGCCAGTGTGTTTTAATAAAGTCGGCCTAGAATGTAAACAGCGCCATCTCTAAAACAATGGCTTTACTAACGTTCAGGAATCACATCTAGCCTGCTTTCCCTACTTATAGTGTCATCGGGTTGGTAAACACAGTTTGTTTTAACCGGTTTCATATTTTATATTTTTATATATTTTTTACAAGTTTTTGAACTGATTTACATTTTATATATTTCACAAGTTTTTACAATGGAGTATGTTAATAACTATAATATGGGAACCAGCTTTATGTTGGATTTACCAGCATTCAAAAACTTTGAATAGAGAAATAGAAATAGAATAGAGAAAAATATTTATATTTCAAAAATAAAACATATAATTCCAACCCCCAAAAGACGAAATAGATGACTTCGACCAATAAGAAAATTAAGGAACTCCTCCTACTTTCAAAACCAAATTTTTTATTTATTGGTTGAGTTAAAAAAAATGGAGAAGAATAGTTATATTTATTTAAAAAACAAAATATATAAGTCCAACCCCCAAAAGAAAAATTAATGACTCACGCGAGTAAAAAAATAAACAAACTCCTCATACTCTCAAAATCAATGTTTCTATTTGTTAGTTAAGTTACACAAAATGGAGAAACAAATATAGGGGAGACTGGGGTAAACCCGCTCACTTTTTTTCAAAACCATAAAAACCTAGGATATTATTCTCTAAATCCAAGTAAATTTATATAGTTTAAAAGCTTATGATTTCTACTAACAAAATAAAAAAGAATTTTTAATTTATCTTTCATAGTTTTACTTAGGGAAAATTTTTAATACGCATATATCAAATTTCATAATCACAATTTTCCAGGGTAAATCCGCTCACCACTCGGGGTAAACCCGATCACTTGGTTTTTTTAAGAATTTAAGGTAATCCCAAAAGTTTTATTTTGTATATATTAAATTTCTCCTTATTTCTGTCTTCAGTATGATTTATTAATGATAAATTAAAAGTTCTATAAACAATAAATATTGGTTTATTAAATAAAAAGTATAGGTTTCATGAATTGCAACTGTAAATTTAAATAATATTTCATTGAAAGAAAATTAAAATATAGTTACAATTCTTGATGAAACAAGTTACAGATTTTATTTTTGATAAAATATAACAAATGAAAGTCGAAATTTTAAATTTAAAAATAAACAATAATAAAACGTGAACTGAACGACGATAACAAACTTAGATTTATGTCCTTTTTAGCCGAAAAAGACAGCGACAAATTTCGATTATTTGTTTGCGTTGTTTGTTATAACCCTTATAACCTAATAATCACTAATAATGACTAATATTGCCATGATTCTGCTCAACGTTGCCAACAAATATTGATAGTTCGGCGCCATCTGTTGAAAAAAATCGTCACAAATCGCGAAATGCGGGACATTCAAAATATTAAATATTCAACTAATTACCCAATAATTCAATAATATTGTTAGAAAATGAATATTATTTATCTTTTAATAAATATTTTTAATATTAAAAATTTTAAGATCGCTAAAATAAAGAAATACTGTTTATACTGATTCGGCTTCCTACACAAATTTAATAAGTGAGCGGCTTTACCACGAATGTATTTCTTAAATTTCAGAATAAATTTAAATAAATCTTTTTAAAATCAAACAAAGCTACACATATATTTCGAAAAAGGACGTCCAATAGCATAAAAAATTTGTCGAATAAATTAAGTCTCAAAAATAATAATCGAAAACTTAAAAATCCGAAGATTATTTTTCTTTTTTTGCACTTTTAAAAACAATTGACCGCCTCAGATGCTATGACGAATTCATAAAACTAAACAAAAGTTCGTTAACATTAGTTGTATGTTAAGTACTATTCACGGTACAAATATCTTCATCTTAAGTTGAGTTTATAGCGTCAAATCGCTAGTGAGCGGACATGAAGTAGTATAAGGAGGCCTCACTGCTGTGTTGAGTCCATAAAAAGTTGAAGCAGAGTCAGAATTCCTGAAAGGAGCCACCCAAAACCTTTTAATTTTTTTTTCGTACTAATGTGGTTATTTTAATAGTATTTTATATAAAAAATCATACTACCAAAGGATTTTGCAAAAGAAATTTTTTGTTAATGTTATTAACTGTTGAAAATTTTGAACGTATTTAATTGAAAAATGAATTTCTCAAAAACTTATTAATCGATTTTAATTTTTCAAGTTGCATTTCATTTGTCTTGAAATGAAGTATAACTGACAATATTTTTAGATAAAAATATTTAATTTTAGTGCAACTTTTTATTAATAAACAATTAAAAATAAATAGTGTTCTGGATAATATTTTAAGTTGAAAAAATTACTAAAATGTTCTTAATAAACCACTAAAAAATATCCCGTTGAAAAAAAATGTCACGAAGTTTTAAATTGCTTAATTTGAAGCATTTGTGCCGCGGTGCAGTGCGCGATTCTGGTCCTTATTGAGCGTTCGCGCGCGTGTTATTGTTGTAAGAAATTGAATTTAGCGCCTATACGATGCAGCTTGAGCTCGTGGCGAATACATCGAGCGAATTCGTGGAAAACGAAGGGCTTTTCGGGGAAATGATGGGTGTAGGGGGATTCGTTTGGTTTGGGTGGGAAAAATTGTCACGCGCTAATAAATTCGTCGCTTCACGGACTCTCCTCCTCATTGCTTCCCAAAAATTGAAGTCAAAGGGGATTTCCGCGCCATATATCCGAGTCCGAAGCCGAAGACTTAGAGGTAATTTATCAAAGAAAGAAAGTTAAATTTTATTTTTTTTAATTAATTTTTGTTCAGGTTTTTTTATTAATTTTCGGGGTTTTATTTATTTATTTATTTAGTGTGGCGCGTTATGATTAATTAATGGCCGGAAAGTGTTAATCTGGGAAAGAGCAGCCGAGTCCGTGAAGTATGGTATTGGAACGAATCCTGACAGTATATTGGACCAGTTCCGTGACGCTAAATAGTGCAGTTCAAAGGGATAACTGAAACTCGAGAGAAGCTCGCGTGTTAAATACACCCAAACCATTTCGGATCGCTCTGGATCGCAGATTCTACCCGCAAGACTCCTTCTATATAAAAAAAAAAGGGAAGTGATGACAATTTCTTTTGTTCATTTTGTTTAATTTCTTGTCACTTTTTTTATTTGATCAATTTTCTCTGTGATTTTATTGTATTTCGTTCTATTTATATATATATCTTTAATTGACTTGTGTGTGTATGTTTTTGTGAGTGTGTGACAGGGGCGAAATATTTGAATTTTATCACAATAGTCTCGAGACTGATTAATATTTTATTTGATTGATCGTGATAATTTATATGAAAATATATAATTGTATACTTTAAATTTGTTTCTTTATTATATTTGACAATTTGTGATCCTTTTTATATTTCGTGATAATAATTTATTTTTGTTATATTTTACTCATTTAAATATATTACATAAAATGGCGCCCGAACAGGGACCTAGATTGAGGTGCCCAATATTATACAGATTAATTTGAATGTGAATTTTTGTGAATGAATTTTTATTTTCTTTATATTTTTATAATTGTTGTTTTGTTTGTTCTTTATTGATTTGACTCTGGTGTTTAATTTATGCGAATAACTCGATCTCGTTCGGGGGTATTATTTGAGGGTTTAAAATTTAATAAACGAGTCAGAAAAAAAAAAATATAAAATGTCGCACAGCGATGATGTTAATATGACGGGTGCGAACAGAGCGTGATAATATTGTATCTACGGAGAAGAATTGCGCGAAGAAATAGCTCGGCTTCGTCAATTGACACAAATACAAAATTTGCAAATCATACAATTGCAGAAAACAATCGCTAATAATCCGGAGAGAAAACGGGAAAAATCAATTAGTACGAACTTTGGTCGAGGGGTTAAGAGGGTTAAGTATCGATGCTAAAATTCCTAAATTCTGTGAGCCTGACAATCCCAATGAATTCATAGAACGTTTGGGAAGAAATATTTTGTTATAAAAAATTATTCAGGGTAATCGCGTTAAACTCTCTCGATGGTTGTTTTGAAGGCCGTGCGCCGGGGCTTGGTTTAATTCTCAACGCAGTAGTATAATCAATTATAATGATTTTAAAACAAAATTTCTTTCTGAATTCTTTTCCATTCCTATTCGCGTAAAATTAAAATCAAATTGGTTGGCAAGGCGTTTCGATAGTAATAATGATAATCTCCAAACATATTTTTTAAATCAAATCAGGGATGCGCAGCATTTTTCACCTCAATTTGAAGCATACGAACTGCATTTTACTATTATCCAACAAATGCCAATTCGCGTTCGTGAAATATTATCGACGATTGATTTTAATGATTATAAGAAAATTTCACAAACGTTGTCGCAACTTGATATGACCTTCCAAGAAAAAATAAGTATACAAAATACGAAATCAAGAAATAATTTAGGAAATGCGAATCGAGAATTATCTAGTCAGAACAATAATAACGCGAGAAATCAACACTTTTCACAATCGTCAAGGAGAGATAATTTTGAGGGTCATCGAAATGGAAATAAAATTCCTGTTGTTAGCAACTCTCATGTTCAAGCCGGGAGTATCGCTGCTGACAGCCAAAATTATAATGAATTTTCACGAAACACGTGCTTTCCCCTACCTGACGTCAGACGTCCCCCTCCTCCTATATCATTCTCAATGAATCAAATGACACATTCTTCGAGTTCAAACCATTTAAACTGGTAGAAGGCGCGATGTACCCCTCTTCTATGTCGCGCCGTCTAATGTATGAAGATTTTGAGGATATTATTAATAATGTTACGAAGGATATTGATAAAAAAACGAGTGTTGAATCTAAATGTCCTTTGTGTCCGAGGGTGATTATCTCCGCGTTTTCAGTTCCTATTTCCTCACTGATTGATACCGGAAGTCAAATCACTGCAATGTCAGAAATTTTTTATGGTTATTTAAAGGGATATAACAAAATTTTAGAATTACCGGTGTCAAATGTTTTGTTATTTACCGCGATAGGAAAGAAGGCAGCTCATGTTAAAAAACAAATTCTCTGTGATTTTAAAGTTGGAAATTTTCAGTGTAGCTCGTCATTTCTTATCGTTCCGCATTTGTCGAATCCTATAATTTTAGGCAACGATTGGCTTCTCGAAAATAGAGCCATTGTTGATTATGAAAAAAAAAACACTATTATTCAGGGAGTTCCCGTTGATTCTTCGGGTTGTATCATTCGGTATTTATCAAAACTTGAATCGGATTTATCCTCTACGTCTGACAATGTTCAATATATACAGGGTTTGACCGTTATCTGCGACGATAATAATAACAATAATAATAATCAATGCGTGATAAATAATCTGAATCGTGAAAATTTTGATAAAAAATTACATGAAGCAGAAACAATTCAGGGGGATTTGGTCCAATCTAATTTGTTTATGCAAAATGATAAAATGAGTCAACGTGAAAATTTAAAGGAATATTATTTCGTAAGCGATAGTGTTGAGTCATCGTCGAGTTATTGTGATGTTATTTTTGAAGACGACATACAGAATGGCGACGATATTCAATTTATAAATGAGATAAAAACAATGAATTTTAATAAGGCAAATAAAGAAAACGAAGGATCATTTATAAATGAATTAAGTAAAATAGCGTCAGAAATAAAGGAGATAAATAATAAAGAACGTGAAATGATTATACGAAAATTGTCTCAATTTGAAAATTATTTTCAACTAAACTTTCCGTTGCCGATACGCCCGCATATCGTTTTAAAAATAAAACCGCACAAATCAGTTGTCAAGAAATCATATCCCGGTACAATGACGTTTCGAGATAGGACGCGAATTGCTTTGCAAGACATGGAGGATGCACTTATCATTGAGAGATCTGATAGTGATTACTGCAACCCCCTCCGTATTGTAGTCAAAAGCGATGGTACGGTGCGCGTGTGTTTAGATGCACGGTTCATTAATGAGATTATCGAGGCAGATCATGAGGCCCCACCTTTAAATTTCAGAATTAATGCAAAAGTTTTACGGAGTTACATATATGTCATTAACTGATTTGGCCTCCGGCTATTGGCAAATTCCCCTCCACGAAGAGTCACGAAAGTATACGGCATTTTTATTCGAATCAAAACTTTATCATTTTCGTAGAATTCCTTTTGGAATTAAAACCGCGGGATCCGCGTTCATAAGGTCACTTAATTTTGCTATAGGAAATCAATTCGATGATTGCTTAACGACTTATATTGATGATTTTTTGATCTCAACGTCAGGACCGGTAGAAAATCATATCGAGAAAATGTGTTCGATTTTTGAAACGCTTCAAAGGAAAAATTTTACATTAAGTTTAAAGAAATCGAAATTTTGTAAAAAAAGAGTCGAATTTTTAGGTTTCGAATTGACAACAGAGGGAATTCGTCCTCCTCAGAGTAAATTAGATGTCATATTAAATTTTAGTCCGCCGAAAAATAAAAAAGAGTTGAGATCATTCATAGGTGTATGCACTTATTATCGACAATTCACCGTTCGACACGCGAATTTAATTGATCCTTTTCGAGAAATTCTCAAGGAAAAAAATCCCTGGGAATGGAACGAAAATCATGCGCGAGCGTTTGAAATTATAAAAAAAGCTTTTGTTAATTGCGTGCAACTAAATCATTTTATTCCGAATGTACCCTATCGTTTGCAAACTGATGCATCGGATGCCGGTGTAAGTGGTGTTCTATATCAATTAGATCAGAATGGAGGATCATCGTGTGATTGCGATGGTTAGTAGATGTTTAAACGCGGCGGAAATGAATTATACTACGACCGAGAAAGAGCTCCTCGCGATAGTATATTCTATTTCAAAGCTACGTAACTATCTACTTGGAACCAAATTTGAAGTAGTCACCGATCACAAAGCTCTGACCTTTTTATATACCACCCCTCATTTAAATCAAAGAATGATCCGATGGAATCTCGCGCTTCAACAATACGATTTTCAAATATCACATGTTCAGGGTAAAGACAATATTGTCGCAGACTTCCTTAGCAGGAATCCCGATAGTAAATTTGAAGCGGTAATGCCCAGTAGTTTGTCGATTGATGTCCTTGAAGTTCCTAGCAAATCAGATATATATTCTTATGAAATAAATGCAATTGAATTATCTCAAAATTTGCGTGAATCTCTAAAAATTTAGCGGAATTACAAAAAAATGATTCTTTTATTCAGGAGCAATATAAAAAAAAGAATGAAAATGCGAGTAATGATTTCTACGTAGTGGAAGGAGAATATATTATTTCGACGAGACGGTTTGGTTGATCAATGGCAAATTATTATTCCGTAAATTTGACGAGTCAATTAATGGATTGCATTCATACAAAACTTGGCCACCCGGAGTATATAAAACATTGTCATACATGAAGCGATTTTATTTTTGGAAAAATATGTCTCGTGACGTCAAGAATTTCGTTTTATCGTGTGACCTTTGCCAACGAGTCAAAACCAAGTAATATTCAGATGGGATTGTGCATATAATCGTGTTTATTCGTCTAGTCCGGGAGATTAGTCTGCGTAGATTTTTTTTTATGGACCACTTCCGCGTTCTGTGGCAGGAATGGAGTATATATTCGTAATGTATGATGCGTTTTCGAAATATATAAAATTATACCCTATAAAGAAAGAAAACACTAAAACGATTTTGAGAAAGGTTCTGAATTTGTACGTCCTGAGATGGGTAAGGCCTCGCAGAATATTGTCAGACCATGGCACTCAGTTTACATCGTCGAAGTGTGGGGGGATGGCTTGCGTGGAGCGGGGATACAGGTGATCTACTCATCAATTCGACATCCGCAGAGTAACCCTGTAGAACGTATGATGAGGGAACTCGGGCGTATGTTTCGCACTCTTTGTAGTGACAAACATACGAAATGGGCTAAGTACATCGCGGACATTGAATTTTTTTTTTAATGCAACTACAAATTGTAGCACGGGTTTCTCTCCGCACGAGTTACATTTCGGTGAGCAACCAGCAGATGAAATAAAAAAATTGATTCGTTTTCCGGACTCGGATGGGATTGAAAAGGAATTCAGAATTATGCTCGCGAAAGAAAATTTAAAAAAGAATTTTGAAAATCGAGCCAAACTCAAAAAGAACCCGTCGAGAGTAGAATTGAACGAGGGCGATTTTGTCTTACTTCGTGTCCCTAAATTGTCAGATGCGTTTAAAATAGGTTACGAGGAAGTTTTTCCATTTATTCTATGGACCGTTATAGAATTGCAAAAAAACTTGGTAATAATTCATATGAGTTAGTTGGGATTGATGGTGATCGGAGTATTGGTGTTTACAATCAGTCGAATTTGAGAAAGTATATAAAAGAGAATGATCAGTAAAAATTATTGGTATCGATTTTTTTTTGCAATTGAGTGAAAATTTTGATGTTCGATTGTATTATACATATGTACATGGCGTTATTTATAGATGAGGGGGTGAGAAAATGTATTTTACGTTAATAACTATATTTAATTGTAATTATTCTTTGTGTATAATTATAGTTATATGTTATTCGAATCATTCACCGCTTTCATTGTAAAATGAATTTTGTCATTGTGTATGTGAGGATGTCTTTGTTTATTTTTCTCGATTTTATGTATCTATATATAAAAAAAAAAAGTATGTCTATAGAAATATATGCTTCCGTCAAAGATTCGCCTGAAGCAAGGGGGATGATGTAAGAAAATTGAATTTAGCGCCTATACGATGCAGCTTGAGCTCGTGGCGAATACATCGAGCGAATTCGTGGAAAACGAAGGGCTTTTGGGGGGGAAATGATGGGTGGTAGTTGGTGGGATTCGTTTGGTTTGGGTGGGAAAAAATTGTCACGCGCTAATAAATTCGTCGCTTCACGGACTCTCCTCCTCATTGCTTCCCAAAAAATTGAAGTCAAAGGGGATTTCCGCGCCATATATCCGAGTCCGAAGCGAAGACTTAGAGGTAATTTATCAAAGAAAGAAAGTTAAATTTTATTTTTTTTAATTAATTTTTGTTCAGGTTTTTTTATTAATTTTCGGGGTTTTATTATATTTTAATTTATTTAGTGTGGCGCGTTATGATTAATTAATGGCCGGAAAGTGTTAATCTGGGAAAGAGCAGCCGAGTCCGTGAAGTATGGTATTGGAACGAATCCTGACAGTATATTGGACCAGTTCCGTGACGCTAAATAGTGCAGTTCAAAGGGATAACTGAAACTCGAGAGAAGCTCGCGTGTTAAATACACCCAAACCATTTCGGATCGCTCTGGATCGCAGATTCTACCCGCAAGACTCCTTCTATATAAAAAAAAAAGGGAAGTGATGACAATTTCTTTTGTTCATTTTGTTTAATTTCTTGTCACTTTTTTTATTTGATCAATTTTCTCTGTGATTTTATTGTATTTCGTTCTATTTATATATATATCTTTAATTGACTTGTGTGTGTATGTTTTTGTGAGTGTGTGACAGGGGCGAAATATTTGAATTTTATCACAATAGTCTCGAGACTGATTAATATTTTATTTGATTGATCGTGATAATTTATATGAAAATATATAATTGTATACTTTAAATTTGTTTCTTTATTATATTTGACAATTTGTGATCCTTTTTATATTTCGTGATAATAATTTATTTTTGTTATATTTTACTCATTTAAATATATTACATTGTTTCTGGTCGCTGAAACGACTGCGCTTCTCAAACACTACATTTATATTGGAAAATTAATTTATTTTAACGTAATATTTACATTTAATTTTTTTAATGAAACATTTAATTATTTTTTTTTGGTTGAATGGTAATTACAGATGTGTTGCATAAATTGTTAAAATATCGAATTGTTGAATTTTCTTTGAAATTAATTAATAATTATGAGCGAACTAGAGTTAAAATTTAACTTGGATTTAAACATTTTTAACAATAATTCCAAATGTAAACTATTCTTTTGAAATTTTTTACATTTAATTTTTTTTAATGAAACATTTAATTATTTTTTTTTTGGTTGAATGGTAATTACAGATGTGTTGCATAAATTGTTAAAATATCCAATTGTTGAATTTTCTTTGAAATTAATTAATAATTATGAGCGAACTAGAGTTAAAATTTAACTTGGATTTAAACATTTTTAACAATAATTCCAAATGTAAACTATTCTTTTGAAATTTTTTACATTTAATTTTTTTTAATGGAACATTTAATTAATTTTTTTTTATTGAATGGTAATTACAGATGTGTTGCATAAATTTATTTATTTATTTATTTATTTATTCAAAAAGTTAACGGGTATAACCCTTTTGTACAAAGTACTAATAAAACTAAGATTGAACTAAAATTAATAACTAATAGCTAACTGGCCGCATTATTATTTACATCCGCAGAAATGATACGCAAATTTCTTACAAAAGCATTAAGAGTAACCCCAAAAAAATCCATAACATCGTTATATTTATTAGCCTCCACACTAAGTCTATTAATAATAGAGTTTTCAAGATAACATGTTCTGACAGTTGGTAATTTAAGTAGTTGCGATCGACGAGTACTTTTTCGTGGAACATAAAATTTAAATAAACTCAAAATATCAGGACAATCAACCAACCCATTTATTATCTTAAAAAAATAAATAAGATCTGCACATAATAATCTCGTAGTAAGCGGGGGGATATTCAGTACAGACTGCAGTTCAGAGTAGTCATGACTATAATAGTCAAAGCGTAAACCAATTTGTTTAGCTGCAAAGCGAAGAAATACATTTTGTACACGTTCAAGTCCAATCATAAGTTCAGCTTGATGAGGATGCCACAATACAGAAAGAAACTCTAACTGTGATCTAACAAGCGAAAAATATAAGGATCGTAGTGCAATTACATTTCGAAAATGTTTAGCATTTCTCATGACGAAGCCTAAGACTCTAGTAGCTTTATTAATAGTCAAAGAAATATGTTGAGAAAAAGAAAATGATGAATCAAGCAAAATCCCGAGGTCACGAATTATAGTTACTCTATTAAGAACCGCAGTACCAATCGAATAATTAATATTACTAACTTCTCTAGATCTAGTGAATGTGATTACACTACATTTTTTAATATTTAGGTAGAGATTATTCTTTTTTGTCCATTCTTGTAATTTTCCAAGATCATGCTGCAATGCAATAACATCACTGTCACTAGAGATAGATTTAAAAACTTTGAGGTCATCAGCAAACAACAAAAATAAACTTAATGTAAAACAAGTTTTTACATCATTGATAAATAGTAAAAACAGAAATGGTCCCAAATTCGATCCCTGGGGAACGCCTGATGTAGCCATAAAAACATCAGAGAAAGTTTTGTTAACTTTAACTGAAAGCAGTCTGTTTGTTAAATAATTTTCCATCCAATTAGTTAATTCCACAGAAAACCCCAGAGCCCCAAGCTTAGCCAAGAGAATGCCATGGTCGACTTTGTCGAATGCCTTGGCAAAATCAGTATAGATCACATCCACTCGTGTACCCGATTCAAGTTTACTCAGTACAAAATTTGAAAAAATTGTTAAATTAGTTAAAGCAGATCTTCCCCTCATGAAACCATGCTGCTCATCAATAATTAAGGAATTTAACTGTCTGCGAATATCATCATGTACTATAATCTCAAAAATTTTTGCTACAGTACTTAATATAACAATTGGTCGATAGTTAGTAACGTCTTTTTTATTACCCTCCTTGAAAACAGGGACGATAGTACCTCTTTTCCACATATGTGGAAAGACGCCACAAGATAAGGACCAATTGAATAAAATGTAGAGAGGTTCAACAAAAGAATAGCAGCATGATTTCAGGAGGGAAGGAGGAATATTATCAGGACCCGCTCCTTTATTTACATCTAGAGCTTTAAGCTTCAACAGAATTACTTCCCTTGATATATGAGAGATAGTGATAAAATTAGTATGCGTTTCAAAATCGTTAGCCAATAGATTTGTCGAAGGCAAAGTGTACACAGAACTAAAAAAGTCCTTAAAGCAATTAGCAACATTCAAATCAGTATCAGCAATAAAATCATTATAAAACATTTCATTTGGTAATCCAATATTCTCTCTTAATTTATTAACATATTTCCAAAAATACTTAGGGCAGGTAGTAACAGAACTTTCTACACGAGCGATGTAATTATTAAAACATAATTTCGAAGTTTGCTTACACTGTCTTCGCAAGTTCGAAAAAAATAAATAATCAGTCGCAGATTTAGAGATTTTGTATTTAAGGTGAGCAGCCTTTTTCAACGCGATCAAACGCTTAAGATCACCACTGAACCACGAAGGATAATTTGAACGTGTAATAGTTATTGTAGGCACGAAAAGATTAAATGCAGTATATATATAGTCATAAAACACAGATACCGCATTATCAATGTTAATCGTATTCAAAACATTTTTCCAATTTATGTTATTTAGAAATGTATTAAAATCAAGGAAATTCAAATTATAAAAATCATATTTAACAATCAACTGCTCACTAGAGTTACGCCTGTAAGATGGAGATATAACATTTGTCGTAAAGATCAAGGGTGGGTGGAAGTTATCAACTGGCAGTATAGGTTCAGATGCAATGTTTAGTGTGAAGTTTAGAAAATTACATAATACCAAGTCAAGAATACTTCCAGAAATATTAGTAAATGAATTGACTTGATTTAAATTTAAAAAATCTAACATATTAGAAACAAGATTAGCAATTAAATTACAAGAACGTGATGATGGTAACTTAGATTTACATGCAGGCCCGCTGTCAAATAATGAACGCCAAGAAACTAAAGGCATATTAAAATCACCAATAATAATCAGCATAGCATTCGAAAAAGAATTTGAAATTTCATGAATAATGTTACACGCAGTCTGGTATATATCAATAGTGGAATTCGGAGGAATATAAAAAGTTCCAATTATATATAAAAAAGATTGAAAAGAAAACTTAATGAAAATGTGCTCAATGGAATTCACATTTGTCGTGAGCAACGTAGCATGAAGCATCGAGTCACAGGCAATTAACACACCGCCGCCACGCGAATATATACTGGATGAACCGCGCCTGTCAAATCTGAAAATGTCATAATTTATAAATCCCAATTCAGCATCAGTAAAAGACTGAGTCAACCAAGTTTCGGAAAAAATAATGACATTAAAAATCACAGAAATTAAATTTTGACGTAGAACTTCCAGCTTGCTTCTTAAACCTCTCACATTTTGATAGTAAACAGAAATGGTGGGAGTATCAGCTGCGTTAACACCATACAGTGGGCAGGAGGGGATCGTACGCGGTAAGTCGACACTCACATAACCACATGCTCTTTGAACAGGCCCCACTCCTACTTCTGACGTGGAGGGGTCGTTGTAATCGCTGGTATACCTCGACGATACTGTATGCGCGCACTCGTTTCCCCTGCTTGATGACGTGCATGTAACTCCTTCCTCATTTCTGACACTTCTCTCAACTGTGATTTTGTCAAGTCCCAGGAGAGACGCATTCCCTGTAGTAGAGGACGATGTAGGTCGCTTTTCTTTGCCGTCATGAACGCCAAATGTATTTCTCTTGCCTTCTCCTTCGAACGACAAAATATTTTTACAAGTCCTGGTTGACTTAGCCCCTGACCAGACAAACGAATTCGTGTAGAATTAGTATCATGAAGCAAAGTAGGAGAAGAGAATTTAGAAAAAAATTGAGAAAGCGACTTGGAAATATTCTCTTGATAAGAAGCATTAGAATTCACAACAGAATCACTAGGAAAACCAAAAAGAATAAGGTTGCAGGAACGAGAGATACGATCTTGAACCTCTGCAATACAATTATTAGTTAAAGTTTTTACACTCAAACCGTTCAAAGTACCTTCAATTGCTCCGATCCTTTTTGAATGGTCAGTCACCGACGAAACAACTTCACTAACTTTCAGGGTTGTAGCATCCAACTTTGTAGATAACTCATTTATTGAATCCGATACTGAATTAAAACTCTCTTTTAGTTCTCTGCGTAGGTCGCCAATCGCATTCTTAAATATTGCTTCTATGCTTTCATTAGTGATAGCTTGAGGTATATCACTCGTTATTGCATCAACGCTCAAGGTAGGCGTCGGTGAACGAGGTCGACAACACTTCGAGTACGCACCATTATCAAGCTCACTCGTACGAAGAGCACATTTAGGGTGATAAGGAGTTGCACAACCTTTGCAATAAACAGCTTTGTCCACTTTTTTGTTACACAACAAACAAATTTTTGTACACAAAGCATTATCGTTCGTCGCCATGCTTCCGCAATGGAAAGTGAGGTTATAAAGTCACAGTACAAAGTAAAACAATAATATTATTGTCAAACTCAATTAAAACTACAATTACACAAGAGAAACACCAATCCAAACAATTTAAATCAACATAAGTATTTAAAACGCACAATATAAGTCATAAATTACCGAAAAACTAAGAGCACATGTGATGTACTACTAATCAACAGGCAGCCAGGGCCGTATATGTTTGAATTGTTGAAATATTAAATTGTTGAATTTTCTTTGAAATTAAAAAAATATAATGAGCGAACTAGAGTTAAAATTTGGATTGGATTTAAACATTTTTAATAATAATTCCAAATATAAACTATTCTTTAGAAACTGAACTGTTTCTAAAAAATTGTTTACATTTAGAATTTAATTATAATAATAATGTTCTAGTTATTTCTACTAATTTATTAGTAAAATTTACTAATTAAAAAGTGAAATTAGTAAACATTTATACCGTGAAGAATATTCTGATTCATTCCAAAAACTTTATTTTATATATTAAATTCAATGTAAAATTTCATTTTATTTATTAATTCCAAAGCAAAAACTCAAATGATCAAAAATTATTACTAATTAAAATTGATAAAGTTTAAAGAATTTTAGTGATAATACTGACTAAAGTAAACGACTTTTTTTTGTTACTAAATAAGCGATTATTATTTTTACGCCTTAAAGTCGATCCGAGGCCCGTTTTTATGATTTTAATCAATTGGTTAGAATTCGTAATTTATCGGAGAGAATAAATGCTAAACTATTCATTTTATTATTCTATTTTATTATTTTATTTTAGAAACAGAACTGTTTCTAAAGAATGGTTTACATTTGGAATTATTGTTAAAAATGTTTAAATCCAAGTTAAATTTTAACTCTAGTTCGCTCATAATTACTAATTAATTTCAAAGAAAATTCAACAATTCGATATTTTAACAATTTATGCAACACATCTCTAATTACCATTTAACAACAAAAAAAAATAATTAAATGTTTCACTAAAAAAAAAAAATGTAAAAATTACGATAAAATAAATTTATTTCCAATATAAATGGAGTGTTTGAGAAGCGCAGTCGTTTCAGCGATCAAAAACAATAAAACTCGCGCAAACGCTCAATAAGGACCAGAGTCGCGCAATGCACCGCGGCACAAATGCTTAAAATTAAGCAATTTAAAACTTCGTGCCATTTTTTTCAGCGGGACATTTTTTAGTGGTTTATTAAGAACATTTTAGTAATTTTTTTAACTTAAAATATCATCCAGAACACTATTTATTTTTAATTGTTTATAAATAAACAATTGCATTTTGCATTAAAATTAAATATTTTTATCTGAAAATATTGTCAGTTATACTTCATTTCAAGACAAATAAAATGTAACTTGAAAAATTAAAATCGATCAATAAGTTTTTGAGAAATTTATTTTTCAATTAAATACGTTCAAAATTTTCAATAGTTAATAACATTTACAAAAATTTTTTTTTTTGCAAAATCCTTTGGTAGTATGATTTTTTATATAAAATACTATTAAAATAACCACATTAGTACGAAAAAAAAATTAAAAGGTTTTGGGTGGCTCCTTTCAGGAATTCTGACTCAGCATGTTTTCCCGTTCCTCTTGTTACGTCAAAACAAGAAACCTTTTTAAATATACCTAACGTTCCTCGTTTTAAATTAGTTTCAAAAATTGAATCTAATTTGGGATGAGGATAAGTCAATGAGCCTACTAAATGTTGTGAGAGAATATTTTATTTAAAAACCAACCAAGAAAGAAAAGAATTGACAATAATACCAAATACAATGAGTATATTTAAAAATGAAAAATCTTACTTTAGGAATAACGATTATTGTAAGTGTTGAAGCTGGTGATTGTTATCTTGATTTCCGATCTGGAGTGGTATAGTAGAGTAGACACAAAGGAGTCTGTGGTTGCTGTCCTTAATGGTTGTATATTTGCCTTATGTTTACACTAATGGGATTTAGTGTATTGTACTCTTAGGGATTTTACTTTTCTTCCAGACTGTCGTCTCCAAAACAAATTTCGATACTTCGAAATTTGATAAATTGTTTCAATATTAAATTTGGACTTATTTCCAAATTATCTCTTCTTAAATGATCAAAATATACACTTGGTAATATTGTGTATTTTATAAATTGTTGTCCGAAAATTGTCTCAAAAATATACTTGGGGATGTAGTTTAGTTAACTTCTAAACTGTATACTGGGATTGCACCTAGAATCGGTATCGATGTTTACTTGTTGATTTCCAAAAAAATACTCTCTTTCTTGTAGATGTTATAATGTTGGCTTTCAAATAGATACTCTCTTTCTTGTAGATGTTATAATGTTGGTTTTCAAATAGATACTCTCTTTCTTGTAGATGTTATAATGTTGGCTTTCAAATAGATACTCTCTGATCTAACGATAATGCTTGCCCTTTTTGTATCGAAATCTTCTAATGGAACAGCATGCACGAAGAAAAATACATGTGCCGAAACTCGTCTAGTGCAGGTAGATGCAGCGTGACGTCACCGGGCCACCTTCGACGAGACTCGATAAGACATTTAGCACAGGGTCTGGTATAGATATTTCTTTCTAGTTTCTACGGGATTTGATAAGACTCTCAGGACCTGGGTTGGTATGTGTTACTCTCTCTCCTTCCTGATGTGTGGTCTAGTAAAGGTTTGCCACATTGATGCGTAATCGTTATTCCTTTTACATAACTTTAAAATATAAACTTTTCTTTCTTGGATTTGATATAACTTATCATGTTGTTTCAAATACATAGAAAATATAAAATAAGGAATACCATAATAATATAAAATGTACTGGATATAATGCAATAATAAATGACATACAAATAAATCACACATACACATACAAGTAAATATAAAAATTGTATAGTTAATTCAAGAATATTAATAAGAATTACACATATAATTTAGGAATATTAATAACAAAATACATAGTGAAATCAAGAATATTTGTAAGGAAATATTAAAGTATTTAATGAATATTAATAAGAAGTTACGGACGTAACACTCTTAAAACTAACGGAGGTGTCGAACCTACCGGAAAAGTTTGGAACTAATACACACACTGATAAAGTTGTACAAAAGAGTCTATTATGAATAACGGAATAATATTCATTAAAAAATATAACTCAAGTTTACATCAAGTAATGGTAAATATTATTGACAAGTTTCATTTTGCCTTCAAACAATTTTAATACATTAATTTTATTTAACATTTTATATTTAAAGTAAGTAATAAAAAAATTATTTATGTTTTGTTTCTTATCACTTATTTTTATACAGAAATTTATTCTATTGTTATTAAACAGTTTAATCTAAGATACAACTTTCTGTTAAAAAATATATTGTATTTTTGAAATGTAAAGTTTATATTATCTCATTCCTGAAAGGTTTTTTTATATCTTATTTACAAAATAAATTTAGACAAATATTACACTTAGATGCATTAATGCTGTCCTTCCGGTTTGACGGTATTTTGCAAAGTCGTATCATTTCTGTCAAAATGTTTTCAGTTCGTGACATATGATAACATTCGTAAGTCACGAACTAAGAATATTTGATAGAAATGACACGACTTTTTAAAATTCCTTTAAACCGGAAGGACAGCAATAATGCATCTGAGTGTACAAACAATTAAATTTATTTTTAATTAATATTTATATATTTAACGACAATATTTATATTAACAGAAGCTATTTAACTATTAAATTGTGAGGAGTTGAATTAATAATTAATCAGTTAGAATAATAAAATTAAATTAGTATAGAAATAAAATTAAATAAATTAAAAAACTAAAAATAATGTTTAACATTTATTTTAATTATAATAAATACCTTTTCATTTAAACATATCATTATTACAAAATATTTTTTTTCCTTTATTTCATTTGTTATTATATGTAATTTTCTTTTATTATCCCAATTAATTACTAATTTAACTTTTAAATTTTAATAATTTAGTAACTTAAAGATAATATTATCAATTATTTACTTGCGTTTGTACTATATTTTAGTATATAGCAAATATTTCTGATGTTTAAATCAGTATTCGTTTAAATGTCACTTTTAGGAGACAAAATTTCGGAGTTACCAAACTTTTCCTGCAGGGTTCGCCACCTCTGTTAGTTTTAAGAGAAACGGGAAAATTTGCTTCAACTTTTCTAGAGAGTGTGTACTCCTTATACTACTTCATGTAAGCGGTTTTACCTGTGCGCGGGTTTTCCCCAGTCTCCCCTATAATTCCAACCCCTAAAAGAAAAAATTAATGACCTGTATTTTAGGTTATGTCACGTTATTTGTAACATTTGTAATTATTTGTACGCTACTTTATAGTAGAATAAATTGATAATTAAACAAAAATTGTGAAAAAATCCGACTTTTTCAATAAAAGACAATAATTATATTGTTTTTAAATTTTCAAGGGTGTTTTACACCATTTGATAGAGCGCAAATGAAAACATAAGAAATGAGGATTCGCTAATTTTTCTAATGATTTTTAAGTACCGAAACAAGTCCTCAAACTTCATGCCAAAATTTTTTCCATTTGGGCGTTAAAGGGTTAAATATAGGGGAGACTGGGGTAAACCCGCTCACTAGTGATTTGATGCTATAAACTCAACTTAAGATTAAAATATTTGTACTGTGAATAGTACTTAACATATAACTAATGTTAACGAACTTTTGTTTAGTTTCATGAATTCGTCATAGCATCTGAGGCGGTCGCTGTCTTTTTCGGCTAAAAAAGACATAAATATGGAAGCAAAATATTTCAATTTTTCCCTTTTTTAGAGTAAAAAAATTTCCAATTTTAAAGTATGGACAAAACATGGGGAAAATATAGGAGCAAAAAATTGGAATTTTTCATTATGTGACAGTTAAAAAACTTACATTTTGAATAATGGCAAAAACGTGGGAAAAATATGGGAGCCAAAATTTTGCATTTTTTATTCTTTTAGAGTTAAAAAATTTACATTTTGAAGTATGACCAAAACATGGGAAAAATATGAGGAAAATATGGGAGCAAAAAATTTCAATTTTTCTCTCTTTTAGAATAAAAAAATGTCCAATTTTAAAGTATGGCAAAAATAATTATACAACAATAATTTCATAAATACAACACCTCTTTATAAATCACTCGCAATAATATTCCAAAATAAAATCAATTTAAAGAGAATATGTTATAATTCTTTCTTTCTAATCAAAATCAGAAAAAATGTTATGTAAACATATGCGTCATATATAACTATAACAAACATTTAAATATTAATTTAAAAAAAAATAAGGAGACTCTGTCTTCATTGCTGCCATATTTTCCCCATATTTTAGTAATAATACAGAATTGTAACATTATTTACTCTAACGAAAAAAAATTATGATTTTTTGCTCCCATATTTTCCCTATGTTTTGGCCATACTTTAAAATTGGGAATTTTTTTACTGTAAAAGAGGGAAAAATTGAAATATTTTGCTTCCATATTTTCCCCATGTTTTGGCCATACTTCAAAAACAGGAAAATTACATTTTTTGCCAAAGTATTGAACTATGGGAAAAAACGTGCATAAGCAATGGTTCGCTTGATTTTGCCCATACTTAAAACATGGCTAAAAGCTTATCAACTATGGCTAAAATCTGTGCCCATGTTTTGGCAGATTTCGCTATCTTTTGCCCATAGTTCGTTATTTCAATAATTTTTTACTCTTAAACAATTAAACATTCAATTTTGACAAAGTATATTTTGGAAAGGATTTTTCATGCTCTTTCGATTAGAAATAAGCATTTTGAAAAAAAATTTTTTGACCAGAAAAAATCAAATTTAGAAATAATTTTCAATTTTTAGGGGAGAGAGGTACAATTTTTTTTCTTTTTTTAACGAAAGCTGAGGTTTTTTCTTAAAAGGACATATAAATGATAAAGTAGGACTAGAATGTTTCAACATTGAAAAAAAGAGTTTTATACTCGCCGGAGCGCTCAAAACCCGGTTTTTAGGTACGTTTAGGAGAAAATTCTTTTTTCCAATGTTTAAACATTCTATCCCGTGCAGAAATTGGACTTGGAGACTAGTAGGGTAATAGCCAGTTTGCCTTATTGTTGATAGGGTTCTGATGGGGCAAATTAGTAGGTGCCTGTCTAATTCGGTAACGCTTGAAACATCAGATTCTGAACAGAACGATCTGACGAGGCAATAGCTAAGGCCCTGTCTATAACCTCGCTATTGCCTTATAGAACCCGCCAGTTGTTCTAGAAGGCTGGTGACGCTGCGCGCATGCGTGATTAGCTTAACCTCTTTGAATAAAAATATTTTTTACATTTTTCATGTAATAAAACTATTTTCATCACTAGAATACATTGTAAAATAATTTTAATGGAACTGAACAATAAAAATTTTCATTAAAATCATATAAACAATTTTATTATTACGATGAATATTATTTATTACTTGAAAAATGTAATTAACGTTTTTTGTCTAATGTTTTTTTAAATTTGATTCGATTTTTACGTTTGAAATAAATGTTTTTTATTCTTTAAAAAAATTAGAATTTATCTTATCTCGAAGTAATTTTATTTTTTATTTAGTAATTTAATTATAGAAAATTAGTATAAAGATGTTAATAAACAATATAATTTAATATACCTATAAATTTTGGAATTTTTGAATCTTCAATAAATTTATACAAAAGTTAATATAACCTTACTCAATTTATTTTATATAATATAACATTATATACTTTCTACCGATTTAATAAAATTGTAAAATTATATTTAACTTTAGTGGACAAAATAAAGTAAAAATTGATAAAATGAATAAGTTGAAATTTATGTAAACTTTGAGGTTAATTTTAAAGTTTATTTACTGATTGTACCGAAAATACTAAAATTAAGCAAATTATGTTTTTTTACGTCGAGAGAAACATATTTTTACCTTCCAAAAAATCAATGGAATTTTCATTGACATTAGAATGATTTAATTTTTAGGTCTCGACAAATTCTATTTCTCCTTCGTCCTAATTCACGTTTTCTTTTTATTTTTTCACTTATAACATCCATTGTTGTCAAAATTATTGCTAACGTTGTTTACAACAGTTTATAATACGAACGACGAGCAAGTTGACATTTTTAGGTTATATGATTTTCAAGTCATTTAATGTCTTATCACGCATGCGTGATTTCTGTTGAGGGTTTCATTAGGGCCTCTTTAAACTAAAAACCAGTCCCTCGCCAGAGGTGAATAGTAAAATTATTTAGAAAAACTGTTTAGTTTTCAATTAGAATCGAATTCGACTTATCTAGTCAGAATGTTCTAGACAGTACCCTCACAACGCCCTACTTTAAAAAGGGACAAATGGGGCAATTACTGCACGGGTAGTCCCACTTTATCATTTATATGTCCTTTTAAGAAAAAACCTCAGCTTTCGTTAAAAAAAGAAAAAAAATTGTACCTCTCTCAGTAGATAGACAGTGGCGTTTCTGGACCACCTTGCATTGCGCATGCGCGAGGACCTGTCTTGACCTTGGGGTGGGGGGGGTAATTAAGATTTTTCTAGGTGTTTGGTGGGGGTTTTTTGTCGGTGAAAAAATTTTTTATAGATGCTTGTATTTCTTTGTCGGCTTTTTCTTTGTCGGCTTTTTAAATTTTCACCGACAATTTTTTTCTAAGCGCTTGGTGGGGATTTTTTTGTCGGCGATAAGACCTTTTTTTAACATTGCAGATTTGAGTTGGTGGGGTTTTTTTTGTTGGTGAGATGAATTACGTTTAATTTTTAAGAGAATGTGTGAGGTGGGGGTTTAATAAATATGTCATTTGTGTATAAGAAGGGGGAATTTTTTGGAGGGGATTGAAAGTATCAATGCCATTGTTTAGAAATCTAATTTTTAGTTATATTTCATCCAGTGAATGTTAAGGTTAGAAAATAAAGATTCGAAAGCAATTAAGGTTAAAGTGAGTGGACTTGTGAAAAGTATTAAGAATTTAAAGCAGTATCAAGAAGATTGTGAGTTAATTGTTCAAAAATTACAAAAATTGTCGTTAGAAGAAGAAGAACAAAAAAATGAATTTAGATCAAATAAACAAGGCAGCAAAAATGGTGCTTCCAATTAAGTCAATGAAGTCTTTTAATGTTGGTGAAGTTGTTCGTGTAACTGATATTAGACATATTAATACAAAGTATGGACCAAAAATTATTATAGAGATTAAAAATGAGTACATTGTATTTTTACCGCAAAGAATGGTGAAAATTTTTCTTGGTGATGGACTAACTGAAGAATATGAAAAAATGAAACAAGAAATTCAACATGGACACATTTACTTCAAATATTTAGGTGGAGATTTCAATCATTTCGAATTTCAATCTGTGGATGAATAATGGCATATTTACAACGAAATCACTTGGTACTGTTCACAACATACAACTTGAATGCATCTTTCACTAAACAACTTGCTGTTGGTATTGCTGTAGATGATTTGAGAAATTTATCTGTACAAGTAAATTTGAGTAGCAGTCATCCTCGAACAACTATAAATTTATCAATTGAAGAGTGGGACTTTATCCAAAGTTATTTTACTGAAATTGAAAGCTTCTTTCTACATCAAACTAATCTGAAAATTATTGAAAACGGTGATTTGGAATTAAAATTTATCATTTACTTGGGTCAGCGTATGGTGATGATTCATCGAACAGATAAGGATACACATCCGTTTTCCATCAGTGCAACTACATTTGAAAGTTTAAAAAAATTGATTGACTGCATTCAACAAAATATATTAGATTTAGAAATTGTATCTGTGCAATACAGTGTGAATTGTATTATTCAAGTTATTAGTCAAATATTGTTTAAAGACAGTACAATGGCTATGGATGTAAAATCTATTGAAAAATGTGTGAAAAAAAATTTTAATTTGTTTAAAAAAGTTTTAAAAAATAGAAATCAGTATTCTGTTAATATTGGACGATTATATTCTGATATTTGTACATTTCATTTAAAAAATTTATGTGAAGAAGTTGTGAAATTTTTACCAACGGTTCAAATGATTGGCAATTGTATTCTGTAAAATAAAATGAAATAAATAAAAAAAAAATGTGTACATAATAAATTTGATTTTTAAATAAATTTATTGTAGAAAAAAAGGAATATAAATGAAATAAATAAAAAAAAATGTGTACATAATAAATTTGATTTTTAAATAAATTTATTGTAGAAAAAAGGAATATAGGAAAAAAGACATTTATATATTTATTTATGTTTGTTTATTAAAAAACTTAAATTTTTACATTGCATCTATCCAACTATTATGAGAATTATCGAAACCCAACCATTTTACAAGTATTTTATTTCCCCGTTTTTTTACTACTTTTTCAACTAAATAAATGTCTGGATTATTAGCTGGAGCAAGTTCTTCTTGATAAAAACTACCAGATAAAGGATTATTTTGATAATCTTTCAACAAGTACGTCGTTGGTTCAGTATTATTTACACAGTCAATGGTAAAGACTTCTGTTGTCCAATTTGGTGTATAACCTTTTTCAAAAATATGTTTTATTTTACTGATTCGTACCTTATCACCAATTTTAAATTTTGCTTTCATTTTATTTGATTTTACAGTAAATTTTTTATACACATTAAATAGAATTTTTCGTTCATTTTCTTTGGTTACATTTTTTGGTTTCATTTTAATAGTACGATGTACATTATTATTGTAAGAGGAAATTAAATTTTGTAAGATATCTAACCATTTATAATTACCTTGCAGACTAAATTGCATCCACATTTTGTTTTTTAATGTACGATTAAATCGTTCACAAATTGAAGCTTTTAAATTACTATACGTAGAATACATATTTATATTATATTGTTTTATAAGATTTTTAAATTGACTATTATAAAATTCCTTCCCTTGATCTACATGTAAGTTTTTAGGCATTCGACCTTGACTCAACACAAACTTCATTGCAGATGCAACATCTTCACCAGTTTTCTTTTTTACAGGAACAGCCCAAGCAAATTTAGAAAAATTATCAATGACTGTCAAGATGTATTTATAGTTTTTATTTTGTTGTGCGTATGGTAACATTTCCACAAGATCGGCTTGCCATGTTTCATCGATTGCTCGAATGTCAAACTTTTGTCTTGAGTAATTTCTTCTAGCTGGTCTATGTAATTCTTTAATGACATCCAATTTTTCTGCATTCATTTTTTGTTTTAATTTCTTTCAAGTGCCTTAATGCGTTTTTCTATATCAGTAAAAATTTCTTTATTGAGTGCTAACCACTTAACATTCCTCTCAATACCAGCTTTTAAATTACTTAAATATTTATTTACAGAATCTTCAAGTTTCATAATTTTTATAATATTAGCTTGTATATCAGTTTTCATAGAATCTAAAACATTGTATATTTCACTAACTTCTGTATTTATGAGTTTTTTAACAAGTCTGTAGTTTGTTGCATCACCTTCATTTGATGCTTCTGAAAGATTACACAATTTTTTATTTTGTATATCGTAATGTCCGTCTGATGTAATATTGAAACCAAAACCAAGAGGTCTGTGAATAGAATTTTCAGATTTCTTAAAAGAACGTCCAAATATGTCCAGAGACATTGTTAAACTGAAATATTTTTCTTTAAACAATCATTAATAAATAATGTTGGCTTCTCGCAGCTCCTCAATAATAGATAAAATTTCATTTGAATGGCTTGAATTTCCTGCTCCTTGAGAGGCTAATAATAAGCGCAATGGATCGACTAATTCATTTGGATTATCCCAGTATACATAGTCCAATTTACTTCCTTCTTTTGCAAGCATGTATGGTGGTATGATACTTCCACCTGAAGAACTTTGTCTTTTACCACCACTTTTTCTTGAAGTAGAAAAAATATTTTCAATAAAATTTTTAAATTTGAATGATTTACTTTGACGAATTTCACCATCTGCTGCGTAATGTTTTCTATGGGCGTTTGTTGAAAGAATTATTGTTTTGAAATTTGCAAGATCTTCTTTATTTACCACAGACTCATTTGGAATTTTTTTAAACAGAAGTTCAAGTAATCCTAAACTATTAAGAAAATTTGAATTACCGATATGAATATAATCCTGACTGAAACTTATTGTAGAATCACCAATCATTAATCTATCTTTCGATAATTTGCGTACACCATATACATTATCAAGGTCTTTATTTCTTTGATTTAACATTGTTAGATATTTTCTCGTTTCCCCGTCTATTAATGGTGAAGAAGACGCGAATGAAGATGAAATACCCAAATGTTGAGTTGGATCCTCTTCAAATGTTGCTGATTTAAATGATTCATCATTTAAATTATAATCATCATAATCATCATAGTTAGAGTAGCTATCCTTCTTTACGTTTTCTTTTTTGATTGCGTCAACTGTTTTCAGTATTTCAATGTCATCAACCAATTTTTCTAGAGGATTAACAATAGGTTTAAAAGTATCTCCTAGTGCTTGTTCAAAGGACTCTTTATCTAATTTCAACAATTTATGTTTACGATGAATTCCCTCACTAGCTTTAGCCAAGTGTTGAGCTATATCTTTCTGGTTTTGAATTTGTTCAATTCTCAAAGATGATGACATCTTTATTGAATAAGGTCTCAAGTAATACTAATCCAATAAGCTATGTAAAAATTCTTTTATTAAGTATCAGAAATTTTAATAAAACAATCAAAACCCTTTCTATATCTACCACAATTTAATTCACTATCCTTGTCAATAACAACAAACCCATATTTATCACTGTTCCAACAATATGAACACAATTCTCGAAATTTGTTATACAACATATCAGTATTTACATGGTCTTCATATATATGTTTAAGATTTAAATCATCCTGCTTGAAAATTATTAAGAGATTAAGATTGTCGCGAATTAAATGTTTTGGTATTCGTGTATAAGTTTGACACAAATAGAAACAATCAATGAATCTGTGTCGACCCATTGAAAAAAATTCACGTATTCTATCCTGCTTATCACAGGCAATATCGTCAAAAATAATTGTAAAATTTAGTTTAGCTTCATTCGGTTGAATAACTTCCTCATGCTCTTGAAATGGAAAATATTCAATACCATCAACTAGTTGAAGAGTTTTTTCTAAAAATTGATATTTTGGTTGACTTAATGACTTTGAGAAGATGTAAACATTTTCAAAGCGAAGTCCATTAGGATGTAAAAGTAAAGCGAGTAAAGCATTTGTTTTTCCACAATTGGATGGTCCACAGAAAATTGCACGTACGGTATTTGGCAATAAATTTCCATGACGCTTTTGTTCAGATTTTTTCTGTGTCACTTTATCAAAATCTGACACAGAAAGTTTTGTACTTTGCGTTTCGAACTCCATTATTTGATATGAACTGAGGGAAAAAGTATAAATACATAGGTTTTAATAGATATTTTGTCAGTTAAGGGTAGGCTGTTGTGAGAAGGTGATGTTGGAAAGCTTGACACGTTCACGTAGGTTGACTATGTATTGGCTGTATAATCTAATAGTTGATACGTTAACGTAGAATTGCCTGCATAACTTCACCACTAATAGATATTCAAAGAGGGGAGGTCTAAAAAACAAAAAACAACATGTCAGGTTGGATCATCACCATGAACTGACCCAGATTTGTATAAATACCTTGCTTTTATACATTCTCTCCTTTAGTCTTCAAAAGAATGCCAAACGATTATTAACATGTGTGCAAAGAAAAAATCACTCAGTTCTAAAAGATCTGTCAAACGTGGTAGAGGTATTTTCAATAAAATTATCAATAAATTGCCTATTGAATTGCATGTTCCTGGTTATCAGTATTGTGGACCTGGAACTAAATTAGCAAAACGATTGGCACGTGGTGATCCTGGTATCAATCCTCTGGATCAAGCTTGCAAAGAGCACGATATTGCTTATTCAAAAAATAGAAATAACCTCGAGAATAGACACACAGCAGACAAAATACTCGCTGAAAAAGCTTGGAATCGAGTACACGCCAGTGACGCAAAAGTTGGTGAAAAAGCTGCTGCTTGGGCAATTACTAACGCTATGAAACTAAAAACTAAAATAGGAATGGGTTTTAAATCTAAAAAGAATAAATCCAAGAAGAATAAAAGAAAAAATAAAGCTACACATCCATTAAGAAATATTGTACTAGCAGCAAAAAAATCTATTTTGCCTGGTAATGATACTTCATCAGCTATAAAATCAGCTCTAAAAGGGGCAAGAGTAGCTGTGAAAATCGCTGGAGGAAGAAACAAAGTCAAACAACCTCTAATTTTACCAGTACCAAAAAAAGTCGGTGGATTTTTACCATTTCTCGTACCGATTTTCGCAGGTCTCAGTGCAGTGGGGGCTCTATCTGGTGGAGCTGCGGGAATAGCAAAAGCAGTTAATGATGCAAAAGCAGCTAAAAAACAACTTGAGGAAAATCAAAGACACAACAAAGCAATAGAATCTATATCTTTAGATAAAGGTCTCTATCTTAAACCATACAAGCAGGGATTAGGATTAGAATGTGCTACAAAAAAAAAAAATTTTAAAATTGTAAAAATACCACAACGAGCATTGACCAATTACGATTTACTTAAATACGCTAAATTATTAAAAATTTCTAATTTTCGAGGAGTTTTCATGCGTGATGAGTTACCAATTAAGGGACCAAATAAATTTGAAACTGCTATAGTTAATTTAGATAGTAAAAATAGTGCTGGCACACATTGGGTTGCCTATAGAAAAAAAATAATGATGTTGTATATTTTGATAGTTTTGGAAATCTTCGACCACCTATGGATCTTGTGAAATATCTCCGAGTTAATGATATAAAATATAATCATCAAAGATATCAGAATTATGACACTATTGTCTGTGGTCATCTGTGTTTAAAATTTTTATGTAATCAGCTTGAGGTAAAAAATGTATTTTCTTTGTTTAAATAAAGAATACAAAAAATTCTACATCTCAGTTTACCTTAAACCCTCAAAATGAACGATTCATTAACGTTAACATTATCTGGAAATTCTTCAATTTTAGAAGCACACTATTTTCCACCAATTGAATTGGCACTAAATAAAAATTATGTTCTTGGACTTGTTGAATTTTTAACTTTTAATTCAATTCCAAATGTAGACATTGGTAATAATAAATTTTACGTTGATGAAGAAGAAATCATTATACCAACAGGTAGCTATGAGATTGATGATATTCAACGTTATCTACAGTATGTTTTAAAACCAAAAGGAATTAATATTCACATTAAACCAAATAACAACACATTGCGAAGTGAAATTTTGTGCAATCGTGATATTAATTTTCAAAACTCTGATTCTATAGCAAAATTGTTAGGTTTTAAACAACAGATACTTAAAGCTGACATCTTTCATGAATCTGATTTACCAGTGTACATAATGAAGCTTAATTCATTGAGAATTGAGTGTAATATTACTACAGGTGCATATATAAATCATAAAAAGGTCACACGATTCACGAATTTTTTCCAACTGTACCACCAGGATATAAGATCATTGAAGTACCATCTCAAGTCATTTACTTACCAGTCGCTGTCAAGACAATAGATCATATTCAATTGCAAATAATTGATCAAGATGGACAAATTGTAAATTTTCGTGGTGAAACAATTACAATAAGATTACACATTAAGACATTGTAGAGCTAAAATAATAATAAATAAAATGGGTATTGCATTTAATCGGAAAGTTGGTTATAGTTATAATAACTCTGTAGGATGTCAAAAAATCTTCAGTTACAAATCCTCAGCCAAGGTGTTAACACCTCAGAACATTCGACTATTGAAAAGTCTAGGATTAAAGGTGATCGAGCAGAAAAAACAGAGAAGAACGTAAAAATAAGACGATTTAAATTTTTCTGTACTTGCTTCGTTGGTAACATTTTTTTAGATATTTCAAAATCTGTAAGAAAAAATAAAATGGAGGAGGACTTGCTAAGCATTGCAAAACCAATTGTTTATGATGAATCAATTGCTCACTATGAGGTTCATGCTCATTTACCATACGCATCATCAACATTTAATAACAGTGATGAAATTAGAATTGCTGTTCAAAATCAAGACCATTGTCTTCTACCAGGTAAAAGTTCTCTTCATATTCAAGGACAATTGACAAAAGAAAATGGAACACCTGTAACTAATACTAGGCTTGTTATAAATGCCATCTGTCATTTATTTGAGGAAGCTCGTTATGAATTGAATGCTGTTGAAATTGATAAAAATAAAAATGTAGGTCTCACGAGTGTTATAAAAAATTACATATCAATTTATGGTACTCAGAGTAAATTTTTAGAAAATGCAGGTTGGTTTCCCACTTGTGATGCTAATAATATCTCATTAATTAATAATAATGGTAATTTTGACATTTCAATACCACTAAGCGTCATCTTTGGTTTTGCTGAGGATTATCAAAAAATTATTGTGAACGCGAGACATGAAATAATTTTAACACGATCGAGAAATGATGTTAATGCAATTTTTCAAAATGCTGAGGAACTTGTAAAAATTTCCATTAATAAAATTGAATGGTTATTACCGAACGTGCGATTATCCGACGCTCAAAAATTCAAATTGTTAAAATACATTGAGAAGGATCCTCTTATTCCAATTAGTTTTCGAACCTGGGAATTATATGAATATCCTTTGCTACCAACAACTGCAAATCATGCTTGGACTGTAAAAACATCAACGCAATTGGAGAAACCACGTTTTGTCATTTTAGGTTTTCAAACGAATCGAAAAAATGTTACTACGCGAAATGCTAGTCATTTCGATCACTGTAAAATTACAAATGTTAAGTTATTTTTAAACAATCAGTCCTATCCATATGGAAATCTTAACCTTGATATAGATAAAAAACACTATGCTATACTTTATGAAATGTATACAAAATTCCAATCTAGTTATTACGATAAAGAATCTCAACCGTATTTAACAAAAAGTGATTTTCTTGAATTTGTTCCATTAATTGTAATTGATTGCTCAAAACAAAATGAATCCTTAAAATATGGTCCTGTTGATATTCGAGTTGAATTTGAAGCTAAAGAAAATTTTCCCGCTCAAACTGCAGCATATTGTTTAATTTTGCATGATAGAGTAATTGAGTATAAACCAATTAGTGGTGGTGTGAAAAAAGTAATTTAAAAAATATAATAAGTGGTGGGAGAAAAAAATATAAATAATCCTACATTTGTCTTAATAATTCAGTAGCATTCAAGATGGATTATGTAGTAGATCTTCAAGGTTTTAAATCACTTATAAATCAATTTATTTTGAAAGAATTGGCGATAATACCGCTTCAAAAGAAAGTTTTAAAACCCTTTAATTTTCTCTTTCAATCACCATATGAATGGGTGCATATGGAACCACAATACAAAAATATAAATCGTTGGTTGGAAAAAAATTTTCATTATCTTCATTGGAATGATGGTGATATACCTTATGATTTAATACCAACTATTTTAAGAAAAATGTTAATAAATGCACGTACCATTTATGTAAAAGGTTTAGAGAAAAGGAAATGGTTACAAGATTTATACACTGTAAAATGTAGAGCAAACATTGTCGATATGCTAGACTTGAACTGTCCATCGCTTAAAAAATTAATTTCTTTATCAGATAATATATTACCATGTAAACATCATCATCATAATCGTTGCATTAACCTAAAAAACATGAATTGTTCAGTACGTAATGTGATTTTGTTAAATAATTGGTTATTCAATGATTTATTAAAAAGAAAGAAAATTGAAATTGAAACAACCGATAATTGGTTCTCTGTTAACCACTATGAAAACACAGTATTGTAACTATGTTCATCGCTTGCAGTTATTTTGATTGTATATATATATATAATATTATAACACCGCTTTATCATTAATATTTTTTTAAAAGAGAAAAAATGTATTTATTAGTTAAGAAAATTTACTAGAATTATGTGTGTTTGAATTTAAAGACATTGTTACTATTAATTGTAAGAAAATTTTTATTTTTTACAATAAATAATTGATAAAATTGTAAAATCATATGAATTTTTATTCTATTTAACTGAAAGATTACTAAAGTAATAAGTATAAGCCGCATAGGCTTGTGAGTGTGCTAGCAATGACCTTACTCAATATCTTTGAATTTATAAAAATTATAAATTTAAAAAATAATAGAAAATTTTACTTAACTATTATCCATTTTGTTGATTTTCTTCTTAATTTGATAATTGTTTTAGATTTTTTAATTCTTTTTTAATTAATTATTTATTTAAAAGTAATATGTACTTACCTCATCTTCAATACTGATTTACCTATACTAAATTTTTTTTAAATAATCATGAATGAAAAAATTAAATTTTTCTAAAAAATTTGTATTAATGATAATAATTTTTTAATTAAATTTTTTTAAATAATTAAATAATCATGAATGAAAAAAATTAAATTTTTTAAAAAAATTTGTAATAATAATTTTTTAATTAAATTTTTTTTAATACTTTATTCAATAATTTTGTATATTGTTTTTTATTTTTAAAGTTTTAAAATAAAAAATGGTTTTTGAAGGGTAACAATAATAATAATTAATTTTTTACATTTTCCAATAATTGATTTTATTTTTTCATTATTTTCAAGATTTTGTAAATAAGTATTAAATTTACAAAAGTATTAATATAAAGAAAACAATTTTTTGATTAACACTTGATGAAATTGTAAACTCCATTTTCATATTGAAGTTTGGCTGATACACCAACCAAAATGGTTACCACATTAATGATGCAGCCACCGCCCAGCACCATGTCAAATGTACTATTAAATACATTGATGGCATTCTCACATAAATTCATGAGGCTGTCGTACGTTACAGCTAAGACCCATTCAACTGGCACCGAGATGGTTGGATCAATCATCACGTATTGAACGCTGTAAATAAAAATATTTTCTAAATAAAAATATATTAATTTATTCAAAAATAATTTTTTTAAATTGATTATATCATTTAGTAATACTACAATTTATGTGAAGTCATGATATAATATATTGAAAATATTAATGTGGTGGGTTAAGTTAAAACTTTTTAAAATATTTTAATTTTACTCACTCTTCTTCAGTGAGAATTCCATTGTCCCAGCCTTCAACAAATCCTTCATCCTCCTCTGGACCAGGCATTTTTTTAATGTTATTCCTAAGCATAAAAATTCGTTAAAAAGTACAATTCAATTGAAATTTAAAGTTTATGTTATTATTCTTGTGTTATAGTTAGAAGAAAGAATTGCTGAAAAAATTGGTAAAATATACCATAAATATTTTTTTCTTTACAACTTAATTCAGATTGATGTTATAGATTCACAACTTTCTATTTTTGGTCATATACTTTAAGTCATTTTCAGTAGTGAACAAAAACACAAAAGTTGTAAATCTTAAAAATCAATCTCTGTAAAATTATAAAAAAAGATTTACGTTATTTTTTACGAAATATTTTAAAAACCAATTTTTTCTAACTATAATACAAAAATAAAACAAAATATCAGGTAAATGAAATAGAATTTTATTTTAACCAATTTTTATGCTTACCTTATTTCTTATTCTTCTTCTTCTTCTCCTTCTTCTTGTAGAATCCCTAAGCATAAAAATTTGTTAAAAAATACAATTCAATTGAAATTTAAAATTCTCTATATATTTATTTTTGTGTTACAGTCAGAAAAAAGAACTAATTCAAAATTAAAAAATTTGAAAAACATACCATGATTTTTTTTATTCTTTACAACTAATTTCAGATTGATATTATCGAATCTCAACTTGGTGTTTTTGGCCATATACTTTAGTAATCTTCAGTAGTGGACAAAAACACGAAGTTGAAATTCGTAAAGATCAATCTTTGTAAAATTATGAATAAAAGAATTTTCATTATATTTTACAAAAAATTAAAGAAATAGTATTTTTCTACATGTAACACAAGAGTAAAAAAAGAGAAAGTAAATGAAATAGAATTTTATTTTAACCAATTTTATGCTTACCTTATTTCTTATTATTCTTCTTTTTCAGCTTCTTCCTCTTGTAGAATCTCTAAGCATAAAAATTTGTTAAAAAATATCATTCAATTGAAATTTAAAATTCTCTATATATTTATTTTTGTGCTACAGTCAGAAAAAAATAACTAATTCAAAATTAAAAAATTTGAAAAATATACCATCGATTTTTTTATTCTTTACAACTTAATTCAGATTGATAATATCGATTCTCAACTTTGTCTTTTTGGCCATAAACTTTAGTATTCTTCAGTACTAGACAAAAACACAAAGTTGAAAATCAAAAAAATCAATCTTTGTAAAATTATGAATAAAACAATTTTTATTATATTTTACAAAAAATTTTTAAAAATAGTTTTTTTCTACGTGTAACACAAGAGTAAAAAAGAGAAAGTAAATGAAATAGAATTTTATTTTAACCAATTTTATGCTTACCTTATTTCTTATTCTTCTTCTTCTTTTTCAGCTTCTTCCTCTTGTAGAATCTCTAAGCATAAATTCTTCTTTACACAAACTCCACTATTTTCAGCTTCTTCTTCACACAACCTAAGCATAAGATTTATTAAAAATGCAGTTTAATTTTATTTATCATTTAAATTTAGATAATTAGTTTCATTTTACATTTTTATAAAAAGTTTGTTCTATTTATTTCAAATTGATATCAACCAACACCGGCTTTGTACCTTTTATGTTCTTACCTTAATGAGTAAAGTTCAACATAAAATTACAAAGTCGATATTGATTAAAATCAATTTGAGAAATATAAAACAAAATTTTTTTTATTTTGAAAAACACTAGTAATTATGATTTTTTAATTAATTAATTAATTAAAATGCATTTTAATAAATCTTATGCTTACACTATTCTCTTTTTTAATCACGTCTAATCCAGAAAAGATCCTGTATGAAACTGGAGTATCAAAATGAGAAAAGTGGGGCTTATTGGCATAAGTGGGGTTATACCCCCAAAATGCCTTCTTTCCTGTTGACAATTTTTTTTTATGAATATATTTTGAGATGATAAAATTCTTTGTTTTATCTTAATACCTAAGTTATTATTAAGAAAAAACATATTGGGTTTCTTTTGATCTCACACTAGTTTTCTTTAATATATCCCCATGGATATGTATCTGTATTTCCTGGTATTAATATACGTTTATCATCTTTCCAGCTGAGGACAATTTTATTTTGTTTGACTGTGTGTACTTGATGTTTAGAGCTACGAATTAGGAATTGATTTTTAATCAAATTTTCCTGAGAATTTAAAGAATGCTTGTAGTCATCAAAATTTATTGTTTTTAATGTACCCTTTGTCACACCTTTTGCTTTCTTATTTTCAGAGTTCACTTGAAAAATTTTAAAAGTGTATAATTTGGAACGCAAACCAATAAATTCTTCTACAATTTTACCACAACATTCATCTTTCATAAGACCTAAAACTTTTTTATTACAGAGCGGAATGTTGTAAACGTTATTTGAGGGATAGTCGGAAGTATCATATTTCACAATATCTCTTTTCATACATTGATAAAAACCAGGAACTTCAATTTCATAAATTAAACTATCAGTATCAGTGTAGAGTAATTTTACCTTTTCTCTAAAATTTTTTTTAATATAATTATAATGAAAATCATAGGTAATAATTTTTGAAATGTCTAATACAGTTAAACCTGCATATATTGGTTTATTAAAAGTGATTTTTAATCGTTTCATTTCAATTATTACCATATCCTCATCAAAAACAGTGCAACTATGAAAATTTGGTTTACCTATTAAAGATTTTGCACCGTAACGTCCATCCCATTTTGTTATTAATTGTACATCTTTATACTTACGAACATTTTCCATGGTTTTTCCAAAAACTGAGTTGTTCATTAATTTGTAAAAATTTTTTTCAAAATCATTATTGGATTTTTTTCTTAATTCTGTATTTAAATCAATGTAGCTTTTTAACCATGCTTTTTGTTGAAATTGAAGAACTCTATGAATTTTCATAAGTTTCATACCTAATTTTAAATATAATTTCAAATTTCTGTAGTGTAAAACGTATTGTTTTTTTGGAAAAAGTGTTGTCATTAATTTTGGAATTTTACATTTTGATTGTGGTGGTACAAAATGATGAGGACAGAGAGGTAAATCTTTATGTATATCATGCAATTCAACAGGATATTCTAAATCAACTTCAAGAATATATCCTATTGATGAGTCATCAGGAACATTCTCAAAGTTAATTTTTGAAATATCCTCAACCCATTTAAATTCTTTATATGGTAAAAACTCGCTCATAGATGCACCGTACTGATTATTTATGTCAAAATACATAATGTATTTTTCTGGTAAATTTTCATCATATTTTTCTCCCACATATCTATTATTAGCTTTAGAGTATCTATTTGAACACTGTGACACACCACCCCTAATGCCAGACTCAATAAACAGTAACATTTCAGGATCTGTAATTAATTCTAGTTTTATTTCTGTAAATTTCAACATTGTATCAAAAGCAAGTCCTGGTGCTGTATAATAGTGTAAAGAATCTAATTTGTAGGTGGAAATGCAAGTTTTTCTAAAATTTTCAAATACATCTGACAGAAGAAGAACGTCTGTTTTCAGATAAAGATCAGAGTATTCTCCCAAATTTTTTAAATTAAATGTTTTCCATACATTTTTTGCATGAAAATAATCTTCCTCTGATATTGTATCATTATTTAATTTTGAAAAAAAGCTTCTTTTGGAGGTAAGTTCTCTTCATCTAAACGTGATAATGCATCGATATATTCATATGGAAATACACCTTTCCTTGTTAACAAATTGAATTCTTCATTATTTCGACAGTGTTTCTTTGTAATTTGTTTTTCATTATTAGTTAAATATGAAGCTAATTTCTCTAAACTACTTGACATAAATCGAAAGGAATCGATAAATCGATATTTAATTTTTGTATTATCTACATCTTTTGTAAACGAAATATATTTTTCTTTATTAATAGGTAATAAACTGATTTTTCCTTCAAAACCAGTAGCAAGAGCTCGAATAAAAAAATGTGCATCGTAACCTGATAAATTATGAAATACTACAGGAATAATATGAGAATATTTGAAATTTAAGTTGCAGCTTTGATAAGCAGCACCGCGATATTTACCTGTAAAATGGCAATGATCATGGTGTTTTATATCATCTTTTTCAAAAAGTTTTTCACAAATATGGCATGATTTTGCATTTTGAAAATCTAGTAATTGTTGTGCATTTAATTCTTCCATAGGAACAATATTTGAAAAATATTCATTGTTTACATTTCTTGCTACGTTCTGTAATTCATGAATGAACCATTGTATACAGTCATCACCGCGATACAGATTTGTATACGACTGTGACTCATCAAAGCTACATAATAATGTGTAAGCGATACTGTGAGGGACATGCTTTTGAACTTTACATGTATTTGCTTCTGTCTCTGCAATGGGCTCTAATAGGCATTCTATATCCGCATATAAAACAAAGGGTACCTTATCTTTAAAGTGATAATTTTTGAATTTTACAATATTATTTTCTATTTCAGGTAAAATTACTCGATAATTGTTCATTTTTTCACATGATAATCTATGTTGTTCATATGAGCTTTGTTTAACAAAGTGACATAGGCATCGGTCACATATTAAAATACTGTGTTGATGTTTTGTTATCTGAGACTTTATCAAACGTGAAAGATTTTTTATTAAAACAAAATGATGTTTTATAGCGCTATTTTCATTCTCTTTTTTTTCAACCATTAATAAATGTACTAATCTAAAATTTGGATTTTCCTTACTTAAGTAAATTGGAACAATGTCAAAATTTTTATTTCCATTTTCATCTAAACCATAAACGTTTATTCTTAATTTATTTAACTTTTCAAATTTTTTAATATCTCTAAAAGAAATTGGAAACTCAATACCATCGTATTTTAATATGTCACTGAAATGAGGATAAGAACTCGTACGTGTTACATGATGCTTAGCAGGAAACAAAAACGCTGTTATTGACCATAAAAAACAATAATCATCTTTATTTTGAATGTTAATCACAGCTTTTTTGTTTTCAATAAATTTTGGTAATTTAGTATAAGTAGAATGTCCAACTTGAAATGCTTCATACTTATTCATATTAACAACTAAATTAACAATTTCCTTTAAACTCCAACCTGATTCTTTTTCTTGAAATTCCTCAATTTTTACTAATATATAATCTCTGACGTTTTCATTATACCAATCGTTTAAATCTGTTGAAACACAAATTATTGAATTTTTTGTATTAATGTGCTTTAAATCTTCAATCATATTTCCTTCCTTTAAATTTTCAAATTTTCCAGAAAAATTCACATTAACCTTTAAACTTTGATTTTCAAGTAAACTCTTTTTAATGTTATTAATCAATAATAATTTAGCATCATTCAAAAAATCTTGTAAATCTTTATGTTTTAAATTAACGACTAAACCGGTTTTTACTCTATTTTTAAAAGCATTCTCTAAGTTTTCCCACCTTATTTGATTTTCCAATTCATCGTTTTGCTCTTCTTCTTCTTCTTCTTCTCTTTGACTTAATTTTCTCAAATGACCTCCACTTTTCTCTAATAAGCATTGAAGTTTACTTTGGAATGTCTTTAACAATGATAAAGAAGTAATTACACTTTGTTTCTCACCCACACTTAAATTTTTTTTATTATTTCGAAGATATTCTTCCACTTTAGAAATACTAATATTATTTAAATTAAACACCTCTTCACATTCCATGGGACACGGACCCTCTTTTCTTTCAACAATAAGTTGAAAAGCTTCTATTATAGAATTTACAAAAGATTTGCAAACTTGTAAATCCATTTTTTCAATTATGTAATGTATTTTATTAAAAATAACGTTTACAACGTTTTCTGATAATGTATAATAGCAAAATGATGTGGACACGTTACACGTTTACAACGTTTTCTGATAATGTATAATAGCAAAATGATGTGGACAAAGTTAGTGAAATAGTTTATATAAGCAAGTGTAACCCTAATATATAGCATTCCTAAAGCTTTTTTTTAATTGTAAGCTCATAAATACATCTTTTTTTCTAGGAAAAAGACTAAACCTCTCCTCTCCACCTTCAAACCAGTCAATAAATATTTCTCTTCATTGAGAATCGATCAAGTTCAAAAAAGGTCAAAAGGTCAACTCGCCGACAAAAAACCCCCACCAACTCAAATCTGCAATGTTAAAAAAAGGTCTTATCACCGACAAAAAAATCCTCACCAAGCGCTTAGAAAAAAATTGTCGGTGAAAATTTAAAAAGCCGACAAAGAAATACAAGCATCTATAAAAAAAATTTTCACCGACAAAAAACCCCCACCAAACACCTAGAAAAATTTTAATTACCCCCCCCCCCCAGGGTCAAGACAGGTCCTCGCGCATGCGCAATGCAAGGTGGTCCAGAAACGCCACTGTCTATCTACTTCTCTCCCCCAAAAATTGAAATTTATTTCTAAATTTGATTTTTTCTGGTCAAAAATTTTTTTTTCAAAATTCCTATTTCCAATCGAAAGAGCATGAAAAATCCGTTCCAAAATATACTTTGTCAAATTTGTATGTTTAATTGTTTAAGAGTAAAAATTATTGAAATAAGCATTGTACTGAAAAACACAAAAATTTAACCCACTCCCCCTCGGAAAATATTAGACTAGGTAAAAAAATACTTTCACAAAAAATTACTATCTATGAGTACTACAAAAGCCCCAAGTTTTGCTACGATTGGAGAAAAATTTTTCTCCACCTTGATCACTTGACATCACGGTAAATTGTTGGGTATTAAGGGTATGTCCAAGTTGTGAAATGTAAACAAACAATGTTTGTTGATCAATAAATAGCAATTAGTAAAACTACTAATTCAAATTACCTGTAAAATAGCATTTCTGACGCGTCGCGAGAAATAAACTATTTGAGTATATCAACCGCACTGACGATGAAGAAGTCTCAAATCAGCGATTGGACCTTCAACATGTGGAAAGGGAAATTTTTCTCTTTCCTCCATGAAATTACAAGGAGAAAGGGTAAAAACTTCTTCATCGTCCGTGTGGTTGATATAGTCAAACACTTTAATTTTTCGCGATGTCAGACGATTGCTCTACACGCACGTGCAGACCGTCCCAAGAAAGCATTGACAACACTATGCAGAAACACAAATTTTGTTTTAGACTGAAACTCACTTATTTTCACATACTTTCAGGTATACTAGGCATAGATACCAAATTCAACACATCAATTTACCATTTTCATAAAAAAACTGTAAATTTCTATTCATTTACGAAAATGTGATGGTCGAAAAAATCCTCAATATACGGTCTTCTACTGCTGCTTTTTTTCGACCATCACATTTTCGTAAATGGATAGAAATTTACAGTTATTTTATGAAAATGGTAAATTGAAGTGTTGAATTGGGTATCTATACCTAGTAAACCTGAAAGTATGGGAAAATAAGTGAGTTTCAGTCTAAAACAAAATGTGTGTTTCTGCATAGTGTTGTCAAAGCTTTCTTGGCACGGTCTGCAAGTGCGCGGAGAGCAATCGTCTGACATCGCGAAAAATTAAAGTGTTTGACTATATCAACCGCACGAACGATGAAGAAGTTTTTACCCTTTCTCCTTGTAATTTCATGGAGGAAAGGAAAAAATTTCACTTTCCACATGTTGAAGGTCCAATCGCTGATATGAGACTTCTTCATCGTCAGTACGGTTGATATACTCAAACAGTTTATTTCTCGCGACGCGTCAAAAATGCTATTTTACAGGTCATTTGAATTAGTTGTTTTACTAATTGCTATTTATTGATCACACTCAAAAATGATTTTCATGGAAACTTTGACACTCTAATTCATCATTTTTGTAAAAATAAGTTTTCTAATGGTGATTTTTGTGAGAAAAAAGGCTGTTTGAAAAATGTGATTGTAGTGCTTTGTTTGTTTACATGTTGGTTTGTTTCCATTTCACAACTTGGACATGCCCTTAAAATAACACCAAAATGGATTAAAATAATCCAATTTAGTGTTATTTTAATCCATTTTGGTGTTATTTTAATACCTAACGATTTACCGTGATGGAATCGCTCATGTATAGGTTTTTAATTTTATTAATATAGAATAATTTTAGAAAGTAGATAAGTCCTTAAAAATCTATAACTTAGATTCTTGACATAGTATCAGTTGTTTCGTTTTTACTTCTTATAATTTTTTATTGATTTACTTTATAATTAATATTTATTTATTATTAATATTTTAAAAATTTGAAAGGAATTATTATTCAAAATTTTGATATTTTTAATATTTTAGTAAAGTTTCTTAATTGAATAAATTAATTATTTTTAAAAAACGCAATATAAAAAATGATATTAATTATAAGAAAAAATAATCAACTATAAAAACATAAATAATACCTATAAGAAAAGAAACAATATTGGAAATGAAATTGAAACTATAACCTTAAAATTGGGAAGTATCTATAAATATTCTCATTATTGTTTTTTATTTGAACCGTTGATACTTATTAATCCACTTAATCAATGAATCACTACATATATTATTCTTTGCATTCTCTAAATATCGTCATCTCGCTATATTCTGAACAATTACGAAAATAGTAGTGTCATCTGTTTTCTTTTAAATGAACTAATTTTAGATATGTGGCAAGTCAGTAAGCAATGAATCAAGAATTTGGCGCTGCTATCTATTTCTACTGTTCAATTGACACTTACATTGTTTTTAAAAAGAAAATAATATTAATTTTCAGCTGGCTTTTCTTAAACACATTTATAAAATATACAATTATAATCTTAATATTTTCCAATGATCAACTTTATTTTTCTGCACTTTTTATTAGTAAATAATCGGTTATCATCGTCATCATTGTATCATAACCAAAGAATTATTTTCTATTTTTGTTAGTTTTTTAAAAAATAACAATTATTTTGCAATATATTTACTTAAAAATGTTCACTAGGACTTCATACTGTGGAAACAATTACAACAAATATTTTTTTTTGTAAATTCAATATTTTTATTTTCAGATCACTGTCTATCACCGTACTCAGTGATCGTTCAGCGATCCCCGTTTGCTAGGGTTGTCGTCGTTCTGTCCACGTTTTATCATGGTTTATTTTTAAATTTAAAATTTCGAATTTTATTTGTTATATTTTATCAATAATAAAACTTATAACTTGTTACATTAAAAATTGTAACTATATTTTAATTTTCTCTTAATAAAATGTTATTTAAATTCACAGTTGCAATTCATGAAACCTATACTTATTATTTAATAAAGCAATATTTATTGTTTATAGAACTCTTAATTTATCATTAATAAATCATACTGAAGACAGAAATAAGGAGAAATTTAATATATATACAAAATAAAACTTTTGGGATTACCTTAAATTCTGAAAAAAATCAAGTGAGCGGATTTACCCTGGAAAATTGTGATTTTGAAATTTGGTATAATTATGTGTATTAAAAATTTTCCCTAAGTAAAACTAAGAAAGATAAATCAAAAATTCTTTTTTATTTTGTTAGTAGAAATCATAAGCTTTTAAACTATATAAATTAACTTGGATTTAGAGAATAATTTCCTAGGTTTTTATGGTCTTGAAAAAAAGTGAGCGGGTTTACCCCAGTCTCCTCTATATTTTATTTTTTAAATAAATATATCATTTTTTCTCTTTTTTCTGTCACTTAATCAACAAATAAAAAATAGCTTTCTTTATGATGAAGGAGTTTCATCTTTATTTTTATTGATCTAAGTTATCCATTTTTTTCGGGATTGGAATTATATGTTTTCTTTTTTTAAATATATTTTTTTTCTCCATTTTGTGTAACTTAACAAACAAATAAAAAATAGCTCTCTTTATGAAAGAGGAGTTTCAACTTTATTTTTATTGGTCTACAGCATCCATTTCTTCTTTTGGGAGTTCTTTTTAAAATTTTATCATCTTTCAAAAAATAAAAAGAACAGAATTTTAGTTATCACGAATTTTATGTTTAAAAATATTTTTCATTCGAGTCTCGTTTGAGCAGTCGTGAAGTGCGGTCGCATGTATCTTTTGCTCATTAATTGACAAAATTATACTGTACTTCATTAGAGATAAGTTAAAAATAATCAGTTGCTTTTCTTATTCTCTATCAATATGTAGTGTCTTATTGGCTTATTTATTTATTGATTTATCTTGTGATTTTATTTATTAAATTTCACGTTATTAAATGACGTTGAGTCGTGAAAAGTGTATGTGATTGACTGTTGGTTCCCTTTTGAATTACAGTGTTAAAGTGAAAACCTGTAAAACTATTAAACTCAGTGATTGATACCTAAGGGGAAACATATTTCATTTTTTAAGTGTTGATTTCTTGTTCGAGAACTGCAAAGTTGGAATTTAATTTTTTTTTTTCCTGTTTTCAAATTTTCTATTCTTAACGAATAACGGTTGTGTTTACGTTCTCACTCTCTTTCGCGCTCACTTGCTCGTTGTCGTATAGCTGTTTACATGGATATTGTCTTTACAATTAAACAATAACGATGGCAACGGAATACGAGGCGAACTTTCCAAGTACAGAAGAAGAGAGGTGGAAATATTTATTTTCATCAATTAATAATTTATCTGAATCGCTTAAAACTGTTCGAGCTGAAATTCATACCTCATCCAAGGTCGTTGAATCGATAGACAGAAGAGTGAATGAATTTGAGAATAGGATGACACAATCGGAGCATTCCCTTTCTACTCTAGAAAGTCTCTCTCGAGCAAGGAACATAATTATGTTCAATTTGATGGACACGGATGAAATCAACAGGGATTTAACTGCAGTGGTCCTGAAGGTGTTCAAAAAGGTGAATCTACAAATCCCTGATCTGGCAATAGACGATGTTTTTCGTCTTGGGAAAATTCAGGATAAACGTCCTATCATGATAAAATTTATCTCATCAAAGTGGGTGAGATTGGTCTTTGGCAAGGTTAGAGAGCTGAGAAATGAAGATATATTCATTGCCAATGATCGCTCAAAGGAAGAGAGGGAAAAGCGACGTTTACTCTTGGATCAAGTGCGAAGAATTAAAGAAGGGGGTCAGGATGCTATGTTGAAGAATAACAAAGTTGTTATAAGGGAGAAAAATAATACTGATAAGAAACAAGCACCCTTATCAACGACTATGGCCCAAAATCTACCCAGGCCTTCCCGTAAACGAACTTTTGGTTCCCCTTCAGTTTCTGGCCACGCCTCTAAGGAGACAGAAAAAGCGCAAAAAAAGAGAAAAGGACGTTCTAAATCGGAGAGAAGAGACCGACATATTACAGAGTCGTTGGATGGCTATTTCAATTCTCCGACCACAAATACGGACAATTTAAACCAAACTTCGCTCTCAAGAAAGTTAACTGTTGAGGAATAGCATGAATCACCCAATGGTTTTTTATCTGGAGTTGGCGCGAAGATTGTATTTTGGAACGTGCATGGACTTGCTAATATTGTAGATATGAATGAATACTTGGGAGATCAAGACATCCTGTGTGTGTGTGAGACTTGGTCTACAAGCACTGATTTAAAATTGTGTTTTCAAAATTTTGATACGATTGTCTCCCCAGCTGTTAGGAGCAGTCACTTCGGCAGGGCTTCTGGTGGGCTTTTGGTGGCTTTCAACTCGGACATATATGAAGCAGAAGTCTTGGAAATAAAAAGGAATTACATTTTTGTAAAAATAAAATCTACTTTTAATTGTTTTGTTCTTGGTGTGGTGTATGCCCCTCCGGAGGATGACTTGGTAATGTTGTTGGATAATATTAATTTATCTTTTAACCGTATCTATAGCGTTTACCCTGAGCTCGCGATGTTGGTGGGAGGTGATTTTAACTCTCGAATTTCAAATTTAAATCAACTTAATTCTGATGTTTTTATTTCTAATTATTATTTTACTAGAGAACGATTATCCAAAGATCCGATCACTAATCCTAGAGGTCGTATTTTAACAGAATTTATGGAATGTTCTAATTTTATTTTATTGAATGGGCGATCAGCAAGTGATACTCCCGCCAACTTCACTTTTGCAGGACCTCGTGGGGTTAGTGTAATAGACCTGGTATGGTGTTCGAGTATTGGCATATCGCTTTTCTGTGATCTTCATGTTCTGCACGTCCCCACTCTTTCGGATCATTTCCCTGTCACGGTCTCATTTAATGATAAAGATAGTAGTAAGGGAACGACTTTGAATTTTGTAAAGGATGGTATTCGCTTTGATAAGTTTAAGGCGGAAACATTTGCTTCTGCGATGGAATGGAGGGGAGAGGTGTCTGAACTAAGTGGGGACGTTGATACCATGAGTTCGGTTTTGACGTCGACTATAACTAATGTAGCGAATATTTTGAATATGAAATACCTTCCCAGACATTTTAAGGAGTGGAATAACAGTAGACCTTGGTTTGATGGGGTTTGCAGGAATGCAAAGAAACGTGTAAAGTTTGAATTAAAAAGAGCAAAAA